>CM062622.1:45692562-46222035 GCA_025617555.3 Puccinia polysora
TATTATCATCATCATTATTATTATTTTTACTGATATCATGGAATTATTTTGATTATATATTTGTTTGCTGCAAGCTGGAAACAATTATAAAAACAAAAATAAGAAAAGAAAAGAAAGGAAAATAAAAAATAAAAATGCAAAACACATTTATTCAATTCAGAAACTGATTTTCTGTAATAAAAATATTAATATACACAAATTTGAGAAGGTTTGATTCCACCTAGGAAGCATTAAATTCTATGAGAGTTATCCCTGCCATCAAAACATTTTTTCATGAAAATACACTAAATCTTTTTGAATTATAAAATATTCTAATACCATTAGGGAAGTTTCTTCCTGAACTCCTGAAATCCTTCCAAAGATTTGGATAAAATTTTCTGACAGGTGAAAAACTTTGAGAAATATAAAATAATTTTTAAAATTCTGAATTTTATTCCCTTCAATAAAGATTTTATTTCCTGCAATCATAAAATGATAAAATATTTTATTACTATCACCTAATTCTTTCCCCTTGTAGTTCAAGTCTTTTCTTCCAAATGGGAATGATTTCATATCAATGGAAATTATTTCCCACTCTTAGGAAGTGATTTCAATCCTTTTTTAAAAGGGTAATAAAATAAAAAAAGATACTCATTTGCATATGAAAATTACTAACTGATTTTTTAAGATGGATTTTCAAATTTAAAGCTTCAATGAGAAAAGAAAAGCAAGGAAAAAGGTGAGGATTCCCCCTAGAGAGACTGGTTGAAGGAGGTGAAAGTTTTTTTTACTTAATTAACCATGAGAAAAGGTGAAGAAAATGTAGACATGTTCTGCACATGGGCTCATGGTGCAACCCAGGTCTGAAACCCATGGGATTACACTCCTGCATCCTTTCAACCAATCAGAATATCTGTTATGCGGGCAGATCTTTTGGAAGATCAGTCAAAATATGTGAATAGGCCATTTATGTAAACTTTCTAAAACAGAAATCTTACACAAGTTCATTTTTAATGAAAGATTGAAAGCTGATAAATCTATACCCCTTGCCCTCCTCGCTCAAGAACCCATCCCTTTCATGAAAATTATATTCCTGTATTTCTAGATGACCTGCAATGTCCCAAATCCTGAAAATTCATATTTCAATACTCAAATATATCATGTAATCAACAGTATATTTTTCATTTCCTGCGTCAAAAATCTTGCTAAATAATCAGAAACCCCATTCTATCAAGTTCAAACCAACCACAAATTTTGAAAAAATTTTGCTATTACCTAGTCATCATTGACCTTTCACCATGATTCATCAATAAAAAGTGTTTTATGCAATTGAAATGGTTTTGAATCTCAATTTGAATCAAGCACAATTTCCATGCTCAGGTTGATTTTTTTTTTCAAGATTAAATATTTTTGTATTTTTTTTTCATGAGAACAAAATGGCAAAATTTGGTAGAGTTTTTTTACTTTTATGAAGTTTTTTGAGTGGAAAAATTTGAAGAAAGTCTATCTCTAGCCTTCCATATTTTACAGGGTACTTTGCATAGGTTCCTTCAATTATCTTGGTAACAACTGCCTGTCTTGCATCTTGATAATTCCCAAAAATTGATTTTCCTGCTTGATTTGGTGGTGGGGAAAACAAACTTGTGGTCCTTACACATTATTTTTTCAAACCACTAGTATCCTGATATGATTTTTTGAGTTCCTGCATTGAAAATAAATTTGTTAATCCATATTGATATGAAAAATTAAAAAAATGCAAGTAGAAAACAATTTGAAACAGGTTGTAGTTCCTTCATAGGGGCCCCCTATTCAAACTTCATCTGTAAGGAGTCTGGGCAAGATTTATTTTCTCATTATGGGGAGCTTATGCTCTTTTTTCAACTCATTCAAAGAAATCCAACTAACCATTAAACAGCAAAGTAATTTTGTTGCAAGAAAACATCCAGTCACCCCACATTAATTTATGGTTGGCATGACTCCCAGGCCAGGGGAACTGGGAGGGGCCTCCCAGCCTGAGAGCTGTCCCAATTGGGACAAATCTTAGTGCGGGGGGGGACAACCTCCCCTCTAATAGGAGGGTCCAAACAACCAACCCCTGCTGGGAAGGCCAGGGAGGCCAGGGATGCCAGGGAGTTGTCTCAATTGGGATCCTCATTGTTGTTTTAATTAAGGGGATCTCAATCAAAGGAATTATTCTTGGTTTTTTTCTTGATTTATTAAATGTGAAATACATCATTCTTGGTAAAAAATTAAGGTAGACACAAGAATATTTGCTGAAAAAAAAAATGAAAACTCACAGGTTTGAAGAAATTCATCACTCTAGTATCATGAATCGCACACAAAAAACTCAAAAGTTTCAAATTGAAAAAAAAAACTCAAACTGAAGAATTGAGACTGGAATCGGAGCTCATACAGAAATCAATTAAAGGGGAATCATCATTTATGAAAATCTGCACTTTTACCTCAACATCACATCACTTTTTCATGTTTACAACCTCTACACATTAAGAATCCCATGTAGCAGCACTATAAAATATAACAAATGTGTTTGTTTATTTTGAGAAATTTTGTGAAATCATGCAAAGAAACAATTAAGTAAAGAAATTTGGTCCATGAAAGCACAATGATATTGCTAGAAAGTGAGCCAAAAAAATTCATGCAGGGTTTGAAAAGGTTTCTAGAAGGTTTCCAATGTATTTCAATGGGATATCCACTCAGTGACCATGCAGCCATGTTCCCTGACCTTTCACATGTTGATTAATTTAATTTTTTTATTGATTTTGGATTTGAATTTAAGCAATTGTTTTAGATATCAAAGGAAGAAAAACTTTGTTAGTAGCCAAAAATTTGTTTCATTTGAAAAAATGTCTTATTTTTTCATCAATATTCTTTTCAGGTTTGCAAAACAACTTCAAGTCTTAATTTCTTGAAAAGGTTTAAAAATACTGAAATCAATTTTGTTGTTTCAATTTTACAGGAGAAGGAAACAATGAATTTTTTCTTTCTAAATTTCAAAACACTTTGGCAGGAATTAAGCATCACCTCTTTCTGAAATTGTCCCAAACAAATTTGCAGTTTCAAATTGGTTATTTAACCTCAAATTCTTTTCGTAATATTGGAAATTTATTCCACTCAAAGCATTTAAACTTGCATTCAAATTTTCACCGTTTTGTTTAAATCAAATTTTCATAAGGCAAAAACTCAAACTTTCTAACAAATTTATTTTCTGTGAAATTTCTACAATGTATTTCATAATTATTGATATGGTGATTATTTTTATAAATAAATTTGAATTTATTTTTGATAATCAAATAATCGGCCACTCTTTTTTTTTGAAAAATCATTGATTTCAACATAGAAACTAGATAACCATCATAAAAATCATTGCCATAAAAATAACAGACACAATCCTAACCAAGCCATGTTAAGCAGAATGTTTCGGTTGCTGCTATATGAAACTAGTTCTTTAGGACAAAGAGAAAACTCAGGCATGTTAATCTGCAAACTCAAAATTCTGATTGGTGTCGTACATAGTCATAAACATTGTAGTATTTGACCACAGTGCGACTAACAAACAGGATGAATTTGCTTGGGTGATGTTTTGGAGTATGCGCAAAAATCCTAAAGTTTAATCAAGGGTGTTGGAATTAGAATTTTCAATGAAAGGGGCATCGCTTGAGACCATGACCCACTAGAGTGATTCTCTTTATCCAGGAGCCCTTGGTTTTGTATCTCAAATGTGTTTCTTCTTGGACTGGGACTCCCGAGAGCTTTAGAGTCCAAAAAAGTATTGGTATCCTCTTCACTGAATGGTGCAGCGTCTTTTGAAGAATTTTTGCCATGAATTTGGAAGCGAAACAAATCTATGGATGTAGCTAATGCAAAGTTATCAGTAACATATGGTTTATCAAGGCAGTTGACACATACCACAAAGACCATGCGCAGGACAATTGGGGGTGCACATTTTATGGATTCTGTTGTTCAAAGTATGCCTTTTAACACAAGAAATATTTAGCCAACCATGTGCACGGCAAGGCTTTTTAATATATTTGTAATCACTGCAACCCGGAAGATGAGGGCAACTATAACATGTTGGCATCATCAGATGGACTTGATGGAGTGATTTCTGTAATGATATTGATAGATTAATGATATTGATAGATTGTAATTGTGGAAGCGCTCAAAATCTTTCAAATATGATGGTCTCCCAAATCGGAGAAATGCTTATCGGGTGTGTGGCAAGATTCCAAAAACTGTATTCCAGAGGTTTGTTAAAGGATTCACTAACATTCACAGTCTTCCCATCAATCAAATTGTGTTACCTCCAGGAGAGAGGTTTAGTTCCTCAAGGGCTACTATAATTTACAACGAATACACTTGAAATCAACTTTGATGCGCAGTTGTTGAAACCATTCCAGTGCCATTTTTTTCACTTTTGCCGCGCTCTTGCTCACCTTTTGCGCGCCCTTCTGGCACCTTTGCCGCTCAATTAACCACAATATTTTATGCATCTTTTGAGTCAAATCTTCTGACCGATTGTGGAATTCTCATCGCCTTTGCCGGGAAATTTCTTTTTTCACTTGTGAGTATCACACACCTGCGTTTTCATGCTTTATTGTTGATTGGTCACCAAATATTTGGGATTGAATTGGTGGCTCACCATCCAATTAATTGATTTCATCGGTGGGCCACCAAGCAACTTTTCATATAAATCGGTGAGCATTGACCAATGATTATATTGCATCGGCGGGCAATATTCCAATGAAAAATAAAATCGGGTGACTTCAACCGATGATCTCAATAATCGGGTTTTCATTCAACCAATTGGTGAATCATTGGGGCACCAAAGGTGCTTCTGAATCGCAACGCACCCACCAAGTGAAAATATTTCATCGGGGGATTGTAAATGTTAGTTTAAATTGTAGGGCCTCCAAGCAACTTGAAATTGGATGGCTATTGTTTTGGGAGTTTTTAAACCAAGTTTAAATTGGTTGAATTTCAAATTGGGCATTTTAAAAGCAACTTTAAATTGGTTGTCTATTAAGTTGGGTTTTTTGAAACCAATTTAAAATTGGTTATCTACAACCAACTAGGATGGGCATTCAGGAATGCAAGGGTAAAATGCTGGCAGTGGGAGGGTTTGGATTTCTAGGGTTGAAATTGCTATTTGGAATGAGGTGAGGGTATAGTGCGAAACACTTTTTTTTTGGGTGAAAAGCCTGAGGATTATGCCAGTTGGGTTTGAATCGCAGAGGTTCTTGATTAGCTAGTAGGGCAGAAGCATACGTTCCAGTAGAAATCTCATTTTTGATCTGATTTAAAGGTCTAAGGACCATGTCTCCGTTGATTTTGGCATCTCCAAGGGAGTGAGTTATTGTAGTTTTCAGGTGTTTGAGCTGAGGAGGGAATTTGTATAATATAAGATAGGCCACAATGTCTTCGTCCATCTTTATTCCGATTTCCGAGATCTGAAGTAGACATGATCAAACGTTGGTTATGAATTTTTCTACATTCTTAGGATCAAATGATAGATTCAGGAAGTTGAAGAATATTCAAGATTGGTTAGCGGTTTGTGATGAGGCGTAGAACTTGTTAATTGATCTCCACAGCTTTATGCCGTCCAACGCATCATTTTCCGTGACGCAGTTGATGTAGGTTTGATTATTGAGCTTTGCCAAAATGTAACCTGCGATCTCAAGGTTGGTCTCCAAGGGGCATTCCTTAGTCTCGCCTTCCTTCAGCCAGTGGGCTATGCCTTTGAGCGAAAAGATTGTCGTCAACTTCAATCGCCAAAAAGAAAAATTTGATTCGTTGAGATTAGCAATGGAGTCGGTCAAGGTTTTGAGAAGGGGAGAGTTCAAATCCGTTGGTCCAGTTGAATCCATCGACCCGGCAGCTGGGTCGTAGTCAATTTCGGCTTTTAACCGTGAAAACTTGAGAACTGAATTTCAAATTAAGACCAACGGGGTCTTGGAAAAAAGGGAACAAAATGAATGAGAATCAAGAAGGAATGACCTAGAGCGATTTTTATAGATCTTACCGGGCAAGGCTAAGTAAGAGTGAGAGGTAGGTGGAGACACAGGAGATTGATCAAAGGCAAGAGAGGAACAACAAAGATTCAGAGAGACAAGAGACAAGGAACGAGAAACTGAAAGGAGATATAGTGAGAACATTTCTTGATGGATAATTATGAAAGAAATGAGCCTCACAGCTAAACAGAAAAGCAGTTGAGAGTCGATGATTTGTGCGGGAAGGAAATCAAGGATGAAATTCGAGTTTGGATGGATTGAGGTTGAAAACTATAGGATTTGGGAGTGGGAGGGACCAGTCGAATGAGAGAGGGGAGATGAGTCGAATAGGGAGGTGGTAGGTGATTGAGAATGGAAGTAGGAGGTGATTGAGAATAATCGATTGAGTAAGGAGGTGCGAGTTAGGGGAATTCGGAGGAGAGGATTGGAGCCGGGGTCGGAGAGATGGAAGGATTTTGAGAATCAGAGACAGAGGAAGGAGGATCAGAATCAAAGACCAAGGAGGCAGGAAATAGGATGGAGTGGATCGGAGAAGGATCAATCAGATTTGGAGTATTGACACTGGGTAATGGGGGAACGGCTGTCAACTCAACACTTGGAAAAAGATGCACTCAAAGGAACTACCCAAGGCTTACTTCAAGCCAATTGGTACTCTGGTCACTTACTGACTCAACAACACAGAAATAAAATCAAAACTATACAAAAAAGGCGCCTCAGGCATCTTGGTGGGTTTTAATCCAGCTTTACTCTCCTACAAAGTCATGACCGCCACCAGAAAAATCCTTGATACAAAGCACGTTGTCTTCAACCTACACACCTCAGTCAAAATCTCACTTTACAACAACACCAAAACCACTAATCAAACCAAGTACATAGGAGTAGTTTCCCCTGCGCAACAACTTTTTACCCCATCCACAGGCAAAATAACTCCAGACAAGACCAAACCATTGGAGAGCTTCAAAGTAGAATTTGACTCTGATTCAAATAGCTACTCATTGTTTGAACACAACATCAGATACAGCCTATAGAATTGACATAATCTTTCATTGCCTAAACGCTATGGGTTTCTAGCAGAAACATTACCAACATCTCTTGAGGAAGCAATGAAAATACAGGAATGGAAAGAGTCTGCAACAAGGGAATTTGACACAATCAAAGACCAAGGAGTATGGGAAGTGGTCAACAAGATTATTGTCACCAATCCTCTCAATAAAGTACCAGTTTTCAAAATCAAAACAAAAGCGCACAACAAGTTACCAACCTTCAAGACTCCTTTGTGCATACAAGGATTCAATCAAAGATATGGCCTCAACTATCTTGAGACATACACTCCCACCAGAAAGGTTGACTCACTGAAAGGATTGCTTATGCTTGCCATTGACAAAAACCTTGAGATTCTTCAGCTCAATTTAAAGGGAGCTTGTCTTCATTAGGAACTTGAAAAACAAGCATTCATCAAAACACCATAGTGATTTCATCAAAAATCAAAATTCCTCAGACTGAAGGAATTGTTTTATGGACTCAAACAGGCCCTGCAAAACTGGTACCAAATGTTGAGAAAATGGATTAAGACTCAAGGCTTCAAAGATTTGGACTTTGACCCCTGTCTCTATATTTGCAACAAACAGATCTCAGCATTTTTCTTCCATGTTGACAATTTAGTTGTCACTGGAAATGTTGGCAAGTTCAAGGAGGCCTTTCTTGGTAGGTTCAAAAATTCCTCTTCCTATTCTCCCAATACACTTTTAGGTATGAAAGTAGTTCAAAGTGATGGTCTCATCAATTTGTCTCTGCTTCTTCATATCAAAAAAGGACTCAAAGATTTAGGGTTGACCAATTCCAAGCCAGTATCCACTCCGCTCACTCCAAACCTACACCTCAAAACGGCCAATGAAAAAGAACACAATGATTTCCTTGCATTAAAAATCAATTATAGGTTGCTGATTGGGAGACTGAACTTCATTGCTTGAGTAGCAAGACCTGAAATTAGTTTTTCCGTCTCAAGATTGGCTAGACATTGCAAAAAACTTGGAGCTAGCCATTGGCAAGAAGTTTGACACGTCTGGCAATATCTTGCAGCCACCAAAGACCTAGCGCTTTCTATTGGCCCTTGCTCAATATCTGACAGACTAGTTTGCTTCAGTGATGCAACTTGGGTAGATTATCCTGAATCCCAATTATCTCAAAGAGGGTTCATATTTTCATTCAAAGGTAGCCCATTTTATTGGACAAGTAGGCGTCAAGAAAGAATCACTCACGCATCAACCAATTAGGAATGTATGGCTTTCTCAAGCTTCCATTTGGAAGCTTGGTGGCTTCAAACACTTCTCAGAGACCTATATCAATGCAAATTCAAATCTCCACTACATCTGATTGACAACAAAGGTCTGGATGATAAAATCAAAAAAATTTGGTTTGTGCTCCAATGCTAAACATATTGATATCAAAACAAAAACCCCTCAAGATGACTTAAAACTTGGTCTGATAGACATCAAATTAATCTTGTCCTTTTCTGTGAAAGCCAACACACTTACAAAAGCAGCTAACAAAACGTCAAACAATTGCTATATAAAAGAAGGCGGAGTTGAACAGGAGATATGGGTATTTGAACACCCATAGAGTTCCTTCCTATATCACTAGTACAGGGAGAAATTGGAGGAGGGAAAAAATAAAAAAATGCTATACATAAAAATATTTTTTTTGGGTAATGTTAAATCCACGGCTCCAACCATGTGGTAGTTGTGTAGGGCCCTACAAGGCCCATTTGAGCTGTGAGGCCCCATAGAAGACTACAAAGGGCTGTTCCCAACATGCGCAACCCCCGGGGGGTTGTATAGGAGCTTTTTACCCCCCGGAAATGGGAATTTTGAGCCTTTTACTGCCGTACATGGCTCCTACCTGCTGTTTTTGGGTGTGCCCAACCCCCCAGAAGATGTTCCAGAATTTTGGGCACCCCCTGTACCACACTTGGGTTCCCTCAAAACAATAATTTTCAAACTCTTTGGGAAACATGTTGGATGTTTGGAAAAACCTTGAAGGAACAGCTTTGAATCAAATTAAATTGGTTCATGCATCACCACACAACTCTTAAATTATGTTAGGGACAGTTCTCCCACCTGAACTGTTGCCATTGGGATACATATTGTCTTTCAAGGCAATTCAGCTTATTAGGGAAAAATTTAAGAAGTTCAAATTAATCCATCAGCTTGGCCCGGTTCCAAACTCCCCCATGCGCGCTTTCCTCTGATGCCACGCGCTCAAAGTTGCTTTTGAGGAACCAAGGTTTTCCCCTACCCCACTGCGCCAGAATTTCCTCCTTGAGATTTGGCCATTCCAGGTTCTTGTACCCTCCATCTCCTCTACATCCCAGAGCTTCTCCTCATCCATGATGAACAGAACAACAAGGCGCGCCTCATCTGAGCCCATTGCACCCTCAACTTCCGCAATCCCTTCATACCAAGCAAGGAACTGCTCCACATCCAGCGTATGGAACCCAATGTGAGGATAGTCCCAAGGCCTGATATACACAGGCAAAGTTCCCCCATGGGGGCTAGGCTTGGACAGTGGAAGCCAAACACATTATTCAAAAGCGCAGGAGGAGGAGGAGTGAAGGATGGAGTTGGGGTCATAGTTACAGAAGAAAAATACAAAGATGGAGGATAGGATTGAGACGTTGGGAGAAGCCAATAAGACATTGCATTTGGATACCATCAAAAGACAAGAAACAGAAAGTGACTTCCCAGCCAGACCCCCAGATGTGAAAATAATGGGAGGATTCCTCCAATAAATTCCCCATTATTTGGAAGTTAATTGTCTCCTGCATCTGAATAGATTGAAAGCGCCTGTTTTGAGTTTTACAGAAATAGAGATGGCTTTAAATAAAAGAGAAAAGGAGATTATGATCCATATCCTTTCCCTTTTGGTTTTCTGTCCATGTGTATATTGTGGTCTCCTCCTCCTTCCAACCCATCCCCAAGAGTGCAGACTTTATTTCCTCAGTCTCAACCCTAACCTAAGTACAAAGGCAATCACAGCCCAACAAAAAATATTTAAAAAAATCCTAGAAATCAGAACCCTAGCCTAAACCTAACCCGTATCCATACCTCCCAATCCCATACTGCCTACTTTTATGCACATCTATTTTGTCCTTCTCATGAAACATCCCTCTGATGCGCCCTACCTGGAGCCCCTTGTGTGGTCCTTATCCACCCGGCGCTGTGGTGGCTATTTATTGACACAAAGGGAAGTAGGGTCAGCACTTGACATTTGACTCAAAGCAGCTCAGCAGTGGTTAGAAGTCCCCAGAACAATAGGCTTGGAAAAGTGCTTTGGTGGACTGTCTAATCTGGGGTAGGAAAGCAAAGACTTGGAATTTTTGCGGCGCGCGCTTCCTGCGGCACAATGACAGGAATGGGCTGGAGGTTTTCCATTTGCGGAAAATGAAAGTGGTAAAATGTATCTACCCCTCCACAACTATGGATTCAAAAGTGAGGAAGAAAGTGATCAAAGCTATTTAGTAGAGACCAGACCAGACTATGGGTTATTCTTTGAGGTTGGGGGACTATGGAACAATGAAAGACTCCAAAAGGTGCTGAGCCCCAGGCGGTTCCTTGGAGGGAAAAGGTGCTGTTTAGGCTGCCCTCCTGAGCATTACAAAAATATTGAAATGTAACCAGAATCAAGATCCAGAACCTTGTAAATAAAGAATAAATGTATGGGAGGAGTTTGATAGTAGTTGGTAGCTACTGAAAAACACTATCTGGGGAAAGATGATTAAGGAAAAGAATTGAACAAAACAAGTTAAAGTTTTTTCAGAGTTCAATAGAACAAGGCAGTTGTGAGTAACAAAATCCGGATTCTGATAGCTCTGGTTTTCAGCAGAAGATTAGGAAAGATAAACTCAATCCAAACCAACCTCCAAGCTCTCAATGAACCTGTCCAACTCTCTGCAATCAAGCCCTTGAAGGGGACCAGATAACTGTGGGTGGCTGTACAAAACAAAGCAATTTTTTTCATGAAGCTCTTGAAGCAAAGCAGTAACAAATTCAGAAAAGAATAACCCAGAACTTCTCAAGGAACTCAAGAATGGCGTGGTGGAATTGAACATTTAAAGAATTAAAGGGAGATTTAACACCCTATATTTCAAGCTTAAATAAACCTCTCAGTCAAACCTGACTGGTTCTGGAAGGATGGTCAAAAAGAATGATCAGAACAGTATGTTTGAAAAAAGGATCAAGGAGTGATATAACACACTCAAGAATGCAGCCAAATGGATTCTTCTTTAACCAGAAAGGTTATTGGTGGGTAATAATGGATAATTTCACAGAGGATGGGTCAAAGATTTGAGTATGGAGGCTCAAAGATTAAGGGGAAATCATAGATATACCCAGGATAAGGGACCTCATATAAAATGGAGGGGCCCCACAGATTTTATTGATTGATTATAGTTGTTGTCAAATACCTCTTTTCACCTCTCACAAGCGCGCGCAAGATTGCAAATACTTCAAATCCACTTCACCTTCCATCCCTTCCATTCAGTTCCTCACCTTAATTCCCTCCTGATCCAATCTTTGAATTTTGGCTCAGCTCAATCACTTCTCCCACTCCCATTCCTATTTTCTTTCTGGTATCTCTCCATCTCCTCCCTACTCATTCCTCATCCTCAGTGTCTAGTCATATCAATCAACCGCTACCATCTTTGCCTCAAGTCCCGATTTGCTTTGTCCTAATCAACTCAATCTCAATTCCTCGTCTCATTGTATTAGTTCTCAAGACCACTCTCAAGTTTTGACCAAATTGTCTAGCTGTGAGACAACATCTTTCCAACCTTATTATTTGTATTGTTTCTGGCTTGATTTCTATCTAGCTTGTTCCTCCTTGCTTTTCCTTGTCCTTGTCCTATTGTCTCAGTCATATTCAGTTGTCAACCTCTTACCACTAATGTGCCCTTATCTGGTGAGATTTTCTTTAAGGGCCTTAAGTCCTCTTGTTTTGTTTCCATTTATTTACTCTTTTGCTCTTGTTGCCAGAATTCAGCTGGTCCTACTTTGAAATCCAACACTCAAAATTATCACGGTTAAAAGCCAAAGGCTCTACTGACTGAGCTAACCAAGCAACTCATCATGACCTCCCCTGGACCAGCCAATTAAAACAACTCTCTTCTAAAGGCACTTACCAACTCCATTCCCAACCTCAATGAATCAAACTTCTCACTTTGGCAATCCAATACACTCACCATTTTTTCTCTAAAAGGCATCACTCACTGGCTGAACAACGCCAAACCAGACAAATTCCCTGCCAAGGAAAATCTGGAAATCTTTGGCTACATCTTGGCCAAACGAGACAATAGGACATAAATCAACTGTGTAAAGAAACATCATCTAAACAATGGAATTGATCTCTGGAAATCCATCAATGAGTTTTATGCCTCCTCACAAACCGCAAACAGATCTCAAGCTTTCTTCAACTTCCTCAATCTTCAAATCAATACCAGGCAAGTGGAAACTTTCATCACCAAAGTGAGGGCTTGCCTGCTTCAAATTTCAAAGATTGGCATTTGTATGGAAAACAACATAATAGCATATCTAATCCTGTAAAAATTTCCTATTGAGCTTGAACATCTCAAGACCGCCATCACTCACTCTCTTGTCAAAACCCGTATTGATGGTGATCTTGTACTCAGAAATTGCAACCAGATTAAAAATGAAGTTTCAACTGGCATCTACACATCTGCACTGGTCAGTAAGACTGAGACTGTTGAAATTTCTTTATAATAATAAAAGTTAAGAACCAGACAATACTTTATGCAGGAACAGTATGACAGACTATTAGAAGACTGAGGAGACAAGTTTTCTAGAGATTTAAGATCTTCATGACAGAAATAAAACACAAAGAGGAGATCAGAACCTAAGGCACATCTCAAGACTAAGTTTTCTTATTCCTTCTCACCAAAAAGGGAAATTCTTTGCCGGTTGATAGTATTCAGCTTTGTGTCAGTGATTCAATGATTGGAGGTTTGAAGGAGTTGAGGTTGGATGTGCTGGTTGGTCATATGAGCTGGTTGGTCATTTTTTGATGTTGAAATAGAGAACAAGGAAGGAGAAGAAGAAGGAGAATGAAAGAAAAATAAAAAAAGAAATGGGAGTGAGTTGGTGAGTTTGGAGTTGATGTTGTTTTGTATGGATCAAGGAGTGAGTAGTTGCAGCTGGGTTCTTTTTGGTTGAGAGTTGAGGGGGGAAGACTTGGGGTTCAAATGGTTAGATGAGACATGTCACAGGTAATTGAATTGCTCATGCACCACAGTACATGGATCAGAAGACCAGCTATTCCAACACCCCAGGGTGTTTTGTGAGACGGAGAACTGATGATCATCGGAAGCAGTTCTTTCCGAGACATTCTAGAGATCCAGCTGAGCAACTTTTTTGACAGAGCATTGGCTACCATTTCAGAGGAGGAAATTAGTTGAATGACAATTTTGTTTTCTTCATATAATTGTTGGATGTATTTTACTTTGATGTCAAGATGTTTGGTTTTTGTGTTTGATCCTATTTTTTTAATTTTTTCTAGGAGACCTTTATTATCAATATTAAAAAATGTTTGATTTAGATTGGTTTGCCAGAGTTCTTGAATCAGAGAAGTGACCCATTGATTTTCTTGAACACCGTCCGGTAGCACACTCAGTTTGAATTCTGTGGAGGACATGGGAATGTTCTTTTGCTTTTTACTCATCCATGACACAGGACATTTTTTCCAGAAGGATATCCATCCACTTTGTGATTTGCAATCCAATAGATCATCTCCCCAGGTAGCATTAGTGAAATACCTGATGTTATTGCCATTCAATTCCAATGGCTTGAGTATAAGTGCAAGGTGTGATAACCCTTTTAGATATTTCCAGCAATGGACAACTTCCTTCCAGTGACTTAGACCCGGATTGGGGTTGAATCTAGATAGTATTGAGACGGCTGCTGAGAGATTGGGACGGGTTCTGCAGGACAGATAGTTCAACAGGCCAGTAAACGTTTTGTAGTTGTACCCAAGAGCCTTGAACACGCAAGAGTCTTCCTTAGAGGCGGGCATAAGTTTGATGCCAGGAGTTAAGGGAGTGTTGACAGGGAAACATTTGGTTAGTTTGAGCAGTTCCAGTCTTTTGCTAATCAGAGAAGGCTGGGACAGAGAACAAGATTGGTTTTCAATACTAATATTCATCCCCAAAAGTGTATCAGCAACATGAGCGGATGAATCAGGATATTGGGAAAGGAAGTGTTTTTTAAATTTTTCCATGTCAACGGCTACTATGAGGTTGTCCACGTGAAAGCATAGGAATGTCTTGCAATCGGATTGAATAAATAGTCAGGAATTGGAGTTGGATCGAAAGAATCCCAGAGACTTTAACCAGATAGTTAGGGTATCGTGCCAGTTGAGTGGTGCTTGCCAAAGTCCATAGAGGGACTTTTTTCATTTGAGGAAGGGAATTTTCCAAGAGGATTCAGAAGGGGTTTTAATGAAGAGTTTCTTTTAAGGGAGCATAGAGAAAGGCACTTTTAACATCACATTTTTCAATGTGTAAGGAACAATCAAGAGCAAGAATGAGAAGAAGAAGAAGAGACAGAAATTTGTCCGTAGGGGCATAAGTTTCAGAGAAGTCCAGACCCAGCATCTGCAGGAAACCTTGTATGCAGAGGCAATCCTTTGTTTTATCTGGCAAGGACAGTGTAGCCGGTTTATCTCTTACAGCCCAGGTGGTCTTAAGATATCTGTTGGGAATGAACTCAACATCTTCCCAAACATTGTGATCTTCAATGTTTTGAAGTTCCACTTGTTTAGATTCTGTTATTTTAGGTGATGATTTGCTGTGCAACAGGTTGCTATATTTATTGGGTTTGACGGCAGAGGTTCTTTCTCAAAGAGTTCTGCCCGACGGAATGAGTGCTGCTTCTACATTCCAATCCAAGTCTGAGTCTTCTGCTGACAGGTGGTGGAAGGGGTGTTGCCAATGGTTTTGGAAGGTTCTGGAGACTCAGTCTTGATTTCTTTTGAGAGTTTGAGTGGTGAGTTCTCTTGAACAGGTCTGGAAGTGCTGACATTGGTGGGTTTTAGATCACGGTAGGAAGAGGGAGAGTGGGTGGAGAGTGATCTGGAGGGGAAAGATAGGAAGGTGACACTCTTGGTGTTGACAATCTTTCCAGAGGAGGAGAGAATGGGGTAGGATAGCAGCTCAGGATTGTAGCCAATTAATTGACCAGTTTTGCCCTGCGTACCTAATTTATTGCTGGAGGGTTTTGGCTGTGTCAACAAGGAGAGGGGTTGCCAATTGGTTTGAAGTAGGAGAGGGGAAGAGAATGCAGTTTGAAAATTTCATAGGGACTCTTCTTGGATTGGTGAGAAGGAATTTGATTGAGGGTGAGTGTGGAAGATTGAAGAATTTCATGCCATAGGTACCAAGGCAGATCAGAGTTGTGCAGAATTTTTCTAACAGATTAAAGAATGGTGCAATTAAATTTCTTGGCAAGGCCATTCTGTTGAGGTGTATGTGGGTCTGCAAACTGCTGTTTAATGAGGTTATTCTTGCAGAATTTAGATAGCGTGGATTTTTTAAATTCTGTTCCACAATCTGAGTGTAGAACAGAAGGGTAGTATCCTAGACTTTTTGCTTCAAGACTTAAGCTGTAAATAAGCGCCAATGGAATACCATCCTTGGATGAAATGGGAATGGCAGCGCAGTATCTTGAAAAGGATTCCACCACAGTAATCACGTACTTGTGCCCACTTGATGAAGGAGAGAGAGGACCAATAGTGTTTAAATGAATTTCCTCAAATATAAGGGTAGCTTGGGAGGATTGGTTTTTGAAGGAGGCTTTGGTGATCTTGGATAGAGAACAGGCCACACATTTGTTTTCCTTGGAGATATGCAATTTCAGTTTATGTCTCAGTCAGTGATAGCTGATGTGACCCATGGACTTATGGATTAACTCAGAAGAGGAGAGTAATGAGGAGGGAAACAGTGGCAGGAGCCGCAGACAGGGAATGTTATTGTGGTAGCAGCCTTGGATAATAAGTTCATTTCTTTTGAAAATACTGAAGGATTCTGAGTAAAAGTCAATATGAAATCCCTCCAGTATCAGTTTTCTTATGGATAGCAGATTAGTAGACAAGTGGGGTACATAAAGCAGGTTGGTGAGTACAATTTCATGATTTCCAGCTTCTAGTCTGACAGTCCCATATCCGTTAATATCTGAGGTATCAGCCTTATTGCTGGTCTTGATTACTCCTTGGTATTGGTTGTCTAGTTCAGCAAATGGGGCTTTATCAGCTATCATGTGACAGGAGGAGCCAGAGTTGATAACAAAGAAATTTTCTCCTAGACTGTTGAACAATGAGAGAAGGCTAACTTGTTGATTGTGGTTAGGAGGATTTTATGGTCTCAAGTGGGGATATAGCATCCAGAAATTATGTTTGGGGTGATTAGCCAGAGTGTTTTGCATATGTGCTTTGCATTTGCGGCACGCCTCTGTATATAAGGAGACAGTGGATCCAGAAGAGTTGCCGTTCATCTTCAGTTCATTAATGTGGATTTGGAGATGATCAAGTAAGGTGTGTGGAGTAACTTCTGATTTGGCTTGTGAGTGAGTAATCTGCTGCTTGATGTTCAACATGGAGGAAGGCAGCTTATCTAAGATCATATACGCAAGGATGTTGGTGGGAATAAGAATACCAATTTCTAGAAGGCAATTGACTCTGTTTTGATGTTGGTTATGAATTTCTGAATGTTTGACTGGTCAAAGGTGATAGAGGAGAAGCTGCTGTAAATACAAGCACAATGGGCAGGTTGAGATGACACAAAGTGCTTAAGTAGGGCCTCCAAAATCAGAACAGCGTTTTCTTCATTGTTGGGAGTGATGATATTGGAATGAACAGCCGGTGAGAGTTTTGAGATGATAATGGACGTGAGAATTGATTTGTCATCATTATCAAGAGGATTGCCGGCCGTTATAGATTCCTTAAGTTTAGCCAAGTGCATTAGAGAATTAATTCTAGTTCTCCAAATAGTGAAGTTCTCCTCAGTCAAAAGGGGAATAGCTTTGATGGTGGTTTTGAGGATGGTAGGATCTATAGATTCCATAGTAGGGCCTGGTTCTTGAATTTCTCAACCACAAAATTTCTACATTCTTTAATGAAAATGGTATTGCCCACTAAACCTTGGAACCCTATATGCCACAACACAACCCTGTGGCCAAATGGGGAAATCAAACTTTGCTAGAATCTGCCCGAACCTCAATGATTGATATGAACATTCCACTCAAACTCTGGGATGAAATCTTGGTCAGCTTGTGCACCATACTAAACTTTCTTCCTTCCGTCAAAACTAAACTGTCTACATTTGAACTCTGGTCTGGTCAGAAACCCAAATTTAATCTCATAAAGACCCTGGGCTCAAAAACAATTGTTCTAAATCAAACCTTCAATCACTCCAAATTGGAAGAAAAAGGAATAAAAGGAGTTCTGGTTGGTTTCAATACACATTTAAACTCCTATAGAATCTACTGTTCCTCCTCTAAACATGTGGTGCCCTCAAAAGACATAAAGATCTTTGAAAAAATTAAATCTGATGATGTTAAATTTCTGTCCAAATAACCATTTGACTCATTTCTCAAGGATGAAAATCTACTTACTGATCTTCTAATCTCAAACATTGATCCTCCTACTCCCTCCAATAACAATGCAACCTGTTTTGACTCTAGCCACGCTGAAAATGAAGCTTCCTCAAACTCTTCCAACAATTCCTCCTCATCTTCCAAATCTCAAGAAGAGTTTTCAATTGAACAAAAACTTTTTGAGTCCACTCCTCTCAGAATGCCTGTACTACGTGATTGTTCAACCATTCAGAAGCCTCAAATCCATGGTTTCATCACCAGAGTTGTCCCCATGAACTACTCAGATGTACTCAAATCCCCTGATAAGGATCACTGGATCGAGTCTATGAAGAGAGAGACAAATGGCATTGAGCTTCTTAAGGTTTGGGAAGGCTTTTCAATTCTGCCAGAAGGTAAAGAAGCACTTACCACTGTGTGGGTCTATAAGATCAAGGACAATCTCAACAACAAAGGTATTCAATTTAAGTCCAGACTCTGTGTACAAGGTTTCAAACAAGTCAAATTCTTCAATTATGGTGAAACCTACGCTCCAAGTGGTTCTATAGTTTCTCTCCAAGCTCTCTTGATCTTTTCTCTTCATCACAAACTTCCTTTACAACAAATGGACATTAATTCTGCCTTTCTTCATGCTCCACTTGAAAAAGAAATCTATATCAAGACTCCTAAAGGTTACAACTGTTCACATCCCCACCTTAAACTGCACAAGGCACTCTATGGTCTAATACAAGCTCCCAAGAGCTGGTACAACACCCTGAAAGGGTGGTTAGTCAAAGATTGGTTTTGCGTTTCTTCTGCTGACCCATGCCTATACATCAACCACTCTCAGTCTCTCTACGTGTTTTTCTATGTTGACAATATTCTAATAATAGGCAATTTTTCGGAATTCTCCACTAGAATAAAGAATAAATTCAGTATATCTCATGGTGGTCCCCTCTTCAAAATTCTAGGAAACCACTTCATTCAAACCAAATCCGGATCCTCCCTTTTGCATCAAACCAACCACATCAACACTGCCTTAGGGGAACTTGGATTGATGGACTCTAAGCCTATCTGCACCCCCCTTACGCCAAATGTTAAACTTGAACCAGCCTCAGAAGAAGATCATGAAAGGTTTCTCAAATTGAACATAAATTTTTGCACCTCCACTGGCTTCCTTAATTACATTGCCAGTAGAACTTTCCCTGATCTCTCCTATTCCATTTCTTTTCTTTCTTGATTCAACAGCAAACCCGGTCTATCACATTGGAACAAGGCCAAACGTGTATGGAGATATGTTGATGCTACCAAAACCTTAGCCCTTAAACTTCACTCTTCCTCTTTTGCTTTTGACATCAAATGCTACCGTGACTCCAACGGTGGCAATGATCCAACAACTCAAAAAAGCCATTCTGGCTACATTGTACTGCTCTATGGTTTTCCTGTGCCTTGGCATAGCAAACGTCAAACCACAGTATCCCTCTCATCCACCAAAAGAGAACTCAAAGCTCTTGTCCTAGAAAATCAAGAAAACCTTTGGCTCCTCAATCTCATCAAAGAACTTAATCCCAATCTTCAACTCACTCACTGCTTGTATATTGACAACAAGGCCTTAAATAACTTTTTTACGTTAGATTCCCACCATGGGGCTCTCAAACACATCAACACTAAAATTAAATGGCTCCAAGAGCAACGTGACAAGAATCTCCTCATAACTCAATTGATACCGTCAGGCCACATGCTAGTCAATGCTCTCACTATACCAGCCACCAAACCTTCTGTTGAATATCTTGCTTCATCCCTAATGTCATCTCACAACTAGACACGGAGGAGTGTTGTCAAATACCTCTTTTCACCTCTCACAAGCGCGCGCAAGAGTGCAAATACTTCAAATCCACTTCACCTTCCATCCCTTCCATTCAGTTCCTCACCTTTATTCCCTCCTGATTCAATCTTTGAATCTGGGCTCATCTTGATCACTTCTCCCACTCCCATTCCTATTTTCTTTCTGGTCTCTCTCCATCTCCTTCCTAATCATTCCTCATCCTCAGTGTCTACTCATATCAATCAACCGCTACCATCTTTGACTCAAGTCCCAATTTGCTTTGTCCTAATCAAGTCAATCTCAATTCCTTGTCTCATTGTATTAGTTCTCAAGACAAATCTCAAGTTTTGACCAAATTTTCTAGCTGTGAGACAACATCTTTCCAAACTTATTATTTGTATTTTTTCTGAATTCATTTCTATCTAGCTTGTTCCTCCTTGCTTTTCCTTGTCCTAGTCCTATTGTTTCAGTCATATTCAGTTGTCAACCTCTTACCACTAGTTTGTCCTTATCCGGTGAGATTTTCTTTAAGAGCCTTAAGTCCTCTTTTTTTGTATCCATTTATTTATTCTTTTTCTCTTGTTGCCAGAATTCAGCTGGTCCTACTTTGAAATCCAACGCTCAAAATTTTCAATAGTTCTGATGATGATAGGATTCTGGGCAAAAGGCAGGGGAGATCCCCCCCTTTAACGGGCAAGAAGCACTGTGTACTACTTACAAGGAAATGACACAAATGAGCGCATAAAAATAATACTTTTTTTCTTTTCAGATGATGAAAATAATAATGAAAAAACAAGAATTAATGAAAGGAACATCAAGACATGTGAACAAGAAAAAGATCATGGAAGAGATAAAAAAAGATACCAGCCCGCATCATGGATTGCAGCAGGCAGTGGATGGAAAGTGGCTGCGCCAACCACGCCAATTGCTGATTGGCACCAGCAAGTTGGTGGTGTGGAGGAGGATTGAGGCGGAGAATCCAGAGCAAGGGAGGAGGGGTTGGTTTCAAGAGTGAGCCAGTTCAAGCAATGGTGTCAACTGCTAATGGCAGTCTTTTTTTTTCAGGTGATGGCGGCCAGATGGAGGACACAATCAGACAGCTGTTGGGAGATTATTGGTTTTGAGGAGGTTGCTGACTTCCTTTTTATGGGGCAAGAAACAGCTTTGATTGTTGATGGCAATCTTTTGCTGGTCTGTCAGACCTAGAGAAGGCAATGGAAATTGGCAATCTTCATTGACCAATTTGTCAAAGGCAATGGGATTGTTGGCATCAAAGATGAGGATGGGGCTTGACAGCTTTCATTGTTTTTGTTTGATGGGCTGGATCAATGGCCAATCAAAAGTTGGTAAGGGGATCAAAAATTATGAGGATGACAAGGATGGCGATGGATTGCGCACTCTTGGCCAAAAGCCTGGTCTGCCAGCGCAATGAGGAGGATTTTAACAGGGTATCTGGGGATTCAAACACCCTGAAGATCCTCTTCAGACCACTAGGACAGGGATGAGGTGGTAAATGGGAAAATGGAAGAGTACCCATAGCATCACAGAAAACTTTTTTCTTTTTTTAATGATGATGATGATGATAGAATATATAAAAAAAGTTTAGAAATTTCCCTTTTACATGAGGTTTCCCGGATTAGTGGCCAAATCTCTCTTCAACTTACAGATTGTCCCTAGTCTGCATCTTGATTTTGAATATATTAAGGAAAGGAGGAATAAGAATAAATTGAACAGAAAATTGGCCATTTAATGATCTTGAGATTGATTGAAAAATTGAAAAATATATTGATCCACCCATAAAATATCCCTAGAAGCAGCATAGACAAAATAAAGAAGGTGTCCCAGGTGCTCATGTATGTGGCATAAAGTAGAGCTTCACAAAAAAAATGCAGCAAATGAGCCTGGTGGTGCACAATTGGGAGGGTTACTTCTGACATAAGTTGCCTCCACAACAATGAAACTTCTTGACTTGATCAGGAGAGAAACCTCTGGCCAACTGGGTACTATCCAGCTCTTACAAAACATAAGATCCACCTCTTACTTGGCAAACCACCCTATAAGGAGCATTCCAGTGGTTTGTTAAAAGCTATCCCAACTAGGTTACCAAGGATTGATTATAAGATAAAACTCAATCACCAGAAGTGAAGCATTCCCTGATTCAATTTTAGTGCTTGTCTTCCCAATTCTGAACCAATTTTCCTCTGGATTTCATCATCTTCTAATAAGCTTCATTGCAAATATCTTCACTTTTCTCCCGTTGCTTTGATCTAGAAACTAATGAATCAGTGGGGGAAGACACCTGTTCCCTAGAGATACCCAAGAAAGATTCCAGATTAATATCAAAAGGAAGAACTAATCTTTGTCCAAAGATGATTTAATAAGGTGATTAGACAGTGGTCCATTGTGGTGTCAATTTATAGACACGGATTGGGAACCGCGTCGCGGCTGCGCACTCAGCATTGGGGGCAAGCGGGCTCAGCATTAGGGTATGCGGCGTGCTCAGCAGCGGCAGTTGCTGGATCAGCAGCAGCCGCTGTTTGGCTCCGCACCTGGTGGACGGGTCGGGCTCAGCATTGGATGCGGCGTGGGTGGCGATCCGCCATGGAGATCGGATTTGGAAGGTAGTGCGCTTGACTAGGTTCGCAGGCACGCCAGTTTGGATACGTAGGGGCAGAGCAATCTGCGGGCTATGAAGGAACGGATGAAGCGCGCGCGCAAGCGCGCGGGTCATGCCGGATATTACCGAACACCCATGGAGGGCGCGGACAAACGGATACGGACAGGCGCGGGGGGCTCAGAGTAGGGCGCGGTGCAAGGACTGCGTCATGAGAAGGACAAACCGGATGAACGGAGCAGCGTACGGACGGCGGGGGGAGTTTGGTATGGAGGAGGTGGGGAGAGGAGGCTAGGGTTTCTGTTTTGGGATTGTTTTCTGTTTTGTTGTCATACTGTTATTTGCGTGTGTACTTAGGTTAGGGTTGAGAGGGAGGACTTATCCTCACTCTCAACTCCGGGTTGGAGAGGAGGCATTGGATCATCATCAGAGCATCAAAGAGGAAGAGGAGGAAGAATATCATCATCAGATTGAATCACTCATCTCACCAGGAGATTAAAGGAACTCATACCGGATACACATCCAGGTGGAAAGTTCTGAGGATTGAGGATTGGCGATTTCTCTCTCTCTACTTTTCTTCATCTTTTTATCTCTTATTTCTATTTCTCATTCAAGTGCAACTTTGGGCATCCTCATCTCCTTTCAAACGCAGGGAACCGTTAACTTCCAAACCTTGGGACAATTATAGGGGGATAACCTTTATTCTTTCCACATCTGGGGGTCTGGCCGGGAAATAACTTTCCATTTCTTGTCTTTCAAAGGTAAAAGGGAACGATGTCCTATTCATACCTCCCTACAGTTGCTCCTTCTTCTTCTTCTCCTTCTCCTTCTGTCTCCGGGTCCGCTACTCCAACCCCACTCTCGTCATCAATCCCTCCTCCTCCCCCTCCCTCCGCTCAACCTAGGACAAGCTACGCCATTCCTCCATTGGTCTCCAGTGACCATGAATCCACCCGTCCGGTTTGCATCAGGCCGCGCGACTACCCTCACATCCGATTCAACACCGCGGATGTGGAGCGATTCATCTCGAGATACAAAGGTATTGCAGATGCAGAAGGTGCAACAGACGCGGATAAGGCTCAGCTTGTTGTCCTGTTCATTATGGAAAAAGAGAAGCTCCGGGATGTGGAGGAAATTGAAGGCTACAAGAATCAAGATTGGCCAAAACTGAAGGCCGAGATCCTAACGCGGTGGGGTAGGCGCGAACCTTGGTTCCGGGAAAGCAATTTTGACCGCATGGCCTCGGAGGCGAGCACCCGTGGAGGGGTAAGAAGGCGGGTGGAGCTGGGGGAGTACACCTTGACATTCAATTGGATCTATTGGTACTTGTCAAAGAAGGAGGTGGTGGCGGGACAGACGGGGGCCATGAAACGCGCGTTTCTGGGAGGTTTAAGCGCTCAACTCCGGGCAAGGGTGCAGCGGCATCTTTACAATCACAACTTGGTAAAGTGGTCATTGGACGGGAGCATCGCGCTCCTTCCAGAGTTGGCTGTCATTTGCCGGGCTGTGGAGATAAGCTTGATTTAGAGGAGCTTATCGAGGACACCGCTAAGTCCTTCCCAGCAGGACCAAAGAAATCTGCCCCCCAGGTTCCGCCTCCGGCGCAATTTCCTGCCCCAGTTCCATCTACTTCCGCGTGTGTTCCGGTTCCTCAACCCGTGCCAGTCCCTCCAGTAAGCAAATTGACGGAACTGATGAAGGACCTGAAGATCTTCATCAGCCGTATGGGCCAGCAGCAGCCGCAAGAGCCTCCACCTCACATGGTGGAAGGGTTTTGGCTGCCAGGTACCTTCATGCCGAGGGGGTGCTCGTACTGCGGGGCAAACGGTCATTGGAGATCGGCGTGCAAGGAGCTTACAAAGGATCTCAGCGCGCGATTGGTTTGAACGGCGGGGATGGGGTACATGTTTCCAACGGGCAAACAGATTCCGATGGAACCAAGCCAGCCAACCGCAATGCAGCAAGTGCGCACACGGGGTCAGGAGGGGGGAACAACGGTGCCAGCGTCACTGGGCATCGTCACCGGTCCCGGATTGTGGCAACCACCTCGGGTGGAAGCTGAGGTAAGGGTAGTGGCAACGGAAGAAAAGGTGGCGGTCTCCGATAAAATGGAGGTGGATGCAAAGGAGCATCCCCCCTCGGCCGTTCCGAAACCCGCCGCACGCGCACCTGGAAACAAGGTGCCGGTAGCAAACCCTGTAGGGAAGAAGAAAGCGGCGGACATTGTGCAAAGGGCAATGGGTAACAAGACTCCGGTTCCGTTGACCTTGCGGGAACTGGCGGCCGTGTCTCTGGCGGTGGTAGACGAGATGGTTCAGGCTCTGCGGGATTGCGGTCAGGGCCGGGTACCTCAGACGGTGCAGCGGGTTCATGTGGCGCGGAAGGAGGAGGGGCGCAAGGAGTGTGAGTTGAAATTGGTGTTGACTCCACTCGCTTACGTTCCAATGGTCATAGCGGGAAGGAAGGTGTGGGCTATGGTGGACAGCGGTTCAATGGTGAACCTGCTGCCATTGTGGATGGTGGATGATTAGGGGTTGGTTCGGCGGAAATGCGCAATGGGTCTCCGCGCGCTTAACGGAGGGGAGTGTTGTGTGGATGGGGTAGTCGAGGAGGAGGAGGTCAAGGTCGCAAGGGTCTGTAGGCCCCTTTCTTTTCTTTTGGTTGATTGTGTGGACGTGATTTTGGGAAGGCCGTTCATGTTTGGGTTTTGAGCACGCATGGTTTTTGATCCCGAGGCGGGAAGGGAGGCGTTGACGGTAGAGGATTCGTCCGGCAGAAGGTTTGAGACAACTATCTGCGATCAAGGGCAAGGGAAGCGGAGGAGAGTGTTGGAGTATGAGGAGGAACCGGACGCGGAGTTGGTCTGCAACGGGCGACCTTTGGAGGATATTTTCTATTCAACCAAGGAGACCGCGCGGAACAAGCTCCGGTTTCGCGCGGGCGGTCAAGAAATGAGGAGCAGGGAGGGGGAGGAAGGAAAGTGCAGGACACGCACGTCGCAGAAGTAAGTCCCTTTTCTCAGTATGCATTGCCCGAGGGTACTACGCTTTGAAAACCCTATCATTGTGCCACACTCGTGAGCAAAGGCAAAAGCCGCGGTTCCGTTCTGCGTAGGACTTACAGCAAAGGATGTGTGCGGATGACGCGGTGCAAAGCGGGCAAGTACAAGCAGGTGTCACAGAAGGTCCGACCAAGGAATGAGCCGATGCCCCAGGAACTGAACGGACCTCTTTGACCAATTGCTTGGTCGCGGGACCCTTGGGTCACGCCGATTAAGGCTTTGGGGTGGGTTACTAGCTCGGAGCGGATTGCAGCTTTCAATTTTGGCCTGGAGGGATGGTTGAGTACAGTGTGGTGTCATTATATAGCCTCGGGTTGGGGACTGCGTCGCGGCCTGCGCGCTCAGCATCTGGTAGGTTAGGCTCAGCAGTGGGGGTGCGCCGGTCCTCAGCAGTAGCCGCTGCGCGCTCAGCAGTGGGCGCGGCGGGATTGAGCACGCGACTGCGGGCCGGGCCTGACTAAGGGAGGCGGGCCGCGACCCGCTTGGATGTCCGACTCACGGATGGAGCTGGGCCGACCAGGTTCTCGAAACGGCTAGTCGGGGAAGGAAAAAGCGGGGCGACAGCGGGGCTATATGCGTGGGCAGCGGCGCGCAAGCGGGGGCCGGCCACGGGACAGGAAATCCACGACGGCGCGTTGGGTGGATGCGGGCAAGCGCGGTGAACTTTGGGTATCGCGCGGCGGAGGGCCGCGCCACAAAAAGACAAACCGGATGCGCGTAATGGCAGGCGAGCTGGCGGGGATAGGGTATGGGTATGGGTTTAGGGATGGGTCAGGGTTCTGGGTCTAGGGTTCCTTCTTCATGGTTGCCAGTCTGTCTTTGTGCTTGTGCTTAGGTTAGGGTTGAGGGGGAGGGCTCAAATACCCTTCCCCTTGACTCCGGGTTGTAGGGGGCATCATAGCATATCTTTCTATCGGACTCTCTCTCTCTCTCGCACTCTCTCTCACTCTCTCTCTCTCGGAGGAAAGGAAAGGAAGCATTCTCGGTCTTACAGACGCTAGAACCATTGATCCCGTAACTAGGGACAACTTCGTGAGGGATAACCTCTAAAGTTTCCACATCTGGGGGTCTGGCCGGGAACTTTCAATCCGTTCTCAGTCTCTTGAAGATTACGCAGAATGCTACCAACAACCGCTCCGGGATCCAATGCTCCCCTTCCCTACCCTCTACGCCCGACTCCCGTCTCTGCTGCTCAACCCCCTCCGCCGCCGTCCGCTCATGCTCCTAGAGTTAGCGGGTTTGCTCCTCCCTCGGAAGGGTTGTCGGACATGGAGGCAGAGGCCCCTCGCCGCGTTTGGTTGAGGCCGAGGGATTTCCCTCATCTTCGGTTCAGTACCTCGGATGTTGAGCGGTTCCTCTCTAGGTTCAAAGGGATCGCGGACTCGGAGGGCGCGTCGGGCGCGGATAAGGTTCGGACTATTGTGCTGTTCATTACCGAGGAGGAGAAGCTGCGGGACGTGGAAGAAATGGTTGGATACAAGAGGCAAGACTGGGGGAAGTTGAAAAGCGAGATGTTGGCGAGGTGGGGAAAGCGCGAACCCCGGTTTTGGGAAAGCGACTTCAATCAAGCTGCGGAGGAGGCGATCGAGAATGGCGGGGTGCGATTGCGCAAAGGATTAGTGGAATATATGTCAAGGTTCGAGCAAATCTACAGGTACCTTGCAAAGAACGAGGTCGTCGCGGGTCAGACGGGTGCCATGAAGCGGGTGTTTCTGGGGGGTCTCGCGCCCCAGCTCCGTTCCAGAGTGCAACGATACCTGTACAACCACGGCCTGGTTAAGAGGTCGCTGGATGGAAGCGTCGCTATTCTCCCCAATCTTTTGGTTATCAGTCAAGCCGTGGAAAGCGAAATCGATTTGGACGAGCTCATCGCGGATACGGCACAAACGTACCAGTCTTCCTCCAAGAAATCGGTCACGATCTCGGCACCGGCCCCCGACCAAACTTTGGCCGCGCGGCCGCCGATGCCCTCTCATGCCGGACTTTCCCAGCAGCCTCCGGGACCATCAGTTGGGGAGATAACGGAGATTCTGCGGGACATAAGGGTTTTCCTCAACCGGACACCGGCTCCTACAGCTCCGGCAGCTGCACCGTTTCCGGCGGCTCCTTCTCAACCGCGCGCAGTGCTTCCTCACATGGCGGAGGGGTTCCAGCCCCCTAGCGGATCATCCGGATGGTACGGGTCGCCGCAATGTTCATATTGCGGGGAGAGAGGGCACTGGAAGTCAGTTTGTGAGGATCTCACTTGGGACATGGACGAAGGGCTTGTTCGCGCATCCGGGATGACGTACATATTTCCGACGGGTGAATCGGTGGACCTGACCAAGGACAAGCCGCCACCAATGGTGCAAGTGCGGGAAAGAGCGAAGGCCAAGACCGAGACTGCTCGGGTCCTGCTTGGGATTGTCACCGCGCCCGGAACCTGGGTAGCGCCAAGAGTGAAGGCTGAAGTCAGGGCATTGGCGGCGAATGAGCATATTGCGATGGATGTCGACAAGCGACCAACGGCCTCAAAGCCAGTCGCGCGAGTACCGATTTTGGACGGGCCGTCCTCTAATTCCGCGGGAAAGAAGAAGGCCGCGGACATTGTCCAAAGGGTAATGGGGAACGACTCACCAATACCCCTGACCCTACGAGAGCTAGCGGCGGTGTCCCCCGCGGTCGTCGACGAGATGGTCCAGGCTTTAAAAGATTGCGGTCAGGGTTGGGTGCCGACAACAGTTCAGCGGGTTAACGTGGCGGAGGAGGAAGTGGATCCCGAGCCGTGCCGGTCAAAGTCGGTATCCGTCCCGCTTGCTTATGTCGCAATGACCATCGCCGGGCGGAAGGTGTGGGCGATGGTGGATAGCGGGTCAATGGTCAACCTGCTCCCATCAAGGTTGGTGGACGAGCTTGGTCTGGTGCGGAGGAAGTGTGCGATGGGTCTTCGGGCGTTGAATGGCGGGGAAAGCTGCGTGGATGGAGTAGTAGAGGCGGAGGAGGTGGAAGTCGCCAAGGTCTGTAAGCCACTGTCATTTCTCTCAGTGGAATGCGGAGATGTGATTCCAGGACGGCCATTCATGTTTGGGTTCCAAGCCCAAATGGCCTTCAACGCCGAGGAAGGGACGGAGGCGCTGACCGTCGAAGACTCGCTCGGAGCACGGTTCAAGACGACGATCTGCGATCACGGGAGAGGGAAATGGGTACAGGACCCAATGTCTGGCGGCAACAAAGAGTCCGGCGCGGGGGTTGACCGTAAGGGTTACCCTGCGGAGGATTTTTTCTAGTCGGCCGCGGGAACCGTGCGGGGCAGGCTCCGGCTCAGCACGGGCGGCCGACAGGTGAGGAGCAAGCGGGGGAGGGCGCGCGTGGGGCGCAGGTGCCAGAAGTAAGTTCCATTCCTCAGTATGCATCTCCGGAAGGCGCTACGCTTCGAAAACCCTATCATTGTGCCACAGTCGTGAGCAAAGGCAAAAGCCCCGGTCTGGTCATTACTAGGACTTACGACGACGACGATTGGGTCTGGATGGCGCGGTGTAACGCGGGCAAGTACAAACCGGTAGCGCGGAACGAGCCAATGCCTCAGGGGCTCAACGGACCCTTACGACCAATCGCGTGGTCCCGCGACCCGTGGGAGACGCCCCTTAGGAAGAATGGATGGGTAACGCGGTCGGCGCGAATCACGGACGAGCGGGTGGACGCCTTTAACTTCGGACCGACAGGATGGCTGAGTGCGGAGGAGATGGATCTGCTGGTGTCGGTATTGGTAATGAGGGAGAAGGCGCTTGCTTTTGGACCGGACAAGCGCGGGTTGTTGAGAGGTGAGATCGGGGACCCTTACGTTATTCCCACTGTCCCTCACAAACCGTGGCAAATCAAGCCAATTCCGATCCCCCGTACCGTTCGGGAGCCCTTTCTGGAGCTGGTACGGGAGCGCGTGAGGACGGGGCTTTACGAGCAATCCACGTCAAGCTACTTGAGTCCTATCTTTGCGGTTGTTAAGCAGGACGGGAAGTCGCTAAGGATTGTTCACGACCTTCAGAGGCTAAATTCGTTCACTATTTGCGACGCGGGGCTTCCCCCGCGCGTTGAAGAATTTCTGGAGTCAATGGCCGGGCGCGCTTGCTATGGGCTGGTGGACGTGATGGGAGGATATGACCAGCAAGAACTCCACCCTGACTCGCGGCCACTGACGGCGTTTGAAACCGGGCTGGGGAGGATGCAGCTGACGCGGCTACCGCAAGGTGCGACCAACTCAGTGGCGGTATACCAAGCCCAAATGACCTGGATACTACGCAACAACCTTCCGGAAGGCGTGCAGATCTTCATCGACAACGCTGGCATTAAAGGCCCCAGAACGGACTACAAGGGGGCGGTCCTAGAGGATGCACCCGCGATCCGGCGATTCATCTGGGAATACGCGGAGACTCTGGAACGAGTCCTCTTCCGAATTGAGAAGGCAGGCCTTACTGTGTCCGGGAAAAAGTTGGCGGTCTGCGTTCCGGCGCTCAAAGTACTGGGGCATGTCGTGGCCTACGACGGGAGGCGAATAGCGGAGAAGAAGCGGAATAAGGTTCTTGAATGGCCGACCCCTCGGACAGTGTCGCACGTCCTGCAGTTTCTGGGGTTGTGCAGCTATGTCCGCATGTTCATTGAGCGGTTCGCGGAAGTAGCGAGCCCAATGCGGGCATTGACGCGTAAGGGGGCGGAGTGGAAATGGACCGAGGGATGCAATGCCGCTTTTGCAAAGCTCAAGGAAATCGTGGGGCGCGAAATCGTCCTTCGGGACCTTGATTACGACGCCGGAGGGATACGCCTGGCGGTCGACTCTAGCGAGTTCGGCGCCGGGGGGGTCTTGACACAGGAGGAGGACGGAAAAGATAGGCCGGTGCTCTATGAATCGGTCACCTTTACCGCAACAGAGAGTCGGTATTCGCAGCCGAAGCTGGAGCTGTGCGGTGTCACCAAGATCGTACGGCGGTTGCAGCACCTTTTGTGGGGCGTGCACTTCAAGCTCCTGGTTGACGCGGAGGCCTTGGCGCAAATGATTAACTCACCGACGCTGCCGAACGCGCCCATGACCAGGTGGGTAGCGTTCCTCCAGTTGTTCTCCTTTAACGTGGTGCACATCCCAGGAAAGGCGTTCACGATGCCGGACGCGCTGTCGCGGTACCCGCGGGACAACCCATACGAGGGGGCGGAACCCTTGGACGTGGAAGCTCCGGTCGTTTGGGTAGGAAAGACGGAGGCGGCGGTTTGTCTTCCGCTGCGTCAGTCGGGACGTTACGTGGTTTTGTGCTCTTATTTGCAAGATCTCCGGTTCCCCGAGGGCACGACGGAAACGGTCACCCGATGGGTGAGGCGAAACGTTCTGAACTTCTTCTTACAGGACGGTCAGTTATGGCGGAGGAGCGGTTCCGTGCCTCTTGTTGTCGCAACTTCTAGGGCCGACCAGGAGGTAATTCTAGGAAGTCTGCACGACGACCTTGGTCATCGGGGTGAGGTCGAAACGCGGAGGAGGGTGAAAGCGAGGTTTTGGTGGCCGGGGGTCGTTCGCGCAGTGCGCGACTGGGTGAAGTCGTGCAAGGCCTGCCAACGGCGAAGCTTGAGGCTGCCCAAGGAGGTCGGCCGCCCCACGGGCAAGGACGCACTGTTCGGGCGCGTTTTGCTGGACGTGGTCCACATCAAGGCGGGTAAGTTTGCGTATTTGCTGGTTGCGCGCGACGATCTGTCTGGGTGGGTGGAAGCGAGGCCCCTAGCAAAACTATTGGCGGAAAAGGTGGCTCAGTTTCTGGAAGAAGACTGGTTCGCGCGCTACGGGTCGCTTCGCTTGGTCACCGTCGACGGAGGGGCGGAGTTTTGGGGACGCCTGATGACGCTGGTGCAGAGTTGTGGAGCGAAATTCAGCCGCGTGACGGAATACTACCCGGAGGGCGCGGGGATGATTGAGCGGGGGCATCAACCAATCAAGGATGCCCTGGTGAAAATGTGCGGCGAGGACGGCAAAAGGTGGCAGGTGGCACTCCCCGCGGTCCTTTTTGCCGATCGGATCTCCGTGAAGCGGTCGACGGGGTATTCGCCTTACAAGCTACTCTACAGGCAGCGGCCCGTGCTTCCCGTGGACATCGAGCTGAACACGTTTTTGGGCGTGGATTGGTGGAAGGTTAAGACGTCCGCGGATCTGATCGAGGCGCGGGCTGAACAACTCCTTAGGCGTGAGGAGACCTTGGGAAAGGCCGCGGAGCGGTTGAAGAAAACCCGGACGGCATCAGTCCGCTATTGGGACGAGCGCTGTTCCCATTGCCTCCGGGATCCGCTGCGGAAGGGGGACCTGGTTCTGCTGTATAATCGGAGTCTGGAATCCCAGTGGGGCCGGCTTTTCGCCAACCGGTGGAACGGGCCATACCGCGTGGCCTCTAAGTTCTTGGGCGGCAGCTACGTACTTGAGGAATTGGACGGGACGCCGCTTAAGCGGAAGGCCGCGGCTTTGCACCTGAAACGCTTCTTCGCGCGCGGTTCCACTTCCTTCGACGAGACGGCGAGCGATGATTTGGGGCCCGGGGGCGAATCGGTTCCAGAGTCGGACGACGGCGCAGATCATTCGGACAGCAAAGTAGCGGCGCGCAACGCGCAACCCCGGAGAAGTAGGAGGTTGCAGACGGCTGGGGACAGCTGTAAAGCTGGGGGGGGCGCTAGGTGGTTAAGCTTTATTTGGTGAGGGGGGTGTTCTAGCCGGTTCACAGCCGGGACAACTAGACACCCCAGAATGTTTGTTTCCTTATGTTTTGGTTTGGGCTTGGCTTTGGATTGGTACTGGCTATGGTTTATTTATTGCAGGTACGCGGGCGCGGCGTGGTGTCGGGCCCGCAAAAGCGAGGACGAGCCCCGCGCACGGATGGCGGGACAAAGAGCACTGCAAAAAAAAAAAAAAAAAAAAAAAAAAAAAAAAAATGAAATGAATGGAATAATAAATATAGGATATTTGCTTTCTCTTCTTTGGATTTGGGCTGTTTTCTTTCCTTTTTTTGTCTATTTCTCTCCTGTTTCTTTCTTCAACGGACGGGCGCGACGGTCAGGGATGGTATGGACGCGGATTAAAGCTTAGCTTGGTAAGGGGGTGCTCTAGCCGGTTCACAGCCGGAACGACTAGACACCCCAGAATGTTTGTTCCCATCGCTTCTCCCATATACTCCCGGTTGTGAGCGCGCGCTGTCGGCGCGGTGTTTGTTTTGTTTTGTAGTACGGGTACAGGGAACTGTGTGGCAGTCCGTCTGGGGCGGTCCAGGTACCTCTTTTCTTGGAATAACTGGTCACTTACGGTTTCTCACGGAGGGAGCGCGCGGACGTGGATCTCAACCTCAACCTCACTCACACTCACTTCTCACGCGGACGCGGCTCTCGGTCTTTTACTCACTTTCCACCCGGGCGCGCGGACGCGACCCTTTCTTTTCCTCGCGCAGCAACATGTATTTCTCCAACGAACGCGGTACAACAATAGGATAAGAAAAGTAGGCGGGAAGGGAGAAAAGGAAGGGGGTGGGGGCGTCTAAGCCATTCGCATCATTTCCTCCATGTCCGCCCTCGATGATGCCAGAAGGGCCCGGTAAGACGCCAAGAACTCGCGCCGGGATTCGGAGGATGGGGCTCCGGGGGTCGCCAGGAAGTTGCGGAGCATCGCGGTCGACCGTTCCGCGAAAGCCTCAAAGCCAGCCGCCGGGAGTGCCATCACGACCGGGATCTCCGGGATCTCGGGGGAATTGAGGGAAGGCGGTGCCGGTGCTGGGACGGGGCTTGATCCGAGCGAGCGAGGAGGTGATGAGGGGGTCCCCGGGGCGTCGCGCGGAGGGCTTGGTCCATCTGGGGGCGATGACGGAACGATGATCGGGGACGGCGGAGGAGGGACCTCGGGGGTAGTAGGCCTCCCATCCGAGACCGCTGGTGACGCGGGCGGCGGTGGAGTACCCTGTGGAGCCGGGGCGGAAGGAGCCGGTGTAGGGGCTGGAGGGGGAACCGAGGCTGCAGCAGCGCGATGCCGGAGAATCTCATCAAGTCGCGGGTCCCTTGCGCCTTCCCTCATCCAAACGCGGTCCGACCAGAATCGTACGGCCCTCCGATAGTCGTCAACGGACAAGAAATCCTCCTTCTGCGGAGGTCCCGCGCGGCGAAAGGGGGAAGCCGAGTCGCGGCCCTCGCTCGACGGAGGGCGGCGGGAAGGCGAGCCCGGCGGAGTCCACGGGTCCTCCGAGATGGTGTCATTGTCCAAAACCACAAACGGGTTGGGACAAGCCCTTTTGCGCGGCCTGGGGCGGGAGCCGAAGTTGGGGGGGGCTCGGGGCATGCCATTGCTAAGCAAGCAACAGCAATGGCCGCGACGGCAAGCGACACAGGCGCGTCGACCAGGAGCAATCGAGCACGCGTGCCCGTGCCGGGCGCAGAATTCGCAGGGGAGCATGACGACAATGAGCGTGGGAGGGGAGTTGGTGGAGTTTGAGAAGAGGAGTGGGTAGGGAGGAGCGGGGTGCGGGTAGTCGAGGTGGCAATGGGAAGGGACCTCTGGGGACAGAACTCAAGTTGGGGGGGGATGTGGTGTCATTATATAGCCTTGGGTCGGGGACTGCGTCGCGGCCTGCGCGCTCAGCATCTGGTAGGTTAGGCTCAGCAGTGGGGGTGCGCCGGTCCTCAGCAGTAGCCGCTGCGGGTTCAGCAGTAGCCGCTGCGGGCTCAGCAGTGGGCGCGGCGGGATCAAGCACGCGACTGCGGGCCGGGCCTGACTAAGGGAGGCGGGCCGCGACCCGCTTGGATGTCCGACTCACGGATGGAGCTGGGCCGACCAGGTTCTCGGAACGGCTAGTCGGGGAAGGAAAAAGCGGGGCGACAGCGGGGCTATATGCGTGGGCAGCCGCGCGCAAGCACGGGCCGGCCACGGGACAGGAAATCCACGACGGCGCGTCGGGTGGATGCGGGCAAGCGCGGTGAACTTTGGGTATCGCGCGGCGGAGGGCCGCGCCACGAAAAGACGAACCGGATGCGCGTAATGGCAGGCGAGCTGGCGGGGATAGGGTATGGGTAGGGGTTTAGGGATGGGTCAGGGTTCTGGGTCTAGGGTTCCTTCTTCATGGTTGCCAGTCTGTCTTTGTGCTTGTGCTTAGGTTAGGGTTGAGGGGGAGGGCTCAAATACCCTTCCCCTTGACTCCGGGTTGTAGGGGGCATCATAGCATATCTTTCTATCGGACTCTCTCTCTCTCTCGCACTCTCTCTCACTCTCTCTCTCTTGGAGGAAAGGAAAGGAAGCATTCTCGGTCTTACAGACGCTAGAACCATTGATCCCGTAACTAGGGACAACTTCGTGAGGGATAACCTCTAAAGTTTCCACAACGGAGGAGCGCAAGTTGCTGATTTTGGTTCTGGTTCTTCAGGAAAGAGTGCTCGCGTTTGGACCGGAAGAGCGGGGGCTCCTGAAAAACAATATCCGCAATCCCTATGTCATTCCCACTGTCGATCACAAGCCGTGGCAGATCAAGCCAATTCCAATACTGCGGGCGGTCTGGGAGCAGTTTCTGGAGTTGGTGCGGGAGCGGGTGAAGACTGGCCTTTACAAACAGTCAACTTCTAGTTACTCCAGCCCAATCTTTGTGGTGGTTAAACAGGACGGGAAGTCGTTGAGGATTGTTCATGATTTGCAGCGGCTCAACTCCTTTACAATCCGGGACGCAGGACGGCCCCCTCGCGTTGAAGCGTTCCTTGAGTCAATGGCAGCGCGCGCTAGTTACGGTCTAGTGGATGTGATGGGGGGATATGACCAGCGCGAGTTGGATCCTTGCTTGCGGCCTCTAACGGCATTTGAGACTGGGTTGGGAAGAATGCAGTTGACTCCGCTCCCGCAAGGCGCGACCAATTCCGTGGGGGTGTACCAGGCACAAATGGCGTGGATCCTGAAGGACAATCTTCCGGAGGGAGTCCAAATCTTCATCGACAACGCGGGCATCAAAGGTCCGAAATCCAATTACGGGGGAGAAGAGCTTGTTGAAGTTCCCGGCGTCCGGCGTTTCGTGTGGGAATATGCGCAGACATTGGAACGCATCCTGTTTTGCATTGAGGAGGCAGGACTGACGGTGTCGGGGAAGAAGTTGGCGGTTTGTGTCCTGGCGCTCAAAGTCCTTGGCCATGTTGTTGCTTCCGACGGCCGGCGCATTGCAGAGAAAAAGCGGAACAAGGTCCTCAAATGGCCAACCCCGCGGACAGTGTTGCATATCCTTCAGTTCTTGGGATTATGTAGCTATGTCCGCATGTTCATCCAGAGGTTTTTGGAGGTGGCAAGCCCGCTCCAATCACTAACGCGGAAAGGCGCGGAGTGGAAGTGGGGGGAAGAATGCAATCCCGCGTTCCGGAAGCTCAAGGAGATCGTGGGATGTGACATTGTGCTCCGCGATCTCGACTACAACGCGGGAGGAATTAGGCTAGTGGTTGATTCCAGCAAATTCGGCACGGGGGGGGTTCTCACTCAAGAGGACAACGGCAAGGATAGGCCGTTACTTTACAAGTCAGTCACCTTCACTCCAACGGAAAGCCGGTACCCTCAGCCAAAGTTGGAGTTGTGCGGGGTCATCAAGATTGTGCGGCGGCTCCAGTATCTTTTGTGGGGGGTTCATTTTGAGCTTTTGGTGGGCGCGGATGATTGATTCCCTGGCGTTGCTTAACGCTCCCATGACCAGGTGGGTGGCGTTTCTCCAACTTTTCTCCTTTGCTGTTTTTCATGTTTTGTGGAAAGCGTTCACTATGCCCAACGCGTTGTCGCGGTATCCAAGGGACAACCCGTTCAAGGACGCGGAATTGCTCAATGTGGAGGCCCCGGTCGTCAAGGTAGGGGTTGTGGAGGCAGGCCTTCAGCTGCCACTCCGGCAAACCGGGAGGTACGCAATCCTTTGTGACTACTTGCGGGACCTTTGTTTTCCCGACGGAGCTACAGAGAAGGAAATGCAATGGGCGAAGCGGTAAGCGGGGAATTTCTACGTGCAGGAGGGGCAGCTTTGGCGGCGGAAGACTCCGGTTCCTCTTGTGGTTACCACTTCGAGAGCGGATCAGGAAGCTATCCTCCGGAGCCTTCATGACAATCTTGGTCATCGAGGAGAGGTCAAGACGCGGAGGCGGGTCAAAGAGCGGTTCTGGTGGCCGGCTGTAGTGCGTGCGGTGCGGGAATGGCTGGCGTCCTGCGAAGCCTGTCAACGGCGGAGCGCGAGACTGCCTAAGGAAGTTGGAAACCCCACGGGGGAAGATGCCCTCTTTGGTTGAGTCTCGCTTGATGTTGTCCACATCAAGGCCGGTAAGTTCACCTATCTTCTCATTGCGGGGGACAACCTGTCTGGTTGGGTGGAAGCGCATCCGTTGGTCAAGCTCTTGGCGGACAAAGTTGTTCTATTTCTGGAGGAAGACTGGTTTGCCCGGTACGGGTCGCTTTGCCTGGTCACAGTGGACGGAGGGGCTGAGTTTTGCGGCCGTTTGATTGAGTTGGTGAAGAGTTGCGGAGCCAAGTTTGGCCAAGTAACGGAGTACTATCCCAAAGGGGCCGGCATGATCGAACGCGGGCATCAGCCAATCAAGGACGCCCTGGTCAAGATGTGCGGGGAGGGCGGTAAGCGCTGGCAGGAGAACCTTTGGGTGGTGCTGTTTGCAGATAGGATTTCGGTGAAGCGGTTGACAGGCTACTCGCCATACGAGTTACTTTTTGGGCAGCGCCCCGTGCTTCCGGTGGACATTGAGTTGGAGACTTTCCTAGGGGTTGACTGGTGGAAGGTGAAGACTACCTCCGAATTGCTTGAGGCTTGCGCCAAAAAGCTCCTCCGACAGGACGGAATGCTTGCAAAGGCCGCAGACCGGCTAAAGAAGACTCGGACGGCATTGGTGCGCTATTGGGACAAGCGCTGCTTGCATTGTCTCCGGGATCCTTTGCGGAAGGGGGATTTGGTGCTCCTGTACAACCAAAGTCTGGAGTCTCAGTGGGGGGAGTTGTTCGCTAACCGGTGGAACGGACCGTTCCGCGTGTTGTCCAAGTTCAAGGGCCGCAGCTATCAGTTGGAGGAATTAGACGGTACTCCGCTGAAACAAAAGGCAGCGGCTTCGCATGTCAAGCGCTTCTTTGCGCGGGGATCCACCTCATTTGACAAGACGGCGGAAGGGGATGAAGGATTGGATGAGGGGAGTTTGACGCGCAGCAATGGTGTAGGAACACAATCCGGGGATTTGTCTTTGGGCGGAGAAGTGGAGGCCATGCCGTTGCAACGGAGTAGGCGGTTGTGACCAGCTGGGGACAGTGGCCAAGTTGGGGGGGGAGGTAGAGGGGTAGGGGATAAGTTTTGATTTGGTGAGGGGGTGCTCTAGCCGGTTCACAGCCGGAACAACTAGACACCCCAGAATGTTTGTTTCTCTATGTTTCTTTCTTATCTGGATTGTGGGGTCTTTGCTGGCTTGGGGTTTTTGCAGGAAACGCGGGCGCGGCACAAAGCCGGGTCCGTGAACGCGAGGACAAGCCCCGCGGAACAGGGACGCGTGGGCGACCCCGCGGATGGGGGAAGCGGGTTGAAGAGCAATTTGCGGGCAGTCTACAGGCGGGGCGCGAAAAAAAAAAAAAAAAAGAGGGTGTTCTTTTCTATTTGTTGGTTTCTTTTTATCTTTTTCTTTCTCTCAGGATATCTCAAGGATGGGTGGCTGGTATGGGATTAAGCTTGATTTGGTGAGGGGGTGCTCTAGCCGGTTCACAGCCGGGACAACTAGACACCCCAGAATGTCTGTTCTCCTACTCTCTCTCTCTGTCTTCCCTTGTGGTGGCGCGCGCTGGTGTTTTGGTTGTTGTGTTTGTTACAGGAAGGGTACGGGGAACTGTGTGGAAGTTTGTCTGGGGCGGTCCAGGTGCCTCTTTTGGAACGGCTAGTCACTTATGGTTGCTCACAAAGCAATTGCGCGGGCGTGGACTCAATCTTGGACTCAATCTCCGACTGACTCTTGAAGCGCGGCCGCGCACTTTTTTTCTCTTCTCAGAAGGATAGGACCTCGCGCGGAGACATGTATTTTTCTTAACGGAAAAGGGAAGTGCGATACAAGCAACAAGAAGAGAAGAAAAGAGGAAAGGGAGAATTGGAAAAAGGGGGGCAATGCGCCTAGGCCATCTTCATCATTTCCTCGATTTCCGCCCTCGAAGCCGCCAGTAGAGCCTGGAAAGACGCCAGGAGTTTGCGCCGGGATTCCGAGGATTGCGCGCCGGGGATTGCAAGGAAGTTCCGGAGCATCATGGTCAAACTTTCCGCAAAAGCTTCAAAGCCGGCCCCCGGGAGCGCCATTACGATCAGAATCTCCGGGATCTTGGGAGGGCTGGCTGGAGGAGCGGCCGGTGAAGGTGAGCCCTCCGGGGAACCCACGGGGGGGCTTGGTCCAGCTGAAGGCGATGACGGGACAACAGTTGGTGACGGAGGCAGAGGAGAGTCTTGGGTTGCAGGCCTCTCATCCGAGTCCACTGGTGGCGTGGGAGGTGTCGGGGGTCGTGGGGTAGGAGGAGGAGGTGCTGGCGCGGCCACAGGTCTTCCAGAGAGTCTCGGGTCCGGTACCGTTTGGTTCACGCCAACAGCAGCGGCCCAAGCGTGGGTTGCCGCGCGCCATTCCTCCAAAGTCTTGTATTTGCCCCGTTGCGGAGGTCCAGCCCGGCGGAGGGGTGATGCCAAGTCGCAGCTCACATGCGAAGTAGTGGGTGACGGAGCTCAGGGGTGGCGGGGTGGAGGTGAACCAGGTGGTGTCCATGATCCTTCCAAGATTGGTTCGTCGTCTGAAACCATGAATGGGTCCGGACCAGCCCTCTTGCGCGGCCTGGGGCAAGAGCTGGATTGGGGGGGAGCTCAAGGGATGCTGTTGCTAAGCAAGCAGCAATGATGACCGCGATGACAAGCTGAACAGGCGCAAAGACCGGGGATGATCGAGCACGCGTGCCCGTTCCGAGCGCAGAACTCGCAAGGGAGCATGATGGGGACAAGTGGGGAGGAGAACAGGGAAGTTGGTAGTGGGAAGTGGTGGGGGTGGAGCAAAAGTAGCAGAGGTGATGGTGTGGCAAAGCAATGGGAACTTCTGGGGACAGAACTCAAGTTGGGGGGGGATGTGGTGTCAATTTATAGACACGGATTGGGAACTGTGTCGCGGCTGCGCGCTCAGCATTGGGGGCGAGCGGGCTCAGCATTAGGGTATGTGGCGTGCTCAGCAGCGGCAGTTGCTGGATCAGCAGCAGCTGCTGTTTGGTTCCGCACCTGGTGGATGGGTTGGGCTCAGCATCGGATGCGGCGTGGGTGGCGATCTGCCACGGAGATCGGATTTGGAAGGTAGTGTGCTTGACTAGGTTTGCGGGCGTGCCGGTTTGGATACGTAGGGGCAGAGCAATCCGCAGGCTATGAAGGAACGGATGAAGCGCGCGCGCAAGCGCGCGGGTCATGCCGGATATTACCGAACACCCACGGCGGGCGCGGACGAACGGATACAGACAGGCGCGGGGGGCTCCAAGTAGGGCGTGGTGCAAGGACCGCATCATGAGAAGGACGAACCGGATGAACTGAGCGGCGTATGGACGGCGGGGGGAGTTTAGTATGGAGGAGGTGGGGAGAGGAGGCTAGGGTTTCTGTTTTGGGATTGTTTTCTGTTTTGTTGTCATACTGTTATTTGCGCGTTTACTTAGGTTAGGGTTGAGAGGGAGGACTTATCCTCACTCTCAACTCCGGGTCGGAGAGGAGGCATGGGATCATCATCAGAGCATCGAAGAGGAAGAGGAGGAAGAATATCATCATCAGATTGAATCACTCATCTCACCAGGAGATTAAAGGAACTCATACCGGATACACATCCAGGTGGAAAGTTCTGAGGATTGAGGATTGGCGATTTCTCTCTCTCTTCTTTTCTTTATCTTTTTATCTCTTATTTCTATTTCTCATTCAAGTGCAACTTTGGGCATCCTCATCTCCTTTCAAACGCAGGGAACCGTTAACTTCCGAACCTTGGGACAATTATAGGGGGATAACCTTTATTCTTTCCACACCGTTTGGTTGAGATTTGATCAGAGAAGAGATCAAGATGATGGAATTTGCAACAATTGTTGCCACTTCCACCAGCCAGTTCAAAAAGTGCAGCCTTCAAAGGAGCATGGCCTCATTCCACCATGCCTTGGCCTTAAGGATAATAAGGAGTAGTAACTCTGTGTTGTCCAGGAAGAAATTGGATAATTCCAGCAAGTTTGCCACCAAATTCAGAGCCAAAATCAGTATAGTAGGATTGAGCCAATCCATAATGCATTTTCCCAGTCTCTTAGAGGAAAGCTGCCACTGATTAAAAGCTATGATTCTTAAGAAATTTTGCTTCAACCAATCCAGAAAAATCATTTCTAGCCACAATGAGGTACTTAGCACCCCCTGCCTTAATATGAACCACATCCATAGCAATCCTTCCAAAGACAGTGGACTCCCCAGTAGGATTAAAAACTCCAGCTGGACGCCTAAGATCACGTTTTTGAAAAACTTCACACTTCTTGCACCATTGGGAGACAAATTTCTTCAGAGATTGCCACCAGAATTGTTCAGATAATTGTTGATAAGTTTCAGTTTCCCCACAATGACCAAGACCTTCATGGAGACTTTCAAGGATAGAATCTTGTTTAGAAGGGATATTAAAGACAATAAGAGCACAAGGATTCCCTCTTTTCATAAGCCTAGAGCCTTGTACAAAGAAATTTGAGGACTTCATTTTGAGGGATCAAAATTCTTTAGCAGAGAGATCAGGAGGTCTTTGAAAATTTAAAAGGCAATGTTCTAATTTAAGCCAGAAACCTTGTTGAAAGCCAGAATAATCTTTAAAGGAGAAGGAGAAGAAAGTATTGATCAAAGGTTCTTCTTCATCAAAATCAATTTCAACATCATATTTTTCATCCCCAAGTGGATGTCAAAATAAACCATCAGGCATGGTGAAATATTTTCCAGGCCTGTGAACAATATCAAAAATGGAAAATCAGGATTAAGGCCACCCAAAAAGTTATAGGAGCATTTGGGAGGCTGGGAGCATTCATCATTTCAATGATTGATCAAGCATCAACTTGTAATTTGATATGTTGGCCCCAGAGGATGGTTTGGAGCTTCTTCATCATTCAAGCAACACCACAGATTTCCAGCTTGGGTTGAGAGTATCTGGATTCAAAATATCAAAATAAAAAAGATTCATAGAGAGCAGGACCATCTCAACCTTTTTCAACTTCCTGAGTAAGAACAGCCCCAGAAGATTGATAACTAGAATTGACAGCCAGCTTGGTCTTGCAATCTCCGTGTCCATAAGAGATCTTTTTCAATACTATTTCTTTACCAAAATTCATTTTGAGCAGCTGAAACAAATTTTCAAAATCTTGGGTCCAAATAAATTCATTATCTTTCCTGGTTAGACAACACAAGGTTGCACAGAGTTTGGATAAAGGTGGGATAACACTTCAAACACAATTTACAACACGTAGAAAGCCTTTAACATCAGTAGGATTGATTGGAGTTTTCCAAGAGATGATCTTGTTGACTTTGGCTAGTGCCATCCTTCTTCCTTCCTTGCAGACTACATGACCAACAATTTCCAGAGCAGGCACAAAAGCAGCCAATTTTAATCCAGAAACAGTAAGGCCAGATTCCTCAATTCAAAACGTAATTGTTTCCAAAGTAGTAGCATATCCCCAGATGAATCAACAAATTACTGGATGCCAATATAAAAGCTCATTATCATAGTCAGAAACCAGACCTTTGATTCTGCCATTTTCAATAAAGATACCAGCATGATGAGGGATTTCATCCTGGAGGATCCACATCATCTGAGCCTGATAGACTGCAACCAAATTGGTGGCACCCTGAGTTAATTGAGCAATTTTGAATAAACCAAGAGGACTATCAAAAGTAGTGAGAGGGCAAGAGGTAGTATGTAAGGATCTTTCAACATAACCACCCATAATGTCCCCAGGACCATAGCAAGCTCTCCAAGAGGAATAATCAAAAAATTCTTCAGTAGCAGGAGGAATACCAGAGTCTTTAATAGTAACTTTGTTAAGAGGTTGAAGATCATGAAATATTCTAAGTTGACCATTTCTCTTGAGGAAACAGAAGACAGGGCTGGAATAACTGTAATTTGACTGCTCATATAGACCAGTACAAAATTGTTTGCAGACCAGCTTGATAAATTTGTCAACTTTAGCAGCAGGGATTGGGATCTTTTTCTTTTTCCAAGGTTCATGTTCAACTAAAGGGAAAATATAGGGAAGACCATGTGGTTCTTTCATGGGACACCTGTCTTTGTCACAGAAAGCAATAGATTTTTCCATTAGAGATAAGACATTTTTGATCATGTTTAACTCATCAGGAAGAAGCCATCCATCTGGAAAGGGTGGCTTTACAAAACAAAGCAATTTTTTTCATGAAGCTCTAGAATCAAAGAAGTAAAAAACTCAAACAAGAATAACCAAGCACTTCTCAATGAACTCAATAATGGTGTGGTGGAATTCAGCTTTCAAAAAAATAAAGGGAGATTTAACACTCCAGATTTCAAGCGTAAATAAACCTCTCAGTTAAACCTGACAGGTTCTGGAAGGATGATCAAAAAGAATGATCAGGCCAGCATGTTTGAAAAAGGGATCAAGGAGTGGTATAACACACTCAAGAATCCAACCAAATGGATTCTTGTTCAACCAGAAAGGTTATTGGTGGGTAATAATGGATAAGGTCAGAGAGGATGGGTCAAAGATTTGAGTATGGAGGCTCAAAGATCAAGGGGCAATCATAGATATACCCAGGATAAGGATGCTCAGATAAAGTGGAGGGGCCCCACAGATTTTATTGATTTATTATAGTGTTGATGATGATAGGATAGTGGGAAAAACGCTGGGGAGAGCCCCTCCTTTTATGGGCAAGAATCCCTGTGTATTACTTACAAGGAAATGAAACAAATGAGCGCAGAAAAATAATAATTTTTTTTTCAGATGATGAAAATAATAATGAAAAAAAACAAGAATTAATTACAGGAAGATCATGAAATGTGAACAAAAAAATATGAGGTAAGAGGAAAAAAAGAAACCAGCCGGCATCATGGATGGCAGTGGGCAGCGCATGGAAAGCGGCCGTGCTGACTGCGCCAATTGCTGATGGGCGCCAGCAAGTTGGTGGTGTTGAGGAGGATTGAGAGCAAGGGAGGAGGGGTTAGTGTTGAGAGTATGCCAGTGAAATCAACGGCGTTGACCACTAATGTCAGTCTTTGTTGTTGTCAGGTGATGGCGGCTGGATGAAGGGAGGGATCAGATGGCTGTTGGGAGATGATCAATGTTGAGTAGGTTGCTGACTGCCTTGTGATGGCGGAAGCAACAGCGTTGATTGATGATTGCAATCTTTTTCTGGTCCGTCAGATGTTTAGAAGGCAACAGCTTTTGGAAATCTCCATCAACCAATTGGTTGAAATAAATGGGATTGTTGGCGTCAAAGATGAAGATGTGACTTGACGGTTTTTATTGTTGTTGTTTGATGGGCTGGATCAATTGCCAATGAGAAGTTGGAAAGGGGGACAAAAATTACAAGGATGGAAACGGATCTGGTGCGCTTGGCCAAGAACCCAGGTCATAAGCACAATGAGGATTAATTGAACAGGGGATCTGGGATTTGGAATCCCTGGAGACCCTGTTTAGACCACTAGGACAGGGAATAGATGTGAAAAGGGAAAATGGAACAGTACCCATAGCAAAACAGAATTTTTTTTTTTGATGATGATGATGATAGACTATATAAAAAAAGTTTTAGAAATTTCACTTTTACATGAGGTGTCCTGGATTGGTCACCACCAAAATTGATGCTAAAGCTGAGGAGGCGGTGTGTGGGTTGTTTGGGATCCATTAGTTATTCTGCATGCAGGATTGGTAGAGGTCTGCTACAGAATATCAATGGGGATCTGTCTTTAGTTATGCGTTAGCGCAACTCAACTGTTAGGAAGATTGTGAACATAATTGCCAAACCTAATGCAAGTGATTGCATTGGGTAAGGGATTGTACTATTGGTGAGGAGGATCAATGTAGAATGCAAGCAGGTGGTTAGGAGGAAAGTTGTTCTTTTTGTGGTTTAAATTCTTTTGCAGTATTGATTTTGATATGTATATATAAGGGGAAAATTTCCTTTGCTGGAAAGAGGGGGGGATCATTGGGGGTTATTGGATGCTATCTTATGGAATCTTGTCTCAAGAGATTGGCGTACAATAAAGGATTGCTTTGAGGGTACTATCTTGCTTAAGTAACTTGAAGTTTTAATAGGGAAAATTCAAGTGAAGAGCTTTTTGGGGATTCTACTTTGTTTTTTTACAATTAATTAATTGCGTGTTAGTGTAGAGTAGTTTTGCAGATAGAAGAGACAAGAGTTGGGAGTGATTCTTAACCGCTGCAGGCGCCAGTAACTTTCCTTGCAGAGTGGATTTTATTCAGTTTGCAGATTTACAGGAGTGAAACTCAAGGGCTAGTGGGCTTTCCAGAACTTGGAGTGGGATTGTTACGGAAAATTTAACATACCATACAATCTCTTTTCACAACGTGCTGCATGATTCTCTTGTTCCCCTGGATTGGCCTGCCCTTGCACGCTTCCGCCTTTCTTGTTGTCCGTATCCGCACAACGTGCCATTGTGATTTTCCTGGTACCCAGGGTTTGTTCCGCACTTTCCCCTGCCTTCCTGGCTTGTATAACCCGCCCAATTTCCCTGCTCTAACCTCCCCAAACTAGCAGCTCCACAAACTTGGTCAGGCCAACTCTATTCCTAGGTCTGTAACATCTGAGCGCATTGCGGCCCACCGCACCAAGTGTTCTGAGCTTGTCCTACCTAATGCTGAGCGCGCAACCTGTGACACATTTCTCAACCAGAGACCATATAATGACACCACGCTTTCTAAAAAACTTTTGAATAGGCCGTGGTTGTACAGGTGCGCTGAATTTGTGAGTGAAGTTGCAGTTAAAGCCCCCCCTCCCCCCGAAAAAAAAGAACACCTGCTTAATTGCTTTCATCTGCCTGGAAACATCCTTGTTCTTTGCCAGGTAACCATAGATACTCTCAAACCTTGACATGTACTCCAGCAGATCTATTAACATCCAAACCCCTAAATGCGCGCTAGCTTCCTCCACAGCCCGCTTGAAATTGCTTTCCCAGAACCAGGGCTTGATTTTTCCCCACCTTGCCAACATTTAACCTTCAAACCTTCCCCAATCCTGCCTTTTGTACCCAACCATCTCCTCCACGTCTCAAAGCTCCTACTCCTCTATGATGAATAGGACAATAGTACAAACCTTATCTCCATCTGTTGCACCCTTGGAGTCCGCAATCCCTCCACACCTAGCAGGAATTTTTCCATGTTCAAGGTGTTAAACTTACAGGCTCCAGAGTTAAGGGTTATTGTTTGCTCAGTTTTCAATATACCCTTCTCATCAGTACCATCTACCTCACTCCTAAGCATGATAACCAGTAATGCACACCATCAATAGTGTGATCCGCTTACTACCTCCGGCTTGTGTGATAACCCTCCAATCTTGGCAACTCATTCTATACCTGAAACACCTTGCAGTTGGTCAACCATCCATTTGGACATTGCTACATCTCTCCTTGGGTATCTCAGCCCTTTGACTTCCATTCTTGGTTATGCTACTCTTCTAGCTTGCATGATCCTTGAACCACATAAATTTTATAGTTCCATCTTTGGACTAATGCCCTTCCCTGCATTGTCACCTCTGTTACTAATTTTTTTCATTTGCATTGTCATGTCATGTCATTCCTTCATGTGTTGCATTTACTAGGGTACATACTTGCACGGTTCCCTTATCTTGCACCCATGCTATGACTCCAGATATGTTGTATTGTTCAATTTAATCTTCCTGTTCCATTCCTGTAATCCATTGCATCATGCTCTCTAGATGTAGAAGACCCTCCATCAGGTTGAATCTAGTCACTCTGGCTTACCTTATAAGGACTCACTCCTTGCCTGCAGATTGTTTTCTCAGTCAGTGAATTTCATACGTTTAATGCTTTGCTAAGGAAAGACCATCACATTGGGCCTTGCCTTAGTTTCATCTCTAAAGAAAAACTCTATCCCTCTTGCTACTTGTTGTCAACCATATCTTGCAGTTAGAACCTTGCTACCTTGCACTTGTCCTTACAGTTAGCTTTCTCCCTTGCCCTCACAATTTCCTAAAGATCCCCTCTAATATCTGGGGTGGTTGTGTGACATTAAATAAACTAACTCAACTCATCTATTATAGACTTCCAGTCTATGTTAGATTTCATTTTTTACAATTTCACATACTTGCTTGACCAGAAACAATTTTCTAACCCCTTATAATGCTGATATCAAGATGGTGGGGAGATCCAGCGTTTCTTGGTACAGACAACCCTTAGATCCCATTCCCTCTTTTAAATACCCTTCAGTTGAACCACTTGATGACCCCTTAGCCTAAAGACTCATGTCCAAAGCTCCAGAGGATCCCCTCAAGAAACTCAAAGATTCCAACCACTCCCCCAATGAAACCTTGACTTGTGGTAGGAAAAGGCCTGGCCAAAATGCTCCCAAGTTGGAAGCTCAGGAGGTTATCTCCATTTTGATCAAAGCTCTTAACCAACATAACTTGCAGCCTAGTGCAAGCACTCAGAGCTTTTTCACTTTGGGCATGAAGCAGCCTGACCACTTCAATGGTGAGCATCCACATAAGCTCTGCTCCTACCTACATTTGTGAAAAATCATATTCTCCAATGACCTCAACAACTTCCCTTCCTACCGTCGAAAATTTGTGCATGTCTTCCTTCCTAGGAGGTAGAGCCTTGCAATGGTTTAAACCTTACCTCAAAATATTAGATAATACTAGCCCCACTTTCATACTCAACAACGGGAACAAATTTGAGAAACAACTGTTCACCTTGTTTGGAAACCCCAATGAATTTTGCAATGCCAATTCCAAATTAAATAGCATGGTGATGAAGGAAAATAGTTGGGCTTCTATCTACATCTCTCAATTACAAAAGCTGCTGTCCTGCATCCAGTGGAACAAAGCAGTACTCCTCTTCCATTTCCAGAATGTTTTACCAGCATGCTTGATTGAGCAGCTCACAGTTGGGGACATAAGACAACCTCCCTTCAGCAGCTAATCAACTGGGTGATGGAGCTTGATAATTTCTATTACAAAAAGAACCTCTCTTGACAAAACAACCATGGAAAGTCTACCTTGGCCCCAAAGGCAGAAAACTCTTCATGTTGAAATTACTTTATAATAATAAAATTTAAGAACCAGAAAATACTGTATGCAGGAACAGTATGACAGACTAGTAGAGGACTGAGGAGACGAGTTGGCTAATGAGTTAAGATCTTCATGAAAGAAATAAAACACAAAGAGGAGATCAGAACCTAAGGCACATCTTGAGACTAAGATTTCTTATTCCTTCTCACTAAACAGGAGAATTCATCGCGGTTTGATAGTATTGAGCTTTGCGTCAGTGATTCAATGATCAGTAGTTTGAAGGAGTTGAGGTTAGATGGGCTGGTTGGTCATTTTTTGAGGTTGAAATAGAGAAAAAGGAAGGAGAAGAAGAAGGAGAATGAAATAAAAAGAAAAAAAGAAAAGGGAGTGAGTTGGTGAGTTTGGATTTGATGTTGTTTGGTATGGATCAAGGAGTGAGTAGTTGCAGCTGGGTTCTTTTTGGTTGAGAGTTGAGGAGGGAAGACTTGGGGTTCCACGGTTATATGAGACATGTCACAGGTAATTGAATTTCACATGCACCACAGGAGCTGGATCAGAAGACCTGCTATTCCAACACCCCAGGATGTTGGGTGAGAAGGAGAACTGATGATCACTGGAGGAAGTTCTTTCTGAGACATTCTAGAGATCCACCTGAGCAACTTTTTGAAAGAGATTTAGCTACCATTTCAGAGGAGGAAATGAGTTTAATGACAATTTCTTATTCTTTGTATAATTGTTGGATGTATTTTACTTTGATGTCAAGATGTTTGGTTTTTGCGTTTGATCCTATGTTTTTAATTTTTTCTAGGAGACCTTTATTATCAATATGAAAAAGAGTTGGATTTGGATTGGTTTTCCAGAGTTCTTGAATCAGAGAAGTGACCCATTGATTTTATTGAACACCGTCCGCTAGCGCACTCAGTTTGGATTCTGTGGAGGACATGGAAATGTTCTTTTGCTTTTTACTCATGCATGACACAGGACAGTTTTTCCAGAAGGATATCCATCCACTTTTTGATGTGCAATCCAATAGATCATCTCCCCAGGTAGCATCAGTTTAATAGCTGATGTTCTTGCCATTCAATGCCGATGGCTTGAGTATAAGTGCAAGGTGTGATGACTCTTTTAGATATTTCCAGCAATGAACAACTTCCTTCCAGTGACTTAGACCCCAATTGGAGTTAAATCTAGATAGTATTGAGACCGCTGCTGAGAGATTGGGACAGGTTCTGCATGACAGATAGTTCAACAGGCCAGTAAACTTTTTGTAGTTGTACCCAAGAGCCTTGAACGCGCAAGAGTCTTCCTTGGAGGCGGGCATAATTTTGATGCTAGGAGTTAAGGGAGTGTTGAAAGGGAAACATTTGGTTAGTTTGAGCAGTTCCAGTCCTTTGCTAATCAGAGAATTCTGGGACAGAGAACACAATTAGTTTTCAATACTAATATTCATCCCCAAAAGGGTATCAGGAACATGAGCAGATGAATCACAATATTCTGAAAGGAAAGGTTTTTTAAAGTTTTCCATGTCACTGGCTACTATGAGGTCTTCCACATGAAAGAATAGGAATTTCTTTTGATTCGGGTGAATGAATAGGCAGGCATTGGAGTCGGATTGAAAGAATCCCAGAGACTTTAACCAGGTAGTTAGGGTATTGTGCCAGTTGAGTGGTGCTTGCCAAAGTCCATAGAGGGAATTTTTTGATTTGAGGAAGGGACTTTTCCAAGAGGATTCAGAAGGAGTTTTAATTAAGAGAGTTTCTTTTAGGGGAGCGTAGAGAAAGGCACTTTTAACATCACATTTTTTAAGGGGTAAGGAACAATCAAGAGAAAAAATGAGGAGAAGAAGAAGAGACGTAAATTTGCCCGTAGGGGCATAAGTTTCAGAGAAGTCCAGATCCGGCATCTGCAGGAAACCTTGTATGCAGAGGCAAGACTTTGCTTTAGCTGGCAAGGACAGTGTAGCCGGTTTATCTCTTACCTCCCAGGTGGTCTTAAGATATCTGTCAGGAATAAACTCCACATCTTCCCAAACATTGTGATCTTCAATGTTTTGAAGTTCCACTTGTTTATCTTCTGTTATTTTAGGTGATGAGTTGCTGTGAAACAGGTAGCTATATTTATTGGGTTTGACAGCGGAGGTTCTTTCTCAAAGAGTTCTTCCTGGCGGAATGAGTGCTGCTTCTACATTCAAATCCAAGTCTGATTCTTCTGCTGACAGGTGGTGGAAGGGGTGTTGCCAATGGTTTTGGAAGGTTCTGGAGACTCAGTCTTGATTTCTTTTGAGAGTTTGAGTGGTGAGTTCTCTTGAACAGGTCTGTGAGTGCTGACATTGGTGGGTTTTAGATCATGGTAGGAAGAGGGAGAGTGGGTGGAGAGTGATCTGGAGGGGAAAGATAGGAAGGTGACACTCTTGGTGTTGACAATCTTTCCAGAAGAGGAGAGAATGGGGTAGGATAGCAGCTCAGGATTGTTGCCAATTAATTGACCAGTTTTGCCCTGTGTACCTAATTTATTGCCAGAGGGTTTTGGCTTTGTCAAGAAGGAGAGGGGTTGCCAATTGGTTTGAAGTAGGAGAGGGGAAGAGAATGCAGTTTGAAAATTTCATAGGGACTCTTCTTGGATTGGTGAGAAGGAATTTGATTGAGGTTGAGTGTGGAAGATTGAAGAATCTCATGCCATAGGTACCAAGGCAGGTCAGAGTTGTACAGAATTGTCCTAACAGATTAAAGAATGGTGCAATTAAATTTCTTGGCAAGGCCATTCTGTTGAGGTGTATGTGGGTCTGCAAACTGCTGTTTAATGAGGTTATTCTTGCAGAGTTCAGATGGCGTGGAATTTGTAAATTCTGTTCCACAATCTGAGTAAAGAACAGAAGGGTAGTATCCTAGACTTTTTGCTTCAAGAATTAAGCTGTAAATAAGCGCCAATGGAATGCCATCCTTGGATGAAATGGGAATGGCAGTGCAGTATCTGAAAAGGAGTCCACCACATCAATCACGTACTTGTGCCCACTGGATGAAGGAGAGAGAGGACCAATAGTGTCTAAATGAATTTTCTCAAATATACGGGTAGCTTGGGAGGATTGGTTTTTGAAGGAGGCTTTGGTGATCTTGGATAGAGAACAGGCCACACATTTGTTTTCCTTGGAGATAGGCAAGTTCAATTTATGTCTCAGTCAGTGATAGCTGATGTGACCCATGGACTTTTGGATTAACTCAGCAGAGGAGAGTAATGAGGAGGGCAACAGTGGCAGGAGACGCAGACAGGGAATTTTATTGTGGTAGCAGCCTTGGAGAATAATTTCATTGCTTTTGAAAAGACTCATGAAGGAGTCAGAGTAAAAGTTGATATGAAATCCCTCCAGTATCAGTTTTCTCAGGGATAAAAGATTAGTAGACAAGTGGGGTACATAAAGCATGTTGGTGAGTACAATTTCATGATTTCTTTCTTCTAGTCTGACAGTCTCATATCTGCTAATATCCAAGGTATTGGCCTTATTGCTGGTCTTGATTAATCCTTGGTATTGGTTTTCTAGTTCAGCAAATAGGGCTTTATCAGCTATCATGTGAGAGGAGGAGCCGGAGTTGATAACAAAGAAATTTTCTCCTAGACTGTTGAAAGATGAAAGGAGGATAACTTTTTGATTGTGGTTAGGAGGATTTTATGGTCTCAAGTGGGGATATAGCATCCAGAAATTATGTTTGGGGTGATTAGCCAGAGTGTTGTGCATACGTGCTTTGCATTTGCCGGACCCCTCTGTATATAAGGAGACAGTGGATCTGGAAGAGTTTCCGTTCATCTTCAGTTCATTCATGTGGATTTGGAGATGATTGAGTACAGCTTCTGGAGTAACTTCTGATTTGGCTTGTGAGTGAGTAATCTACTGCTTGATTTCCACCCTGGAGGAAGGCAGCTTATCTAAGATCATATACGCAAGGATTTTGGTGGGAATAAGAATACCAATTTCTAGAAGGCAATTGACTCCAGTTTTGACGTTGGTTATGAATTTCTGAATGTTTGACTTTTCAAAGGTGATAGAGGAGAAGCTGCTGTAAATACAAGCGCGATTGGCAGGTTGAGATGACACAAATTGCTTAATTAGGGCCTTCCAAATCAGCACAGCATTTTCTTCATTGTTGGGAGTGATGATATTGGAATGAACAGCTGGTGATAGTTTTGAAATGATAATGGACGTGAGAATTGATTTTTCATCATTATCAAGAGGATTGCCGGCCGTTATAGCTTCCTTTAGTTTAGCCAAGTTCAGTAGAGAATTAATTCTAGTTCTCCAAATAGTGAAGTTCTCCTCAGTCAACAGGGGAATAGCTTTGATGGTGGTTTTGAGGATGGTAGGATTTATAGAGTCTGTAGTAGGGCCTGGTTCTTTGAGGATAGAGGATAATTTGTTCCGCGACAATTTGAACTGTTAATTGTGTTGAAATTAATTTATAATAACAAAAGTTAAGAACCAGACAATACTGTATGCAGGAACATTATGACAGACTAGTAGAGGACTGAGGAGACAAGTTGGCTAAAGATTTAAGATCTTCATGACAGAAATCAACACAAAGAGGAGATAAGAACCTAAGGCACATCTTGAGACTAAGATTTCTTATTCCTTCTCACCAAACAGGAGAATTCATTGCAGGTTTATAGTATTGAGCTTTGCATCAGTGATTCAATGATTGTTAGTTTGAAGGAGTTGAGGTTGGATGAGCTGGTTGGTCATATGAGCTGGTTGGTCATTTGTTGAGTTTGAAATATAGAACAAGGAAGGAGAAGAAGAAGGAAAATGAAAGAAAAAGAAAAAGAAAAAGAAAAAAAAGTAATGGGAGTGAGTAGGTGAGTTTGGAGTTGATGTTGTTTGGTATGTATCAAGGAGTGAGTAGTCGCAGCTGGGTTCTTTTTGGTTGAGAGTTGAGGAGGGAAGACTTGGGGCTCCATGGTTAGATGAGACATGTCACAGGTAATTGCATTTCTCATGCACCGCGGGACCTGTATCAGAAGACCAGCTATTCCAACACTTCAAAACAACAAAAGAAGAATCCCTAGAAAAGGAAATTGACTTCAAATTTAAACTCAAACCCAAAATGGAAGACCACCACAAAAAATCTGAAGTTCCTGGACGCAGAAATTGGGATGCTGAAAAACAAGGAACAGCTAAGGAGGGAGAAGGCAGGGTTGTGTATGTATTGCAGAGGTAGTGATGATTTCAATAGTTGTGCAAAGCGGCTAAGCTTTCAAAAAAATAGCTGGTAGTTTTTCTGATATTTGCAAGGGAAACTACCCATTATCTAAACAGCAAGTCAATCTTTGCACTTGCGACTCACTTGGTGCTCCAAGTTTGAGATTTTTACTTTTCCATATCAACAACACACCTTATTGAGTTTTAATCAATTCTGGAACTAATGTTTCTTTTATAAGTGCAGCATTTGCCACCTCTAAAAATCCTATGCATTCCAAGGTAGAAAAATTTCCCATCTATCTAGTAATTAGTGCAAACAAGCCGTCTCATCAGGTTACCCATAAGGCAAAATGGACATTTGCATTCTCCAATTTCCCCAGCTTTGAATTGGATTTGTTTGTCTTGGATATCCCTGGGATGGATGATACCATTCTAGGCCATGACTTCCTAGTCTACTGGAATCTGTATGTGAATTTTCAAGAAGAATTAATTAACCTTCACACCTTGCATTCCCAGAAAACTAACCCTTCCATCAACCAGGAACCAAACAGCCTACCTGACACTTTCATTGATTTCAATGACACTTTTCCGCCAATAAATTTTCAATAGCCTTACTTCCATTCCCAAGTTCCCTCTTCAGATTTAGGATTTATTTCTTATTTGTCCAACTTACCTCTTCCTTATTTCTTTGAAGAGAAACAAGCGCCTAAAAAAAGGTGTATTTTGAGCTCCTTAATCCTCTTGCATTGTGAAAATACTTCAAACCCTGTGTTAGAAGACAATGATGAGATTGAAGATTTAGAAATCATTCAAGAGTCTTTACCTATGGTTTATCATGACTTTGCTGAAGTTTTGGTGATCAATCCAGAACACCTCACGGATTATGGAAATTTTGTAATTTTTTTTTACATCCCCTTATCCATCAATAAATCTGCAAAAAAAAAACAATTTCCACACTCATTTGTAAGTATCTCTTGTAAATAGTCTACAGACCTCTTGTCTATAAAAGGAGGGGCTCTCCCCTGCCTTTTTGCGGGATCATCATATCTTATCTCATTGGATCCATCTCATATAGTAATCAATAATCTGATCATTCCGGAGGGCCTCTTTCCATTCATTTTCAACCGTTTTTCTGGGTATATCTTTTGATTTCCCCTTGATCCTTTGAGCCTCCATACTCAAACCTTGATCCTTCCATCTGTGAAATTGATTATTATCACCAACCATAGCCTTTCTGGTTGAAGAGAATTCTTTCTGCTGGAATTACTGAGTGTGTTATACCACTCTTGATCCCTTTTCCCAACCATACTGACCTGATCTTTCCCAGATCACCTTTCCGGATCCAGTCACGTTTGACTGAGAGGTTTTTTTAAGCTGGAAACCTGGAGTGTTAGACCTCCCTTTATTCTTTGAAAGTTGAATTCTTCCATGCTTCTCTTTAGTTCCTTGAGAAGTGTTGGTTTATTCTTGTTTGAATCTGTTATTGCTTTGCTTCTAGAGCTTCCCAAACAAATTTCTTTTGTTTTGTTCAGCCACCCACAGTTATCTGGGACCCTTCAAGCGCTTGATTGCAGAGAGTTGGGAAGGTTCATTGAGAACCTGAAGGTTGGTTGGGATTGAGTTGATCTTTCCTAATCTTCTTCTGACAACCAGAGTCATTAGCTTGTGGGTGTTTTTACTAACAACTTCCTTGTTTGATTGAACTCTGAAAAAAACTTTTACTTATTTTGTTCAAGTCTTTCCCTGCACCATCTTGCCTCAGATAGTGTTGATTCCATTGCTACCAACTATTCCCAAACTCATCCTTTACATTGATTCCTTATTTACAAGTTCCTGGACCTCAATTTCAGTTACATTTAAGTATTATTATAACTCCTAGGAGGGCAGCCTAAACAGCACCTCTCCCGTCCACATAACTGCCTGTGTCTTAGCACCATTTTGAGTCTTACAACATCTTTTCAGTTTTTAAAGCTGATAAACTTCCTCCATCCCCTTCATATAATCACAAAGTTGAACCTACTGGCCCACCTCCGGCACCCGGTCCAGTCTACTCTCTCTTGAATCAAGTATCAACCTTGCTTCAAGAATAAATTGCGGAAAATTTATCAAAATGATTTTTTTGGCCAAGCAATTTAAACACCGTCTTGCCCTTCCTATTTGTTCCAAATAAATACAGTAGCCTTTGCCTTTGTGTTGACTATAGGAAACTGAACCAGGTAACCTGGAAGAATGTCTACCCAGTACTGCCTATTTCCCACCTCCTCACTCTCTTCCAGGGAGCTGCTTGTTTCTAAAATTTAGACCTTTGAGGTTCCAAAACTTAATTTGCATTGCAAAGGGTCATGAGTACTTGACCACAATGCAAAATTTCTTGGCAGCTATGAGTATACTGTCATGCCTTTTGGCCTCTGTAACGCTCTTTACACTTTTCAACATTTTGTTATTGATATTTTGCTGACCTCCTAGAGAAATACCTTGTGGTAGATCTTGATGATATACTTGTCTACTCAATAACACTTGAGTAGCACATTTCCCATGTGCAAGAGGTGTTGCAGCAACTTCAAAAGAATGACCTGTTTCCAAAAGCCTCTAAGTGCAAATTTAATACTCAATACCTTCAATTTTTAGGTGTAATAGTTTTACAGCAGGGACTATCCATGGACCCAGCCAAGAGCCAATTCATATTAGACTGGCCGGAACCTTCTTCTGTTAAATCCCTTCAAGTTTTTAATTTTTTTCAGTAATTTTTACAGGAGGTTTATTGAGGCCTATGCCAAAAAGACCCTGAATCTTACTAGCCTTCTTCAAAAGGACACTCATTTTATTTTTACATAACAAGCTGCCTTGGGGTTAAAAGCTCTGAAAAAAGCTTTTACCACTGCAACAATACTTGCTCACTTCAACAAGCTAGCTTGCACTATTGTGGAAATGGACTCAAGGGACTATTCAATTGCAGGAGTAATCTTGCAGGTTTTCCCTTGTTCTAATCTCTTTCATCCCGTTACCTTCAAGTCTTGCAAATTTCTTGCTGCAGAGCTTAACTACAAGATTCATGACAATGAACCTGCTGCAATTTTTTATTGCTTTAAAAAATGGTGTTCATACCTTTTGAGCCTTGTAGAGCCTTTTGAGGTTCTTACTGATCATAATTCTCTTAAGTATTTTATGAGCTCAAAACTCCTCACATGCAGACAGGTGGGATGGGCCAAATATCTCTCTGAGTTCAACTCTACAATCACATACCTCCCTGGGAAACAAGCAGTGTGGAAAGTAAGAGAGGGATACTCTCCTAGTTGTCCTCAAGTTCCAGAATCAATGGTCCTAGCGTCTGTAAGGATAAGGATGCTCCAGTAAAGAGCAAGAGAGAGAGAAGTATATATGGAGATGAATTTCCTTTCCTTTCTGTATACTTTGCTGTATCCTTCCATCCATTTATCCATCAATCCATGTAAGTATATGTGTATATCAGTATGTCCTTATGCATGTATGTATCCTACAAGCTGGGGTTGAGAGCATGGACTCATAACCACCCTCTCAACCCTATCCTAAGTAAAAGCTCAACAACAAATAGAAAAGAAAACCTAGAAACCAGAATCCTAGCCTAACCCTACCCCTTTCCCATAACACAACCACCCTCAATCCTGCCTACTGTTACATACACCTGGTTTTTACTTCTCATGACACGGCCCTCTGCTGCACCCTACTTGGAGCCCCTTGCATTTTCCCTATCCGCCTGGCGCGCCGCGTGATTTCCTCACCCACGCTTGCGCGCACCCGCCCTGCTCTATCCTCCCAAACTAGCTTCCTGCAAACCTGGTTTGGCTGGCTCCATTCTTGGGTCTCCAATCTCCAAGCAGGCCGCAATGAGCGCGCCAACTCCAATGTCCAAGCGCGCCAACCCCACTGTCCAAGCAGGCCGCAATGAGTGCACCAACCGTGGCAAGGTTCCCATTCCAAGACTATATAGCAACACCACAGCGGTTTTTCCTGATGCTTTATCACGTTGGGACAACATTTACCCAGGGGGGGAGCACCTTTGCAGACAACAATCCTGAAAACGTTAGGACACTTTTCTCTTCCAATAAATCTTCCCAACTCAGCTCAATCATCACCCAACTTCAATCCAAAGATTCCAAACTTTCACAAGCCCAACTTGACAACCCCAAGTGTAAAAAGCTTTTCAAGAGTGCAAATTCACCTTCAAGCAATTATGGAATAGATTAAAACGGTTATTTATTTTATAAAGATTGTATATTATTTCCCAATAATCCTTCCATTAAGTTAGATATCTTTGAGTCTTGGCATGATCCTCCGCTTGCTTTTCATTATGGTCCGGATAAAACCTACCAATTGATTTAACAAGACTTTTATTGGTCTGGTATGACCAGAGAAATAAAAGACTATGTTAGTGTGTGCTATTATTGTAATTGTAACAATTCCTCAAATCACCAGAAGTATGGGCTGATTCAGCCACTTCCAATTCTGCCTATTCCTTGGAACTCATTTTATATGGACTTCATTTCTCAATTACCTCCTTCTAATGGTTATTATGCTATTGTAGTAGTAGTAGATTTCTTCTAAAAAATGGCTTTGTTTCTTGGCTCTACTGTAACTCTCTCTTCAGAAGAACTAGCTAATCTCTTCATTGAACATGTCTTCTCAAAGCGTGGTCTCCCTGATTACATTTTTAGTGATCATGGATCATTGTTTGTTTTGAGCTTTTGGACCTCTTTCTGTCAGCATTTGAAAATCACTAGCAACTTATCAATGGCTTACGCCCTGGAAATAGATGGGCAAGCTTAAAAAGTAAATCAGACCCTAGAACAGTATCTTTGAATTTTCTTTTCCTATCAACAGGAAAATTGGTTGCAATGGCTTGGACTTGCCAAATTTGCATACAAAAACTCCACTCACGCCTCAACCAAACAGTTGCCCTTTCAAACTCTTTATGGAAGAAACCCAACTTTTGACTCTATTCCTGTAGCACATTCTCAACCGGCTACCAAATACTTTAATCTCATTCAATCTCTCCAATTGCAACTCCAATCCAACCTCAAAGCAGAAAAAAAACGCTACAAGGAGAAAGCAGACAAACTTTGCACTTTGGCACCAGCCTTTGCAGTAGGAGACCAGTTTTGGCTCAATGCTTGCAACATTTGCAGTACTCATCCTACCAGGAAACTCCCTGAGAAGAAGCTTGGCCTGTTTAAAGTAGAATCATTCATCTCCCCTAATGTGTTTAAGCTTTCCTTACCTGAGAAATGGAAAGGTATCCACCCGGTCTTTCATGTGTCCTCTCTCCTAGAACCTGCTTGAGTATTATACCCAGGCAAGGCTCATTCCCCTCCAGAACCTGTAAATGTTCAAGATCACTTAGAGTGGGAATTAGGCTGTATTCTGTATTCCAGGGTACGCAAAGGAAAGCTTCAATACCTTTTCAAATCAACTGGCTTCCAGTCCAACAAAGATCACACCTTGTGGGAACCAGCCCATCACCTTTGCAATTCTCCTAACTTGGTGCAAGACTTCCACAGAAAGTACCCGCATAAAACTTGTCAATCTTAAATCCCATTTCATTCCCATTCCATTCCATGTTTATTCCAATCCCATTCCATCCCATTCCATCTATTCCCTCCTCAATTCTTCAATCCTCCTTCTACCACCCTTTCACATTACTGTTCTTATGTCTTTCCTTAAATTCCTCACCACATTCTCTAAAAATCCATTTTTTATTTCATTCCCTTCTACTTCAAACAATCATTCTCTCTTTTAATTAAAACAGTGAAAAAAAATAAATGTATAATAAATATAAATATAAAATATAAAATAATAAAACGTATTACAAATTTTTTTTTACCTCTTCTTCCAAATTTTCCCAATTCTTTTTTAATTCCGCCACTATCTCTTTAAAATCTTCCAAATCCTCATTGCTTATTAGGCTAGAAATCCTTTCCATCAAGCGCACTTGTGCAACCAATGCCTCCTTGAAGACCTCTTTGCACTTTGCAATACAAGTCCTCTTTGGCCTGGAATTCCATTTATCTTTGTCCATCAGCACCTTATGAGGCCTCTTCTGCAAACTTTTGATGAAACTTTGCCAATATTGCCAGTCAACTGCCTTGCATCAGTTTTGATCAGGACCACAAACCGCACCTTGGTCACCTTGTCTTGGCCCTCCATTCCATTTTCTTCTGTTCCCTCTCTTCCATTCCCTTCCGTCCCATCTCCTCTGTTTCCAATTTCCTCTTCTTCTATCCTATTCCTTTCAGTTCCTCCTGCTTTTGTTTCCTCCAGTTCCTGTTCTCCTCCCACTTTGACTTCTCCCAAAACTCTCTCTTTGCCTTGCACCTTGGTCCCTTGGTTCATCTCAAATTCTGTTGGTGGTCCAAAGTAATTTGGTGGTGGTGGTGGTGTATTAGTAGTATAGCGCTGAAACAGTGGGAACACCAGAACAAATTCATTTCATTAAAATACCCTCATTATATTAGTCATTAGTCAATTTCTCACCTGCTGTTGGGACCCCAAGGAACTCTATCTCCAGCACTGGCAGGATATGATAATCAACCCAAGGAGCCGTCCTATGACTTAGACTTTTGCTTTGTGGCGCCTCAGATACCTCCATTCACGGTTTTCTATTTATGTTGAACAAACAAGCCACCTTTTGGAGTCAACATGGCTCTCATTTTCAAACCCCAAAAGAAGAATTACTGGGAACACAAAGCTCATTTTGGCGAATTCAGTTGTTTCAACGGCAAGAAGATGATGAAACGATATTAATTATTAAAACTTATTAAATAGTGTACTATTGAGTAAGAATGTATAAGGTGCCTTCTTTGAGGAAAGTATTAGACTTGGATTCAATGGTAATTCATCAAGAACACTTGCAGGAGCTTGCAGCTTTATACCCAGGAAACTTTCATGCTCCAGAGCTAAGGGTTATTGTTTCCTCACTTTTTGATATAGCCTTCTCATCAGTACCATCTACCTCAGTATTAAGCGTTGTGGTGTCAATTTATAGACACGGATTGGGAACTGCGTCGCGGCTTCGCGCTCAGCATTGGGGGCGAGCGGGCTCAGCATTAGGGTATGCGGAGTGCTCAGAAGCGGCAGCTGCTGGATCAGCAGCAGCCGCTGTTTGGCTCCGCACCTGGTGGATGGGTTGGGCTCAGCATTGAATGCGGCGTGGGCGGAGATCCGCCCCGGAGATCAGATTCGGAAGGTAGTGCGCTCGACTAGGTTCGCGGGCCCGCTGGTTTGGATACGTAGGGGCGGAGCAATCCACGGGCTATGAAGGAACGGATGAAGCGCCGCGCGGATCATGCCGGATATTACCAAACACCCACGAAGGGCGCGGACAAACAGATATGGACAGGTGCGGGGGGCTCCGAGTAGGGAGCGGTGCAAGGACAGCGTCATGAGAAGGACAAACCGGATGGACGGAACGGCGTACGGACAACGGGGGAGTTTGGTACGGAGGAGGTGGGGAGAGAAGGCTAGGGTTTCTGTTTTGGGATTGTTTTCTGTTTTGTTGTCATACTGTTATTTGCGCGTGTACTTAGGTTAGGGTTGAGAGGGAGGACTTATCCTCACTCTCAACTCCAGGTTAGGAGGAGGGGAGGAGGCATGCATGAAGAGAAGCGGAAGAGGAAGAATCACATCATCAGATTGAATCACTCATCTCACCAGGAGATTAAAGGAACTCATACCGGATACACATCCAGGTGGAAAGTTCTTAGGATTGAAGGATTGGCAATTTCTCTCTCTCTCTCTACTTTTCTTTATCTCTTATCTCCTTATCTCTATTTCTTATTTAAGTGCAACTTTTGACATCATCATCTCCTTTCAAACGCAGGGAACCATTAACTTCCAAACCTTGGGACAATTATAGGGGGATAACCTTTATTCTTTCCACATCTGGGGGTCTGGCTGGGAACTAAATTTCCGTTTCTTGTCTTTAAAAGGTAACTGGGCGCAATGTCCTATTCATACCTCCCTACAGTTGCTCCTTCTTCTTCTTCTCCTTCTCCTTCCGTCTCTGGGTCCGCTACTCTGACCCCACTCTCGTCTTCCATCCCTCCGCTCGACCCAGGACAAGCTACGCCATTCCCCCATTGGTCTCCAGTGACCACAAACCCACTCATCCGGTTCGCATCAGGCCGCGCGACTATCCTCACATCTGATTCAAAACCGCGGATGTGGAGCGATTCATCTTGAGATAAAAAGGTATTGCAGATGCAGAAGGTGCGTCGGACGCTGATAAGGCCCGGCTTGTCATCCTGTTCATTATGGACAAAGAGAAGCTCCGGGATGTGGAGGAAATGGAAGGCTACAAGAATCAAGATTGGCCAAAACTGAAGGCGGAGATCCTAACGCGGTGGGGTAGGCGCAAACCTTGGTTCCGGGAAAGCGATTTCAACTGCGTGGCCTCAGAGGCAAGCGCGCGCGGAGGAGTCAGAACGCGGGTGGAGCTGGCGGAGTACACCTTGACGTTTGATTGGATCTATTGGTACTTGTCAAAGAACAAGGTGGTGGCGGGACAGACGGGGGCCATGAAACGCGCGTTTCTGGGCGGTTTAGGCGCTCAACTCTGGGCAAGGGTGCAGTGGCATCTTTACGATCACAACTTGGTAAAGCAGTCACTGGACGGGAGCATTGCGCTCCTTCCAGAGTTGGCTGTCATTCGCCGGGCTGTGGAGAGTGAGCTTGACTTAGAGGAGCTTATCAAGGACACCGCTAAGTCCTTCCCAGCGGGACCAAAGAAATCCGCCCCCCAGGTTCCGGCTGCGGCGCAATTTCTGGCCCCAGTTCCATCTACTTCCACGCGTGTTCCGGTTCCTCAACCGGCGCCAGCCCCTCCGGTAAGCGAATTGACGGAGCTGATGAAGGACCTGAAGATCTGCATGAGTTGTATGGGCCAGCAGCAGCCACGAGGGCCTCCACCTCACATGGTGGAAGGGTTTTGGCCGCCCGGTACCTTTGTGCCAAGGGGGTGCTTGTACTGCGGGGCAAACGGTCATTGGCGATTGGCGTGCGAGGAGCTTACGAAGGATCTCAGCGCGGGATTGGTTTGAACAGCGGGGATGGGGTACATGTTTCTGACGGGCAAACAGATCCTGATGGAGCCAAGCCAGCCAACCGCAATGCAGCAGGTGCGCACACGGGGACAGGAGGTGGGAACAACGGCGCAAGCGTCACTGGGCATTGTTACCGGTCCCGGATTGTGGCAACCACCTCGGGTGGAAGCTGAGGTAAGGGTAGTGGCAACGGAAGAAAAGGTGGCGGTCTCCAATAAAATGGAGGTGGACGCGAATGAGCAACCCCCATTGGCCGTTCCAAAACCAGCCGCGCGCGTGCCTGGAACCAAGGCACTGTAAGACTCCAAACGGTGCTAGGCCGTGGCAGTTCTGTGGAGGGGAAAGGTGCTGTTTAGGCTGCCCTCCTAGGAGTTACAATAATATTTAAATGTAACCGGAATCAAGGTCCAGAACCTTATGGATGAGAAATCAAAGTAAGGGAAGAGGATAAGAGTTGTTGGTAGCGATGGAAACAACACTATCTGAGGCAAGATGGTGCAGGTAAAGACTTGAACAAATAATTCAAGTTTTGTTCAGAGTTCAATAGAACAAGGCAGTTGTAAGTAACAACGCCCACAAGCTAATAACTCTGGTTGTCAGCAGCTGATTAGGAAAGATCAACTCAATCCCAACCAACCTCCATGTTCTCAATGAACCTTCCCAACTCTCCGCAATCAAGCGCTTGAAGGGTACCAGATAACTGTGGGAGGCTGAACAAAACAAAAGCAATTTGTTTATGAAGCTCTAGAAGCAAATCAATAACAAATTTGAGCAAGAATATCCCAACACTTCTCAAGGGACTCAAGAATAGCGTGGCAAAATTCAACCTTAAAGAAGAAGGGAGGTATAACACTCCAGGTTTTAAGCTTAATAAAACCTCTTCAATCAAATGTGATTGGCTCCAGAAAGATGATCAAGGAGAGATCAAGACCAGTATGGTCGGAAAAAGGGATCAGAGTGGTATAACACACTCAAGAATTCAGGCAGACAGGAATTCTTCTTCAACCAGCAAGGCTATTGGTTGGTGATAAGGATCAAGGTCACAAAGGACAGATTTTGAGTATGGAGGCTCAAAGGATCAAGGGGGCAATCATGGATATACCCGGATGAATGGCTCAGATAGGTGGGGAAGGATGCCCACAGATAAGTTTGATTACTGATGATGGTCTCATAGGATCCAATGATGCTCTGATGCTCTGATGCTGGGATGCTGGGCCAAAAGGCAGGGGAGAGCCCCTCCTTTTATAGACATGAGGCCCTGTATACTATGTACAAGAGAGATTTACAAATAGGTGCGGAAAAAAATGAAAACATAAATAAAAAAAAAAAAAAAATTACATGAGAGGAAAAAGAGATGTTGCCCGCGTCAAGAATGACCGCGGGCAACCAGATGGACACCCGCAACAGCAGTCGCGGGTGTTGACAATGGTTGTCGTTGCCCGATCGGCGGCGACAACGGGGTGAAAGTTCCGACGGCCGCAAGCGGTTGCTCGCGGTCGTCGGTTGGATCGGATGATGGGCGAGGAGGAGGTAGAGAGGATTGGTTGTGGAAGAGGGAGGATAACCATCCATCGCGAGGGTTGATCAAGAAGTTGGGGAGTGGTAGCGAGAGATGGATCAATGGTGAGGAAGTTATAATGAACGACACGAGTAGGAGACAGGTTGGGAGGGATGAGCTTGAAGAGGTTGGGGATCTTAGCGAGTTGATGGAGACGAAGGAGGTGATTGGGTAGAGGGGACACGAGTAGGAGACAGGTTGGGAAGGATGAGCTCGAAGAGGTTGGGGATCTTAGCGAGTTGATGGAGACAAAGGAGGTGATTGGGTAGAGGGCTATAGGCGACGGTAGGGGATAAACCGGAGATGGGATCGTTGAGGTAGGAGGAGTTTGAGATGATGTTGAGGAAGGATTGAATGATGAATGAACCATGGGAGGAGCAGATGGATTCAGGATGAAATTGGAGGGAGTGAAAGGGTAGGGAGTTATGAGCGATGGCCATGATGGATCGATGATGAGGATCATCCTGAGACCAGGCGGTGATGTGAAGATGTTGAGAGGGGAAGAAGGGATCGTCAAAAGTGGCTCAACAATTGCTTGCGTCGCCAAAAGTCAGAGCCGCGAGCGCGACATGTGGGAGTTGAACATAGGAAGAGAGGGTCGAAGCGGAGAGACAGGCAAGAGGCCTGTCCTAGACCGTTAGGACAGGGAGGAGTTGAGAGAGGGGGGGAAATGAAGGTAATCATAGGGGTACAACTGAAATCCGATTTTTTTTTTGTTGTGTCCCGGATTGGTCACCACATCTCTCCCCACTTACAGACTGTCCCTAGTCTGCATCTAAAATTTGAAGGGATTAAAAAAGAAAAGCAGGGAACAAAGAAATTGAAGCAAAGATTGGCCATTTCTTGATCTTGAGAGCAATTTGAAGAGTTGAGGAAAATATCTTGATTCTTCCAAATGAACCCTAGAAGCGGCAGGAATAGAACAAGGAGGGCGTCCCAGGTGCTCACATATGTGGCATACAGTAGAGTTTTACAACAAAAACGCAGCAAATGACCCTGGTGGTGCACAATTGGGAGGACTTACTTCTGAGATAAGTTGCCCCCACGACAATGAAACTTCTTGAATTGATCAGCAGAGAACCTTCTGGTCAACCGAGTACCATCCAGCTCCTCCAAAACATAAGATCCACCTCTAACTTGATGAACCACTTGATAAGGGCCATTCCAACAATTAGAGCAAAGCTTGCCCCACTGGGTCTCCAAAGATTGATTATAAGCTAAAACTAGGTCACCAGGGTTCAAGGGCTCCCTGATTCGATTAGAGTGCTTGTCCTCCCAATACTGGACGGATTTTGCTCTGGACTCCATCATCGTTTGATAAGCTTCATCACGAACGTCTTCACTTTGCTCCAGTTGCTTGGATCTAGCAACTAACAGATCCGTGGTTGAGGAAACCTCCTCCCAAGAGATACCAAAGAAAGATTCCATTTCCAGATCCAAAGGAAGGACTGCTCTTTGACCAAAGATGATTTCATAAGGTGAGTAGCCAGTAGTCCTTTTGGTTGAGATTAGATCAAAGAAGAGAACAAGAGGAAGGAATTTGCGACAATTCTTGCCACTTTCACCAGCCAGTTTAACAAGTGCAGCCTTCAAAGGAGCATGGCCTTGTTCCACCATGCCTTGGCCTTCAGAATAATAAGGAGTAGTAACTCTATGTTGTCCAGGAAGGGATTGGATCATTTCAGCAAGCTTTCCCCCAAATTCAGAGCCACCATCAGTAGAGTAAGATCAAGCCAGGCCATAACGCATTTTCCAGGTCTTGTAGAGGAAAGCTGCCACTGATTCAGAGCTAAGGTTCTTAAGAAATTTTGCTTCAACCCATCTGGAAAAGTCATCTCTAGCCACAATGAGTTACTTAGCACCACCTGCCTTAATATGAACCACATCCATAGCAATCCTTCCAAAGACAGTGGACTCCCCAGTAGGATAACAAATTTCGGCTGGGCGCCTAAGATCACGTTTTTGACAAACTTCACAACTGTTGCACCATTGGGAGACAGATTTCTTCAAAGATGGCCACCAGAATTGTTTGGATAATTGTTGATAAGTTTTGGTTTCCCCACAATGAACAAGGCCTTCATGGAGACTTTCAAGGATAGAATCTTGTTTAGAGGGAATAGTAACAACAATAAGAGCACAAGGATTGCCCCTCTTCATAAGTCTAGAGCCTTGAACAAAAAAATTAGAAGACTTTTGTTTAAGAGATCAAAATTCCTTAGCAGAGAGATCAGGAGGTTTTTGAAGAGTTGAAAGGTACTGCTCTAATTTAAACCAGAAGCCTTGTTGAAAGCCAGAATAATTTTGCGAAGAAAAAGAGAAAATAGGTCAAATTAAAGGTTCCTCTTCATTGAAATCGGTTCCAACATCAGATTCGTTGTCCCCAAGAGGTCGTCGAGATAAACTGTCAGGCATGGTGAAAGATTTTCCCGGCCTGTGAACAATATCAAAAGAGAAAAGCTGGATAAAGGCCACCCAACAAGTCATAGGAGCATTGGGAAGACTGGGAGCGTTGATCATTTCAATGATGGATTGAGCATCAACTTGCAATTTGAAATGTTGGCCCCAGAGAACGGTTTGAAGTTTCTTCATCATTCGCGCCACACCACAGAGTTCCAGTTTGGGCTGGGAGTATCTAGATTCTACATCTGAAAATAACAAAGATTCATAAAGAGCAGGACGGTCCCAACCATTTTCATCTTCCTGAGTAAGGACGGCCCCAACAGATTGATAACTAGAATCAACAGCCAGCTTGATCTTGCCAGCTCCAGGTCCATAAGAGATCTTTTTCAAAACTATGTCTTCACCAACTATCCTTTTGAGTAGCTGGAAAGCACATTCACAATCTTGGGTCCAAATCCATTCAGCATCTTTTCTGGTTAGACGACGCAAGGGTGCACAGATTTTGGATAAAGATGGGATAAAGATTCTAACATAAGTGACAACACCTAGAAAGCCCCTAACTTCAGTTGGATTGATTGGGGTAGGCCAAGAGATGATCTTGTTGACTTTGGCTGGTGCCATCCTTCTTCCTTCCTTGCAGACCACATGACCAACAATTTCCAGAGCAGGGACACAAGCCGCCAGTTTGGATCCAGAGACAGTAAGGCCAGATTCCTTGATTTGAAACAGAATCCTCTCCAAGGTAGTAGCATATTCCCAGATAAAACGACGAATTCCTGGATGCCAAGGTAAGAGCTCATTATCATAGTCAGATACTGGACCTTTAATTCCTCCATCGTCAATAAAGATACCAGCATGATCAGGAATTTCATCCTGGAGGATCCACATCATCTGAGCCTGATAGACTGCAACCGAGTTGGTGGCTCCTTGAGGTAATTGAGTAAGTTGAAATCGACTAAGAGGAGTATTGAAAGTAGTGAGAGGACGAGAAATAGGATGTAAGGATCGTTCGTCATAGCCACCCATAATATCCCCTAGACCATAGCAAGCTCTTCCCGCAAAGGATTCAACAAATTCTTCAGTAGCAGGAGGGATACCAGAGTCTTTAATAGTAACTTTATTAAGAGGTTGAAGATCATGAACTATTCTAAGTTTACCATTACTCTTGAGGACACAGAAGACGGGGCTGGAGTAACTAGAAGTTGACTGTTCATACAGGCCGTTTGAACTCGTTCCCGGACCAACTTGATGAATTCGTCAACTTTAGCAGCAGGGATAGGGATCTTTTTCTTTTGCCAAGGATCATGTTCAACTACAGGGATGATATAAGGGAGGCCATAGGATTCCCGCAAGAGACCTCTCTCTTCTTCACAGAAAGCAATAGATTTTTCTCTTAGAGATAAGACATTTTTGATTAAATTTAACTCATCAGGAAGAAGCCATCCATCTGGACCAAAGTTGACCACTTTCAGACGTTCTTCAGTGACCCGTCCATTAGGCACAAAGGGACCAGTAAGAGATTGAGGAAGACCACAGTAAGGATTGCGAGATATTGGAGGACGCATAAGGGGAGGATTGAGGTTGAGAGGCATAGGCTGGTTGACTGGTTGGATCTTCTTAGCAACTGGTTTATACTTAGTGGCAAAAGAGAGAAGTTCTTGTCTCCTCCAAGAGTTTACCAGAGAGACTTGATTACAAAAGCTGAGTCCAAGTTCCAACATCTTCCAAGTCCGATGTTCTGCAATATCCTTGAAGGGTGCCTTTTCCATAAAAGGAGAACCAGGAGATAATACGTTTTTCACATGTGTGGCACAAGGTAGGGTTTCGAAAATGATGGTAAAAGATTTCCCTGGCAGTGCACAATTGGGAGGACTTACTTGTACCCCAAATTGCCTCCACTGAAGCCCAGATTCCTTCATACCAAAACCACCAAAAACGGAATTGCAATTAGGATCTAGTTTAGACTCATTGCGGAGATTCAAACCGGAACTGAGGGAAGATTGATCAGACTCAAAAGTAGAAGGAAAAGAAGACACAACAGATCCAGAGAGAGAAGGAGATGGAGGAGAAATATCTTTGGATTTTTCTATTTTGATATGTTTTTGTTTTTTAATATTCTTGAGCTCAGAAGAGAATGATGAAAGGAATGAAAAATAAGCCTGAGGGATGGGAGTTGACCCTTGAGTTGCAGTCTGAGGCTAAAAAGAGCTACAACCATTAGTAGGATCAACTATTCCCCTAAAAAATGAGAGGAACTAGAGTTATCCTTCTGCTTCCCCTTAAAAGATGATTTGGGAGAATGACCAGGAAAATCTCTTTCCCAACGACCAGAATCCAAAGAGCAAAGAGGGACTTCAATTTTCCTGCCATCAGCATCAGGGAGAAGAATTCTCTCCCCAACTTGATCAGAAAACATCAGGGTTGCACCAAAGTCCATTAAGAAGGGTCATCTCAAGATCATAGGACTGTCCAAACGAGTAATCCAAAAATGGCAGATTCCAACAATATTTTGACCAATCCTGACCGGTACATCTTCAGCAATACCAACCAGTTCACAAGCTTGATTTCCTATCCCATACACTGCAGAGTTGAAGCTGACCCTAGGACTAAGTTTGAGCTTGCAGGCCATAGCATCCGAGATTAAGTTAAGCTGAGATCCAGAATCCACAAGAGGAGAAACAGTTTTAGCTGAGTCACCAAGATAACAAGGAAGAAAACCAAGGGGACAGGAATAAAGGTTGGAGTCCAAAGAAGGACTGGTTCCACCAGAGTCCTCCATTAAAGTGCCAGAGGAGACTTTGAGTTCTTCAGGGCAAATTTCCACACGTCAACGAGAGACCCATTTCTTCATTCCTTCAGCAACAGATGGAGAGATCGATAGGAGTTCAGCCACAGATAGATCAGGGATTTTGAGATCAGAAATTTTCTTTAATACTCCCTCCACAGCATTGGGGTGATCCTTGGAGATGCCCCTTTCAAATCAAACTTTGGGCTGGGTGGGGGGAGGAAGTTCAGGTGACGCAGAATCTAAGATAGGATTTGAAGGTTGAGGTGAGGGAGAAGGATCAGGGTGATCTGGGAACCTTTCCATGAGTGGTTCCTTTTCCACCTCCATGCCTTCTACATCAGAGGAAGGAGGCTCAAGTGATTATCGACGTTTAATGGGTTTTCAAAGGATTGAAGTTGGCAAGGAAGGAGCCTTATGAGGTTTAGGTTCCTCATGTCGTTTCCTGGCTGGATCAGATTGATAAGCAGTCCCAGCAAGACTAGAGGAAGAAATAGCTGGAGGATGTCAAGGTTGGAGGGTACCACAGGATTATCAAAATTCAAAGGAAGCAAGAGATGCTTTCACAGGAGGTGATGGCTGGTAAGAGGCCACCACATGTCGGATAGGACGAGACAAGTCAAAAGGGATTAGGGCACCATTAGGGAGGAAGTAATTGTTCCCCCTCTGCTCTACCAACTTTTCCTTTAGGTCCTTCTGAAGTTCCTGGCATTGTCCGGTTCCATGGCCTTCCCTATGACAGTAGTAACAGACCAGAGTTGATTTGGGGACAGAAGAAGGAGTTTTAGGCGTAGCTAGCGAGGAAATCTTTTGATCTATTTTGTTCTCAAAGGCTCTAAGTAACTTGGTGATCTCATCTATAGTAGTAGGTTCTCAATTGGAATTAGGATCTGCTTTAGGCCTACAATCTGCCTCCATTTTAATCATAATATCGTTTGACTCTTTAAAAGAAGGAGCATGGACTGGTTCAGTAGTTCTAGGCTTTTCAAAGGTAAGAGCAGTTTGACCTTTCATGACTTTATCCACAGTACTCCTAAGGGTGAGAAAAACAGGGAGCTTGAATTTATTATCCCTGGTGGTAATCATGGATCCAGATTTGACCAATTCTTCTTTAATCCTTTCCTGCACAGCCGACGAAAAAGATTGGAAGAACTTTGCTCAAATTTTGTCCACTGTGTCAATGTGATTGTTTCGGATAAGATAGTTTTGAATGGGATCCCAAGACTTCCTAAAAATCTGATAGTCAGAGGCTGAAGAAATACCACCATTGGAGATCCACTGAGAAACCAGAGCATCCAAATCCTGCAGAGTAAACCTAGCCACATCTATTTTACCCCAGTATGCCAACATAGCCTCCCTGAGAAGCGTCCAGTTGTGGGATTCAAATCCCTCGAAAGACTCAATTACCTCCATAACTTCATCAGAGGAGATAAAGAATTGCAACTGATAAGCCATATCAAATTCACTAGCTCCATCCACTTCAGCAGCCATTTCGTAGGAGTCCAAGAATCGCTTGACATTTGTACCTTTGAAGCCTAAGTTCTTGTTCTGAGGTTTGATCTTTACCATCTTAGGTTGGACAGGGGTGGTTGGAGTAGCGGAAGATGCCATATCAAATAACAGAGTACCTAGGGGATCCAAAGAGAAGATTTCCAAAGTGGCTCACGAGTGTGGCAAGAGTAGGGTTTCGCCAAAAACAACAAGTATCTTGCCCAAGCAGTGCACAAATTGGGAGGACTTACTTCTAGACCAAGCTGCCTCCACGGATCAGATCTAAAAAAAAAGAACAAACAGAAAAAAGAAAGAGAAATTGGATAGGATTTCGGAGTTGATTCTTCAAGTTGGGACTGTAAATCCCAAGGTTGCTGGTTTGATCCCGGCCCGGGGCACCAAATGTAAGACTTCAAACGGTACTAGGCTGTGGCAGTTCTGTGGAGGGGAAAGGTGCTGTTTAGGCTGCCCTCCTAGGAGTTACAATAATATTTAAATGTAACCGGAATCAAGGTCCAGAACCTTATGGATGAGAAATCAAAGTAAGGGAAGAGGATAAGAGTTGTTGGTAGCAATGGAAATAACACTATCTGAGGCAAGATGGTGCAGGTAAAGACTTGAACAAATAAGTCAAGGTTTGTTCAGAGTTCAATAGAACAAGGCAGTTGTAAGTAACAACGCCCACAAGCTAATAACTCTGGTTGTCAGCAGCTGATTAGGAAAGATCAACTCAATCCCAACCAACCTCCAGGTTCTCAATGAACCTGCCCAACTCTCCGCAATCCAGCGCTTGAAGGGTACCAGATAACTGTGGGAGGCTGAACAAAACAAAAGCAATTTGTTTATGAAGCTCTAGAAGCAAATCAATAACGAATTTGAGCAAGAATATCCCAACACTTCTCAAGGGACTCAAGAATAGCGTGGAGAAATTCAACCTTAAAGAAGAAGGGAGGTATAACACTCCAGGTTTTAAGCTTAATAAAACCTATTCAATCAAACATGATTGGCTCCAGAAAGATGATCAAGGAGAGATCAAGACCAGTATGGTCGGAAAAAGGGATCAGAGTGGTATAACACACTCAAGAATTCAGGCAGACAGGAATTCTTCTTCAACCAGCAAGGCTATTGGTTGGTGATAAGGATCAAGGTCACAAAGGACAGATTTTGAGTATGGAGGCTCAAAGGATCAAGGGGGCAATCATGGATATACCCGGATGAATGGCTCAGATAGGTGGGGAAGGATGCCCACAGATAAGTTTGATTACTGATGATGGTCTCATAGGATCCAATGATGCTCTGATGCTCTGATGCTGGGATGCTGGGCCAAAAGGCAGGGGAGAGCCCCTCCTTTTATAGACATGAGGCCCTGTATACTATGTACAAGAGAGATTTACAAATAGGTGCGGAAAAAAATGAAAACATAAATAAAAAAAAAAAAAAAATTACATGAGAGGAAAAAGAGATGTCGCCCGCGTCGAGAATGACCGCGGGCAACCAGATGGACACCCGCGACAGCGGTCGTGGGTGTCGACAACGTTTGTCGTTGCCCAATCGGCGGCGACAACGGGGTGAAAGTTCCGACGGCCGCAAGCGGTTGCTCGCGGTCGTTGGTCGGATTGGATGATGGGCAAGGAGGAGGTAGAGTGGATCGGTTGTGGAAGAGGGAGGATAACCGGCCATCGCGAGGGTCGATCAAGAAGTTGGGGAGTGGTAGCGAGAGATGGATTGATGGTGAGGAAGTTATAACGAACGACACGAGTAGGAGACAGGTTGGGAGGGATGAGCTTGAAGAGGTTGGGGATCTTAGCGAGTTGATGGAGACGAAGGAGGTGATTGGGTAGAGGGGACACAAGTAGGAGACAGGTTGGGAGGGATGAGCTTGAAGAGGTTGGGGATCTTAGCGAGTTGATGGAGACGAAGGAGGTGATTGGGTAGAGGGCTATAGGCGACGGTAGGGGATAAACTGGAGATGGGATCGTTGAGGTAGGAGGAGTTTGAGATGATGTTGAGGAAGGATTGAATGATGAATGAACCATGGGAGGAGCAGATGGATTCAGGATGAAATTGGAGGGAGTGAAAGGGTAGGGAGTTATGAGCGATGGCCATGATGGATCGATGATGAGGATCATCCTGAGACCAGGCGGTGATGTGAAGATGTTGAGAGGGGAAGAAGGGATTGTCAATAGTGGTTTGACGATTGCTCGCGTTGCCAAAAGTCAGAGCCGCGAGCGCGACAAGTGGGAGTTGAACATAGGAAGAGAGGGTCGAAGTGGAGAGACAGGCAAGAGGCCTGTCCTAGACCGTTAGGACAGGGAGGAGTTGAGAGATGGGGGAAATGAAGGTAATCATAGGGGTACAACTGAAATCCGATTTTTTTTTTTTTGTGGTGTCCCGGATTGGTCACCACAGCGCCGGCAGCAAACCCTGTAGGGAAGAAGAAAGCTGTGGACATTGTGTGAAGGGTGATGGGTAACAAGACTACGGTTCTGCTGACCTTGCGGGAATTGGCGGCCGTGTCTCCGGTGGTGGTAGACAAGATGGTTCAGGCGTTGCGGGATTGCGGTCAGGAACGGGTACCTCAGATGGTGCAGCGGGTTCATGTGGCGCGGGGAGTGCAAGTCAAAATTGGTTTCGACTCCGCTCGCTTACGTTCCAATGGTCATAGCGGGAAGGAAGGTGTGGGCTATGGTGGACAGAGGTTCAATGGTGAACCTGCTGCCATTGCGGATGGTGGATGATTTGGGGTTGGTTTGGTGGAAATGTGTGATGGGTCTCCGCCCGCTTAACGGAGGGGAGTCTTGTGTGGATGGGGTAGTCGAGGAGGAGGAGGTCAAGGTCGCAAGGGTCTGTAGGCCCCTTTCTTTTCTTTTGGTTGATTGTGCGGACGTTATTTTGGGAAGGCTGTTCATGTTTGGGTTTTGAGCACGCATGGTTTTCGATCCGGAGGCAGGAATGGAGGCGTTGATGGTGGAGGATTTGTCCGGCGGAAGGTTTGAGACGACTATCTGCAATCACGGGCAAGGGAAGCGGAGGAGAGTGTTGGAGTATGAGGAGGAACCGGACGCGGGGTTGGCCTGCAATGGGCAACCCTAGGAGGATTTTTTCTAGTCAACCAAGGAGGCCGCGCAGAACAAGCTCTGGTTTCGCGCGGGCGGTTGACTAATGAGGAGCAGGGAGGAGGAGGAAGGAAAGTGCAGGGCACGCATGTTGCAGAAGTAAGTCCCTTTTCTCAGTATGCATCGGCCGAGGGTACTACACTTTGAAAACCCTATCATTGTGCCACACTCGTGAGCAAAGGCGAAAGCCTCGGTTCTGTTCTGTGTAGGACTTACAGCAAAGGATGCGTGCGGATGATGCGGTGCAACACGGGAAAGTATAAGCCGGTGTCACGGAAGGTCCAACCGAGGAATGAGCCAATGCCCCAGGAACTAAACGGACCGCTTCAACCAATTGCTTGGTTGCGGGACCCTTGGGTAACGCCAATTAAGGCTTTGGGGTGGGTTACTAGTTTGGCACGGATTGCAGCTTTCAATTTTGGCCCAACGGGATGGTTGAGTACGGAGGAGCATGAGTTGCTGATTTTGGTTCTGGTTCTTCAGGAAAGAGCGCTTGCGTTCGGACCGGAAGAGCGGGGGCTCCTGAAAAACAATATTGGCAACCCCTATGTCATCCCCACTGTTGATCACAAGCTGTGGCAGATCAAGCCGATTCCAATACCGCGGGTGGCGGGGAGCAGTTTCTGGAGTTGGTGCGGGAGCGGGTGAAGACTGGCCTTTACAAACAGTCAACGTCTAGTTACTCCAGCCCGATCTTTGCGGTGGTTAAGCAGGACGGAAAGTTGTTGAGGATTGTTCATGATTTACAGCGGCTCAACTCTTCTACAATCCGGGACGCAGGACGGCCCCCTTGCATTGACAAGTTCCTTGAGTAAATGGTGGGGCGCGCTTGTTATGGTTTAGTGGATGTGATGGGGGGATACAACCAGCGCGAGTTGGATCCTCGCTTGCGGCCTCTAACGGCATTTGAGACTGGGTTGGGAAGAATGCAGCTGACTCAGCTCCCGCAAGGCGCGACCAATTCCGTGGCGGTGTACCAGGTGCAAATGGCTTGGATCCTGAAGGACGATCTTCTGGAGGGAGTCCAAATCTTCATCAACAACGCGGGCATCAAAGGTCCGAAATCCGATTACGGGGGAGCGGAGCTTGTTGAAGTTCCCGGCGTCCAACGTTTCGTGTGGGAATATGCGCAGACATTGGAACGCATCCTGTTTTGCATTGAGGAGGCAGGACTGATGGTGTCAGGGAAGAAGTTGGCGGTTTGTGTCCCGGCGCTCAAAGTCCTTGGCCATGTTGTTGCTTCCAATGGCCGGCGCATTGCAGAGAAAAAGCGGAACAAGGTCCTCAAATGGCCAACCCCGCGGACGGTGTCACATATCCTTCAGTTCCTGGGGTTATGTATCTATGTCCGTATGTTCATCAAGAGTTTTGCAGAGGTGGCAAGCCCGCTCAAATCACTAACGCGGAAAGGCGCGGAATGGAAGTGGGGGGAAGAATGCAATCGCGCGTTCCGGAAGCTCAAGGAGATTGTGGGACGTGATATTGTGCTCTGCAATCTTGACTACAACGGGGGAGGAATTAGGCTAGCGGTTGATTCCAGCAAATTTGGCGCGGGGGGGGTTCTCACTCAAGAGGACAACGGCAAGGATAGGCCGGTACTTTACGAGTGGGTCACCTTCACTCCGGCAGAAAGCCAGTACTCTCAGCCGAAGTTGGAGTTGTGCGGGGTCACCAAGATTGTGCGGCAGCTCCAGTATCTTTTGTGGGGGGTTCACTTTGAGCTTTTGGTGGACGCGGAGGCGCTGGCGCGGATGATCAATTCCCCGGCGTTGCCCAACGCTCCCATGACCAGGTAGGTGGCATTTCTCCAACTTTTCTCCTTTGCTGTTGTTCATGTTTCGGGGAAAGCATTCACTATGCCCGACGCGTTGTTGCGGTATCCAAGGGACGACCCGTTCAAAGATGCGGAATTGCTCAATGTGGAGGCCCTGGTTGTCAAGGTAGGGGTTGTGGAGGCAGGTGTTCAGCTGCCGCTCTGGCAGACCGGGCGGTACACAAACCTTTGTGACTACTTGCGGGACCTTCGTTTTCCTAATGGAGCTACGGAGAAGGACATGCAATGGGCAAAGCGGCGGGCAGGGAATTTCTACGTACAAGAGGGGCAGCTTTGGCGGCGGAAGACTCCGGTTCCTCTCGTGGTTACCACTTCAAGAGCGGATCAGGAAGCTATCCTCCGGAGTCTTCACAACGATCTTGGTCATCAAGGGGAGGTTGAGACGCGGAGGCGGGTCAAAGAGCAGTTCTGGTGGCCGGGTGTAGTGCGTGCAGTGCCGGAATGGCTGGCGTCCTGCGAAGCCTGTCAACGGCGGAGCGCGAGACTGCCCAAGGAAGTCGGAAACCCCACAGGGGAAGACGCCCTCTTTGGTCGAGTCTTGCTTGATGTTGTCCACATCAAGGCCGGTAAGTTCGCCTATCTGCTTGTTGCGCGGGACAACCTGTCCGGTTGGGCAGAAGCGCGTCCGTTGGTCAAGCTCTCGGCGGACAAAGTTGCTCTATTTCTGGAGGAATACTGGTTTGCGCGGTACAGGTTGCTCTGTCTGGTCACAGTGGACGGAGGGGCTGAATTTTGCGGCCGTTTGGTCAAGTTGGTGAAGAGTTGCGGAGCCAAGTTTGGCCGAGTAACAGAGTACTATCCCAAAGGGGCTGGCATGATTGAATGCGGGCATCAGCCAATCAAGGACGCCCTGGTCAAGATGTGCGGGGAGGACGGTAAGCGCTGGCAGGAGAACCTTCCAATGGTGCTGTTTGGGGATTGGATTTTGGTGAAGTGGTTGACAGGCTACTCGCCGTACAAGTTACTTTTTGGGCAGCGCCCCGTGCTTCCGGTGGACATTGAGTTGGAGACGTTCCTGGGGGTTGACTGGTGGAAGGTGAAGACTTCCACCAAATTGCTTGAGGCTCGCGCCAAACAGCTCCTTTGATGGGATGGAATGCTCACAAAGGCCGCGGACCGGCTAAAGAAGACTTGGACAGCATTGGTGCACTATTGGGACAAGCGCTGCTTGCATCGCCTCCAGGATCCCTTGCGGAAGGGGGATTTGGTGCTCCTGTACAACCAAAGTCTGGAGTATCAGTGGGGGAAGTTGTTTGCTAACCTGTGGAACGGCCCGTTCCGCGTGTTGTACAAGTTCGAGGGTGGCAGCTATCAGTTGGAGGAATTAGACGGTACTCCGCTGAAACGGAAGGCGGCGGCTTTGCATGTCAAGCGCTTCTTTGCGCGAGGATCTACCTTGTTTAACAAGACGGCGGAAGGGGTTGAAGGATCTGACAAGGGGAGTGTGGAGCGCGGCAATGGTGTAGGAACACAATCCGGGGATTTGTCTTTGGGCGGAGAAGCGGAGGCCGTGCCATTGCAACGGAGTAGGCGGTTGCGACCAGCTGAGGACAGTGGCCAAGTTGGGGGGGGAGGTAGAGGGGGTAGGGGATAATTTTTGATTTGGTGAGGGGGTGCTCTAGCCGGTTCACAGCCGGAACCACTAGACACCCCAGAATGTTTGTTTCTCTATGTTTCTTTCTAATCTGGATTGTGGGGTCTTTGCTGGCTTGGGGTTTTTGCAGGAAACGCGGGCCCGGCACGAAGCCGGGTCCGTAAAAGCAAGGACAAGCCCCGCAGAACTGGGACGCGTGGGCAATCCCGCGGATGGGGGAAGCGGGACAAAGAGAAATTTGCGGGCGGTCTACGGGCGTTGTGCAAAAAAAAAAAAAAAAAAAAAGTGTTCTTTTCTATTTTTCTTCTCTGTTGGTTTCTTTTTCTCTTTTTCTTTCTCTCAGGATATCTCAAGGATGGGTGGCTGGTATGGGATTAAGCTTGATTTGGTGAGGGGGTTCTCTAGCCGGTTCACAGCCGGGACAACTAGACACCCCAGAATGTCCGTTCTCCTACTCTCTCTCTCTCTCTTCCCTTATGGTGGCGCGCGCTGGTGTTTTGGTTGTTGTGTTTGTTGCAGGAAGGGTACGGGGAACTGTGTGGCAGTTTGTCTGGGGCGGTCCAGGTGCCTCTTTTGGAATGGCTAGTCACTTACGGTTGCTCACGAAGCAAGCATGTGGGCGCGGACTCAATCTTGGACTCACTCTCTCAAAGCGCGGCCGCGCACTTTTTTTCTCAGAAGGATAGGACCTCGCGCGGAGACATGTGTTTTCTTAACGGAAAAGGGAAGCGCGGTACAACAACAAGAAGAGAGAAAGGAGAGGAAAGGGAGAAGGGGAAAAGGGGGGGCGATGCGCCTATGCCATCTTCATCATTTCCTCCATTTCTGCCCTCGAAGCGGCCAGTAAAGCCCGGAAAGACACCAGGAGTTTGCGCCAGGATTCCAAGGATTGTGCTCCGGGGATTGCGAGGAAGTTCTGGAGCATTGTGGTCGACCTTTCCGCAAAAGCTTTGAAGCCGGCTGCCAGGAGAGCCATTACAATTGGAATCTCCGGGATCTTGGGAGGGCTGGTTGGAGGAGCGGCTGGTGAATATGGGGCCTCTGGGGAACCAACAGGGGGGCTTGGTCCAGCTGGAGGTGATGATGGGACAACAATCGGTGATGGAGGCGGAGGGGCGTTGGGGGTTGAAGGTCTCTCATCCAAGTCCGCTGGTGGCGTGGGCGGTTTTGGTGGACGTGGAGTAGGAGGAGGAGGTGCTGGCGCGGCCGCAGGTCTTTCAAAGAGTCTTGGGTTGGGTACCGTTTGGTTCACGCCAACAGCAGCGGCCCAAGCGCGGGTCGCCACGCGCCATTCCTTGAAGTCTTGTATTCGCCCCGTTGCGGAGGTCCAGCCCAGCGGAGGGGTGATGCAGATTCGTGGCTTACGTGCAAAGTGGTGGGTGACGGAGCTCGGGGGCAGCGGGATGGAGGTGAGCCGGGTGGTGTCCACAAGCCTTCTGAGATCGACTTGTTGTCCGAAACCACAAACGGGTCCAGACAAGCCCTCTTGCGCGGCCTGGGGCAAGAGCCAGATTGGGGGGGAGCTTGAGGGATGCTGTTGCTAAGTGAGCAGCAACGATGACCGCAACAGCAAGCTACACAGGCAGGAAGACTGGGGATGATCAAACATGCGTGCCCGTTCCAAGCGCAGAACTCGCAAGGGAGCATGATGGCAATGGAGAGGAGGGGAGACAGAGAAGGTGGTAGTGGGAGTGGTAGGGGTGGGGTGGAAGTAGCAAAGGTGGTGGTATGGTGAAGCAATGGGAAACTTCTGGGGACAGAACTCAAGTTGGGGGGGATGTGGTGTCAATTTATAGACACGGATTGGGAACTGCGTCGCGGCTGCGCGCTCAGCATTGGGGGCGAGCGGGCTCAGCATTAGGGTATGCGGAGTGCTCAGCAGCGGCAGCCGCTTTTTGGCTCCGCACCTGGTGGACGGGTTGGGCTCAGCATTGAATGCGGCGTGGGCGGAGATCCGCCCCGGAGATTGGATTTGGAAGGTAGTGCGCTCAACTAGGTTTGCGGGCGCGCCGTTTCAGATACGTAGGGGCGGAGCAATCCGCGGGCTATGAAGGAACGGATGAAGCGCCGCGCGGATCATGCCGGATATTACCAAACACCCACGACGGGCGCGGACAAACGGATATGGACAGGCGCGGGGGGCTCCGAGTAGGGCGCGGTGCAAGGACAGCGTCATGAGAAGGACAAACCGGATGGAGGGAACGGCATACGGACGACGGGGGAGTTTGGTACGGAGGAGGTGGGTAGAGGAGGCTAGGGTTTCTGTTTTGGGATTGTTTTCTGTTTTGTTGTCATACTGTTATTTGCGCGTGTACTTAGGTTAGGGTTGAGAGGGAGGACTTATCCTCACTCTCAACTCCGGGTTAGGAGGAGGGGAGGAGGCATGCATGAAGAGAAGCGGAAGAGGAAGAATCACATCATCAGATTTAATCATTCATCTCACCAGCAGATTAAAGGAACTCATACCGGATACACATCCAGGTGGAAAGTTCTTAGGATTGAAGGATTGGCAATTTCTCTCTCTCTCTACTTTTCTTTATCTCTTATCTCCTTATCTCTATTTCTTATTTAAGTGCGACTTTGGACATCCTCATCTCCTTTCAAAAGCAGGGAACCGTTAACTTCCAAACCTTGGGACAATTATAGGGGGATAACCTTTATTCTTTCCACAGTGTGACAAACAGTAATGAAAACCATCCATAGTGTAATCTGCTTACTACCTCTGGCTTGTGAAATAACCTTCCAATCTTGGCAACTCAGTCTATACCTGCAACACCTTGCATTTGGTTGACCATCCATTCAGACATTGCTCCATCTCTCCTTGGTTATCTCAGCCCTTGGACTTCCATTCTTGGTTATGCTACTCTTCTAGCTTGCATGATCCTCAAACCACATCAATTGTATAGTTCCATCTTTGGACTAATGCCCTTTCCTGCATTTTCGTCTCTTCTACTACTTTTGTCCATTTGCATTGTCATCTTATGTCATTCCTTCATGCTTTGCATTTACTAGGGTACATACTTGCACGGTTCCCTTATCTTGCACCCATGCTATGACTCCAGATATGTTGTTTTTCAATTTAATCTTCCTGTTCCATTCCTGTCATCCATTGCATCATTCTCTCTAGCTGTAGAAGACCTTCCATTGGGTTTTATCTATTCACTCTGGATTACCTTATAAGGACTCACTCCTTGCATGCAGATTGTTTCCTCAGTCAGTTAATTTCATGCGTTTTACGCTTTGCTAAGGAAAGACCATCACATTGGGCCTTGCCTTAGTTTCATCTCTACAGAACAACTCCATCCCTCTTGCTACTTTTCCTCAACCATATATTGCAGTTAGAACCTTTCTACCTTGCACTTTTCCTTGCACTTAGCTTTCTCCCTTGCGCTCACAATTGCCTAAAGATCCCCTCCAGTATGTGGGGCAGTTGTGTGACATGAAAAAGAGATGAGGAAAGTCCCTTGGCCTAATCCATACACGCCAAGGAGTCTTGACTGCCATTTCCAACAAATATTCCTCCAATGGGGGGGAAAAACCACCCAACCTAACAGCTTGAGCAGCCCATGGCCAAGGTTGATTTGAGGCGTTGGGAGCCAATTGCAGAACAAAGGCAGGTGGAATGTTGTATCCAGGAGCAGTTTTTGGAAGCATCCTTAATTACCTTCAAGAGACTGAGGACAAAAGATGTCTTCTAGGCCAGACCCCCAGATGTGGAAACTAGAGAGTGGTACTCCCCTGAGTGGTCCTCAAGTTTGGAAGTTAATGTTCCTAGCATCTGTAAGGTGTGGGGTGTGCCCTTTAAAAGAGAGACTAATAAAAGGGTAGGTTCCTTCCTTCCTTCCTTGAGTTGGTGGTTGTATGCTGCCCCCCTCCTTCCCCTAGCAGGGCAGTGGTGGACAGTATTGTACCCTTCCCCCACACCTTAACCTAATTACAAGCACAAAAACAGTCCAACAAAAAACAGAAAGAACCCCCAGAAACAAAAACTCTAACCCAACCCTATCCTCCTAGCCCAATACTCTTGCTGCTACGTTGTGGAAAGAGATTGTTTTTCTGGTAAATTCCCTGCAATAATATAAAATTCTCCGCAAAAATCTTGCTCCAAGTTCCAGAAAGCCCACTAGCCCTTGAGTCACACTCCTGTACCTCTGCAATTCCCAATCAAACTCCACTTCCGCACCTGAGCTGGAAACCACTAAAGCTAAATTGCAATGAAATAATGGTTAATAAACAAGACGGACTCCCCAACAAGCTCTGCACTTGAACTATTTCCCTAAGTATGACCTCCAAGAACTCTTGCTGGTAATTACACTCCAAAGTAACAGAAGAACAGAATCAAGCTATAATTTTCCATGATAATCTCCAATAATGATGATGTGATAATCTCCAATGTTAATCTCCATGCCATAATAATGTCCCCAATAATGATATCCCCCCTCCTCCCCTCATAAAAGAAAATCTTCCTTATATATACAACAAATAAAAAAGCAATGTAAACTTCTAATGAAAGACTCCTTTTCCCACCACCTCTGTGCAATCCGCACTGATCCTCCTTACTAATAGTCCAATCCTTACTGGATTCAATGATCTGCAGTAGATTCTTGATCCTGTTTCCAATTCCCCCTAACAGTTGAATTGCGCCAATGCATAACTTACCACAGATCCTTGTTGATCTTCCCTAGCCAATCATTCCAAATCCTGCATGCAGCATAAATACAAATCCCCATTAACCCGCATGTGGCCTCCTCAACTTTAGCTTTCATCATCCCACAGCGCTCCCAATCTCAGTGCATATCCCATAATTGGCTTAATCCATACTACTTAGCTTTGATCACTTGCTTCCGCATTAGTAAACCCACAGCCGCGGAGGGAAAGTTATGTTCAACCAGGCAATGTTGTCCGCAAAAGGCAAAACTCCAGCCCATTCTTGTCGTTTTGCCCGCAAAAAGCGCGTGCTGCACCAATACTGAGCCCTTAGCTAATGCACTCCCAATTAGACATTCTGCCAATGCACTTCTCTGAGCCTATTGTGCTGCAGAATTCCAACCACAGCTGAGCATCTCCAAGTCAAATGTCCAGTGCTGAGCCAACTTGCCTCCGTGTCTATAAATAACCACCACAACATCCATCCGGGTTGGCCTTCTCATGGTGTGTGCTGCGCCCTACTCAAAGCCCCCTGCACCTGCCCATAGCCACCCAAATCCTCCTTTGCCCTTTTCCACCCCATCCATGTGGTTTTTCCTTCTCACGATGCACTCTTTGCCCTAATTGGAGCCCCCCCGCTTACCGTAACCACCCAATTTGCCTTCTGCAGTTGTTTTTTGGTCCCTAATGCTGAGCCAACTGCGCACACAGCAACTGCTTCTGAGCCCACAGAGCTGCTTGCATGCTGATCCTGCTCATGATCATTGCTGAGCATGCAGGCAATGACCAGTTACCAATCCATGTCTATAAAATGCCACCACACCATGAGTGTCCCTTTTAGGTATCTAAAGATCTGGACAGCCAGAGAATAATTCACTTCTCCTGGCTTATTCAGGAACCGTGAAAGAGCACTGACCACTATTGTCATGTTGGGCCTGATAAGTACACTCAGGTAGCTTAGTGAAGCAATGACAGCCTGGTAATTTAAGCCTTGTTGCAGGAGTTGGAGGTGGCTTGCGTCAGATGCTTCTTTCAGTCAAACCAATTGAGCCATAGGTGTGGACGTGCTGGGAGGTGATTTCAAGTTGAATTCTGCCAGCTCCCAAGCAATATATTGTTCCTGATTAATTGTTATGGTATCTTTTGACCTCCTAATGTTCATTCCTAGAAATTAATTTGCTTCCCCCATTTATTTGATCTCAAAATATTTTTGAATCAAACCTTTGAACACTTTTGGTTATTTTCTAGCAACTAAAAGTTCATTAAAATGTGAAAATACCCATGTTCCACAAGAAAATAGATTAGGAGCAAAGAAAACGCATGGGTCATATTTCAAAATCCAGAAGCCAGCTCTGACCATGAACCCACTGAGCCTTCAAAACCATACTAATGCTAATTGTTTGAATCCATACAATGCCTTCCTGAGTTCTAAAAAAATGTTTGATACCCATTTGTGTCCAGGCAGTGGTAGCAGGGTGACCCATTTATCAAGTTCACACATCAAGAAGGTGCTCCAAAAACTTAATTGGTGGATAGAGAGTTCATGGTCAACAGCTATGGATGACAAGAATTGCAAAGAGCCTAGTCTTCCAGTGGTTGCATAGCTTTGTTCAAAATTAATGCCATCATTTTTTATTAACCCTTGAGTGCATATCCTTGCCTTATACTCAGTGACTTTTTTGTTAGATCCAACCTTTGTTTTATGGTCCCATGTAGATGGAATGGGGAAATTGGTTTCTCTCCTTTCCTTTTTTATCCACACCCCATGTTTTCATATTTCTAATCCATTTTTTGTCCACCTTGATCCATTTTGCACAGTCCTTGCACTTCATAGCTTCTCCATGGTTCTTGGTATCCGCAGTCAATGTTAAGTGAAAATTTGCCACTGGCCTACGGGGATAGTTACAAATCAAATCACTTGTGAATTCTCCTTGAAGAAGCATTGGGTGTTGAGGAGGCCAAAGGATCAGTTGCCGGGCTGAGTATTCAGGTGTCTTATTTGTATCACTTGCTTCATTGTCCCATGGCTTGTTTTCTGTTTTCTCCAAAGATATGTTGGCATCTGACCCAGGCCCCGTTATTTCAACAGTTCCCTCATCTACTACCTGATCCTCAATGAATGGTAATAGAGGGCTGGCTACACATGCTCATTCATCCTCCCCGGTGCCTCAGACTTGAAGATCCAGCAAAGTTGCTTTGCCTCTGGGGAATGTGTTTTTGTCAAACTGGATGTGGCAGCTTTTGATTATTCTGTAGTCAGCATTTTGCAATATTCAGTAGGCCATGCAGTTTTTACTGTATCCAATCATTCTCCCCTCCCATGAAACCGGCAAAAATTTGTTCTGTTGAAGTGCAGTAGGGATGAGAGACCAAGCTTGACACCCAAAGGTTCTGAAGAAGGATTAATTAGGTATTCCTTTTAATAATAGTTTTGCTGGTGAGCAGCAACTCTTACCTAAAGAAGGGAGAGAATTTTGATGGCAATTGCAGTCATTTCAGCCTCCCTCCACAATTCCATGTCTAGATTGGACCCAATCATTAAACATTGAATAAATTTAATGATTGTCTATTTTTCCTTTTCAGCTTTTTGGTTATGTTGTGGGGTGTAAGGTGGCAATATTTTATGCTGAATTTTGCTTTCCATGAGTAAGTTATTTATTTTTCCATTGGAAAATTCTCCCCTACCGTCTGAGACAACATTTTTAATATGATAGCCTGTATTTTTTACATGAAGGTTTTGACATAATCCAAATGCCCCAACAATGTCACTTTTGTTTTTTAAAAGGTTGATGTAGATATAAATTATTTTCTGGTAAACTAGGGTAAGAAAGAAGCGGCACCTTTTTTGGTAGAAGGTCTGATTGGGCTGCGGATATCTGCATGGATTACTCCTACAGGGTTGTTGATCTGTGGGAAGTTCCTGACAAATGGTAACTTAGACAGCTTCCCCTTCATGCATGTTGGGCACAAGTGCACTTGTCCTACAGATTTGTCTATAGCTTCTGTTCCTTGGGATGGATTTTCCTATTTTCTGGCGCCATATTTCTGATTTACTAATTTTGTGTACTAAGGATAAGGATTCTCTGTTATTGAGGATTATTACTGATTTATCAAGGCATTTTATTCCACATGTTATAACAACAGTAAACAAGGTACCTCTGAATAGGGCGTATCAAAGTTAGCAAACCTTCCATTGAAAACCTGTCTTTTTTTTTACCAAACCCGCCATTTTTAATGGCAGGTTTCTGAAATACACATACCCCCTAACTGGTGTATTTCAAAATGGCGGGTTTCATGGAAATTGCAGATTTCAAAAATCAAACCCACCATTAAACCTGCCATTTATGCATCATCATTCATCCACCATCCATCACATCTAAAACACCCATCCACATAAGCAAATCCATACTGGTCCCATCTCCATTGCATCACACACATCTCATCTCCATTGCTTCACATCTCTACTGATTTTCACATCTCCATCTTCACACAAATCCCATCATCTCATCACCCCACATCACATCACCATCTTTCTCAACATGTCCAATCAAACTTCCTGCCAGCAAGTTGAAAATGCAAAAAGCTGAATGGAATTTTGCTAATGTTTGACTCCAATTCAGACTCTGATTCAGAATCCAATTTGGAATCAACTTGGTTGGCTTTGAATTCTCTGTTGTAAAAGTGATACATGGTTCCAAGAATACACACCCTCCACAACCCTATGTATGAAAGGCAAAAGCTTCATTTCATCCCCAACTTAAGCTTCCAGCAACTATTCCAAACTCTATTGCCTTTATTAATGAAACTTTTGGAGATGATTGAAGACCACCACATCTTCCAGAACAATTCTTGGAATCCTCAACGCAATCCAGCCATCCAACTTGATGTTGCTCTTTGTAGATTGGGATCAAATGGAAATGGAGCAGCAATCCATCGATTGGAATTGGCCTTCTTTCCAAAGATTTCATCCATTTGAATATAAAAAGGACAAATGGAGTCCAAATTCTCAACCACCAAGTTGATTCCCTTGACTTTGTCAGAGTTGGTGATACCAAAGCTGGTGGAGATTGACATGGAGTGGGCCTTTTTGTACTTGGCTCAATAATTCTTGAATTTCTCCCTCATCTGTTTGGATGACAGATCCAGCATACCTTTTGTTTTTTTCTTGAGTTCATTGGCCATCAGGAGATAACCATTGACCTTAGAGGATGGAGGTCAGCCAACAAGTGTTTCATTGTCTGATCCAAAGCAGGCATCATAGTTGGAGTGAATTTTGAGCCAGTTGATCATGATGATGTGATCAGCTCTCTTGATCTGACTTGAGCCCTTGGAAGCTGATGGGGGAGGATTGTTTCTTGTGGAGTTCCTTGGAGATTTTTTCTTTGGTTTGTTGGACTTTTGTGTGGACTTGCGGGGGGAGGTTTGCTGAGGGGCCATTTGGAAAGATTAAGGGCAATAAGGTGATGAGAGGGATAAAGTGACAAGCAAGATAAAGTGATGAGAGATATGAAGTGATGAGAGCAATAAAGTGACAAGATCAATAAAACAATGATTGGATTTTTTGGATGAGGTTGGAGGTAGAGTGATGAGAGCAATGAAGCAATGAGAGCAATGAAGCGGCAATGAAGCAATGAGAGCAATGAAGCAATGAGAGTGATGAAGCAATGAGAGCAATAAAGTGGTGAGTGATCAAGTTATGAGGGTGATAAATTTATGAGAGTGATGATGAGAGTGATAAAGTGATGAAAGTGGTGAATCTTTTTATGATGAGGCTAGAGGTAAAAAAATTTGCAAGGAGTTCAGAGGTAGAAGGAGTTTGGAAGGCAGGGTTGGATGACGTGTACAGGTGGCGGAATCCTTTAAATACTTTATTTGAAAAACCCACTTATTTCATGTTAACTTTGACACGTCTGATGTGAAATAAGTGGTTTTTTTTATTTTTAATGGCCAGTTTTAAATGGCGGATTTGGTTTGAAACCTGTCATTAAAAAATGGCGGGCTTGGTTAAATTTGATACCCCTTAATGATATTGATGTCCCTTTTCTGTTGTGGGCAAAGGTTTTTTTGTTTTTTAGGATGCAGCCTAACAAGATGAGGTTTAGGGTTAGAGATGGTATGGATAAGACTTTCAGCTTGCTACTTGTACAGAGCAACCTGTCAAAGTAGACAAAGAAATAAAAAATAAAATCATAAAAATAAAATATGTTTAGAACTCCTAAATTATTATTACAAATTTGGATTCCTCACCCAAAGTAAGGTAGGGTCACTCAGTGACCCCACCTTTGAATTCCAACTCCTTATATTTTTAAATAATTTCAAAAGAAAATGACCAAAAGAACATGGCACCACTATGGCACTTGTTTTATTTCACATTCAACATCATGTATAGGTTTCACACCTAAAATTAACTCAGATTTGAGGTTTTTTTGTATATTTTAGGAGTTACCGGTGGATTTGTGTTGTGTCACAATTCCCATGCGCAGCCCCGCATTCATACAGCAAGGGTACATGCGCCCAACACTCAATATGTAGGCACCTGTCAAGAAACCCACATGCATTATGCTGCTGGCCACGGATGATGGATTACCGCATGCAGCTTTCAAGCCTGCGTGCGTCAAAAACAAATGCACCATTCCTGACAACCAGGTACTGCAGGAACATGCTACAACCTGCATGCATACCTCATGCATGTGTGACAATTTGACGGATGGATAGAGGGATGTATAAAACCTCATAATATTGAATAAAAAGCATGAAATTCAAAATATAAGACAGACAAATTAAGGAAATTAATAATAAAGGTTGTCACCTAAATACCATTATCAAATCTTTATGAACCACAAAACATATCAAGTAGTTCCCCTAAAAATTATTACAAATTACCAAAATGACCAGAAGAAGGCCTATAATCTACAAGTACCCACGTTTTACGATTTCACTCCAGATAAAAATAATACAAAATAAAGAAATATGCCACAACTGTTAAAATAACATATCAAAATTTAAACAGTTTTTGAAAATTATTTCACACATAAATATGACACAGGAATAGCTAACAGATTGAAAGCACTAAGAATATGTGCCAAAATAGCCCTTTCCAGCTTGCAAGCCTCAGCCCACAAGCACAACACTCTTGTCGTGTCCTGAGAAGTTCTTATTACTCCAAAAAGGTATATATACAGCCCTTTTTGATGATTTAAACACTATTAATTTTGAAGTAATCAATCCAGAAACCTTGAAATTGGTGATCAAGTGTTTATACAAGATAAAAAATTGATGTATGGCCTCAGTCTGGGAGTATAACTGTTAATTCTAACCCCATCATTAATTCATTGAAGAATATTAGCAAAATCCCCAACAATTGCTCTGAGACCATTTTAGCCATGAATTTCTGCAAGAATCTTGGATTGCTTGCTTAAAATAGTAAGTTATCTCCTCCTTTCCTTCAGGCATAAGTGCTGTGAGACAGCCAGTCCACCCATTCCCTTTGAGTAAACCCCTTTTGATTAAATCACTTAGGACCTCATTGTCCCAATGTCTTTACATTGTTCAAAAGAGCCCCTTGAAGAGAGGTTGTTTCAATAAAGATCCCCTGTTTGTATGAACTGTGGCCCCTCTTCAAAAATATTCTTTAACCATTTTAACCAAATCAAATATTCCAAACTTTGCACTTGCTTTTAATCAATAATTTTGAGCATTTTACATATTTTCATCAAATTATTATTGTTCCAACACCAATATCACTTGCTGTAGCTAAAGCAGTGCAAAGTTCCTGGTATCAGTAAGCTGACAGAGAAATCCTCCAATAACAAGTTCTTGTTAGAATTATGGACAGCAATTAGCTTAGGCAAATGAGCAGTATCTTAAAGCAAAAGAAATGCTTGACACTGGTTGTCAATATTGGCTAATGGGGCTCTCACAATGGGGCAATATGTTGGATGAATTTGATTGGAATGATGAATGGATGGATGGAAAACAGCAGGGAGAAGAGCTCCTTAAGTACAAAAGATTGGCCTCTTTTGAGCCCATGATACAACAAGCCAAAAGGCAAAGTTTCCTCCCCAAAAGAGCTCTACAGGCTCTACTAGACTTTTTACTTGATTGGGACTACATCAGCCCGCATGGCGTCAGTTCCTGAACCCTTACAACCGGCCTATTCTGGTCCATTCCAGTGTTTCCACCATTACAGGGCTGAACCAGCCCCTTGCTGTTCAATCCCCTTGGCTGGTTGTCCGTTACAACCAGCCATGATGACCTCATTGCGTTGTTTACGGGCTGGTTGCCTCATGCAGCCAGCCCCTGGCCCCTCAAATGGGCCAGGTGGGACCCAGGGCACACCTGGGTCCGGTCTCAAACTCACATGGGGGGGTGTGACCAGCGGACATGCTGTCCCCCCCTCTTTCTCTCAAATCCCTGGTGGGGGCAGTCAAATCCCCTCACCAGGGGCCCTGGGGGTTGATACCCCCAGGGCGTCATCAAGAAAGTTGGACTGGGAGGTGATCAGGTCCCCCCAGGCCCATTGCTCCTCTGCCTTGGTAAAGGGGGGGGGGAGAGGGCCCCTGCTCGGTCGCTTCACACACTCAATGGTGGAGGGGTGATGAATTCCCCTGCACCTGCCGGTCGCTACTCTTGCGGCCGGCGCCGCCACCTCCCTGGGCAAGGGGGTGGTCAGGTCCCCCCTGCCCTGACCAACTGCACTATTGCGGCCAGTCGCTGGCTGGTTCAACCCAGCCAGCTTGCCCCCATCCCCCTTGCAACGGCAAGCAAGGGGAGGGGGAGCAAGCCGGGGCCGCAAGCCCCGGCTCCGCAGCATCGCACCGCGCGGGATCCCTCAGCCAAGCAACAGCCCCGCGCGGGCCGTTGGGCCCCGCGTGGGCCGTACTGAAGAACACAGGCGGCCCTGAATGGGCCGCGACGCGGGCAGCGGCCCCAAGCGGGCCCCGAGCGGGCCGCAACACGGGCGGCGGCCCCAATGGGCCGCCCCAAGCCCGAATCGTGAGAATTACATACTTTGGCGGGCCAGCCCATCTGGCCAAGTATGTCCATAATAAAGCTTGGGCCCTTTTATGCCCAAATAAGCCCATCTGGCTTGGGTGGCCCATCCACCCTGGCGGGCCCGTGAGGGCCCGTGTCCCAAAAGACCATAAAAACGTGTGTTGGCGCCCAAATGCCCAAAACCAATAACACCCACATAGGCCCACGTGGCCCACGTGATGTCCAATGGGCTGTGGGGGCCCATTGTTGAATCCCATTTGGATTACACACTCCTATGCACATTACCTGAGTGCAGCCGCATTTTAACAGTTCTTTCCTTTTGAATTGCAGAGCACAATTTTTCTGGTATGTGTTGCTTTCATGGTGGCTGATTCTTTGCCAGTGGTAACTGTAATATCACACCTCCTGGAAGAAATTACATATGATGAATTATTTACTATGTGATGGCTTGCTCTGGAGTCTAGAATTAGTGGTGTTTTATCTTTATAATTGGAGTATAAGAATGCATTAGCCATGTGAGGACTGGCTTTGTGCTAAAATTCCATGGACTCTGTATCTAGTTGGGAAGGCATCAAACGTTCTTGATTGCAAGCTGTAAAATTGACCCTTGCTTGAGTTGGTTTTGGATTGGTCTTAACTCAGGATGTAGTGCCCAGCACTCATCCTTGCTGTGCATGCTTGCCAGGTTGTGCTTTCCCCCTTTGCATCCTACTGGTCTCTTTTGTCCTCTTTCTTTGACATAGAAAGCTGCTGCCTCTCTCTCCGTGGATGTTGGTTTATGAATGGAATCATTGTTGCATAAGGTTCTAAGCCTGTCAATCAGAAACCCAACAGAAGGAGTGGTGTGAGCATTGAGAAATAATGGGTCTAAAATACCAGGCTGCTTTTTTGCTATTTCTGACATTACACTCCCACAAATTGCTTCACTAGTTTGCTTGAATCCAATTGAATTGAACTGCATCAAGCAGCTCTCCACCTGGTCAAGGTAGGATTTTAAGTCATTGTTGAGCAATATTGATGCCCATCTGGTGAGTACTTGGCTTGTAGCATATGGTGTGGCTTTTGCGTAGGCATTGATAATTCTCTTCCATATCTGGTATGCATAATTTCTGTTGTTGTCCGTAATTATTGCCATGTACACATTTTTGCTCAATTTTTGAATGATTATCCATGCCGCCTCCCTTAGCTGCTTTTTTACTTTTAATATAGGAGAAGGACCAGGATCAGTCAGCATGATTTCCCATAGTTCCTTCTGCCTTAAGAAGATAGTAATCTTTTGCTTCCAGATTGGAAAGTTACTTCCTCCTTGTAGCATTGGGATATAGGAGATTTCATATTTTGAGATTCTGCTAGAAGATGACATGGTTGTTTTTTGGTGGTGATGGGTTGCACAGATTTTGACTTTTAATCTGAAATAATTTGGACACAGAATTTATTTCTTTTAACAATGAAGGAATTTTAAATGAAGATGAAGATTGTGGTATGTTTCTTGATGATGAAAGTGATGAGTTAGAAAGACTGATACATGGTTTACGGTGTATATATACTATTTACAAGAACAAGTGTTGCTGAAATGGTGCCTGCTCATGGAGGTATTGCACTATTGTCACTGTTGTGATGAGGGTGACTCTCTCCATGCTGGGTCCTTAGTTATGGATGGTCTTTGGCTGATTTGTCTTATCATTCTCCTAGGAATGATGATTCATTGTGTTTCCACATCATTAGAGTCAGTCATGTGGTATTCATCTTTTGATGATCTCTATCACATACAGTACTCACCCAATAATAGGGATTATTGCCATGCCATGCATCTTCCTTTTGGGATGATTGCAATATGTATTGATGATTGCTTCTTTGGCAATTGTTGGTTGTGCCATAGCATTGCTCCCCAAATTCCAACAATATTATCCACTGCGGCTGCTCATATGGGGGTGTGAATCATTGGCCCATGAATGGAGTTTCAATTTCAATACCCGTTACCCAAATCAGAGTGGCTTTCAGACATGGTCCAAAAAACCAATAAAAACTTCAATCTAAGTCAAAAAATGAAGGGTGTGTTTGGCTTCCCCGTCTAAATTTAGCTGTAGGTTACAAGTTACATATTGGCCCATGGGCAGATTTGTAACTGTAACTTTGGACAAGTCCCCGGGACCCCACAGCCAAACATCCTGCCCATTTGTAACTGTAACCTTCAAGAATGGGCAGGAAAGGCAAAGCTTACAGTTACAAGGTCAAAACCTTGTAACTTGCTGTTACCTTTTTTTGCAGGGGCAGCATGGGAGTGTAACTTCTGTAGAAGTTACACTCGATGGCTTAGAGTGCTTGCCGAACACCCAAAATTGTGTAACTGTAACTCCAACCCCCTGTAACTCCCTGTAACTTCAATTTGGCGGGCGAGGGGGAGTTACAGTACCTGGCAGCCAAACGGCACCTAGCCAACACCATAAACATACCCTTGTTGGTTGTACTTGTATCTAGGTCACCCACTCTCTCATTGACAGTTCATAGTGCGATATGTGATGAAATCACTATCACTTTTTTTTTCAAAAAAAAAAAAAAAAGGGGGGGTGCGATTAACTTGGGCCAGGGGGCAGTTTTCCCCGGAAAGGTAATCTGTCACGCATCCAGGACGAAGGTATCACACAGCGGGGTCCCCTTCTATTTCTGCCCATACCACTTAGGCACTTGTAGTGGGCAATAAGTACCCTTCTCCAGCCTTCTCTGTGACCAGAACAGTGAGACAGCCAGACGTGGTTTATCAAGACTCGAGCATGGGACGACTCCGAAGAAGTAGGACTCATAGTTCCGCCAAATCACAACAAAAGACTCGAAAGTCGAAGCGATACACCCGAGACCTTGACCAGATATGTCTCGATATCAACCTGGCGCAATCGATCCGATCGGTCAAGCATCAAGCTTCTAACCATCAAGTCACCTACGTTGTCCCTCAGAACTTTGGTAGCACCTCTCATTCTACCGTCACCGGTGACATCGATGAGGATACCGTCGGCTTCGGCAAATTTCCCTGTGTGGAATGTGCCAGGTTCTTCGTCGATTCTAAGAGCTTAGAAGACCATCAAAAGGGCAAGGTCCATAAGCGAAGGTTTGTGTTTCCCACCTTTTTACCAAATATTTAGAATACAAAAAAAAAAAATAGAGAATGCCGATGACATTTGGGCTGATGATTTTTTTTAACCTTCTTTCTCTTTCTCTTCTTCATTTCCTTTCCAAAAAAAAAAAACTCCAACGCTTTCACTCATGTTGACATCTACACGATGACATTGGTTTACACCCCAGGCTGAAAGCCCTTGCCGAAGGTCCGTATACGTTGGAAGAAGCCATGCGAGCCGCAGGACTTGGTACTGATAACCAACAACGACCCGGACCAAGTTTGATGACGTCTTAGCGGATGCTATCGAAGCCTCAGTCGATTCATCAACCCCCCTCCCTCTCCTTTTTTTTAGAATGACCTTTGCGGCGCATGTAATTCCCAAAATTTCAACACAATCCTCACTCGTCATAACATCCCGCGGCGCTTGACCTACGCGAGAGAGGTCTATCTGATAGGATCATGAGGCCATATCCCAGTGAACGAGCTCTCTTTTAAGCATAGCAATGACGCCAACCACCCCCTTGAGTAACAGGGGAGACGTATCTAGAAAGGTCCCGGGCGTATTGATCCGAAAAAAAAAACTTCAAAAAATAAAAATAAACAAAAAAACGAAAAACCAAGAAAAACTTGCTGGGGTTCCTGTCAAGGCAGGCCCATCGGGTTCGGTGCAGCTGTGGTTGTGGCGTTTGTCAAGAGGTTGAGCTCATTGAATTGTGGAACCCATGGGGGGCGCAGCTTGGTGTGCCAATCAGGACTCATCTGCACTGGCCATTCAACCACCTACCCGCCTTTGTTGTTTTAGCTTCCCAAACCTTCTACCGCATACCCGCGCACGTGGCTGAACGCAACCAGCTAAGAGAAACCAATTCATGATGAAGCATTTCTGAGCCTGATGAACCTCCTATGCTTACTATCCAGTAGCGCGCGGTGTAATAAGATGATTAAGATTTCAAATATTAACCCACTAGACTTTCTCTTCGTTTCTGTGGCAAGCAACAGTCACTAAACCTACTAAAAGGGGTCCAGTGGAGATGAACCTGTCCATCCCTGGGTAGTATTTTTCCTCTTGTGATTCTATTGATTAATCTGAGAGGTTTTGAATATTTGCTTGCATGTCTGCTACTAGCCTCATCACTCCACACCACCACATCCTTCTCACTCCAAGCCTAATGGCTATTTTGTCTCTAACTGTTCACCCTGAACTTGATAGCTGTCTGTCTGTGTCACCTGACCACCCCATGTATTTAGGGAGCATAATAGATGCATGTGGTGCAATGAATTAACCAGCAAACAGCCAATGTCCTTGAAGTGCAAAGTGGCAGGTTAAATTTTGCAGTTTGAAGTGAGGACCTTCAAAGTGGTGCAAGGTTGAGAGGAGAATGATTCAACAGAAAAGGAACCTAGCACACATCTGATGCTATACTTGAACACATTAAAATGTGATAATGTATGACATTAACTGACTAGGGAAGCTATTGAAACAGGCAGAGGCATTGTACTTTCAAGGACAAAAGGTCCTCTCTTGATTCAAAATTTACAACTCAAAGAAATTCTCCCTAAAGTAAAGGGAAGATGTGCATGAAAGATGATATGAGCAAAACTGGGTGGTATTCACATGCCCATCAAACGTACTTGAGAGGCAAAGAGGAATAGGTTTATGTGATGCAAAGGGAAGATACCAACACTACAATGAGTCTTGAAGTTAGAACTTGATCTTCAAATTTCAAATCTGATGCTTTAAAGCAAGGTGCAAGTCTGAGAGGAAAGTCTTTCAATAATAAAACTGAGACAACTCAATGTAATAACTCTTCATTCAGAAAGATGCATGAACATATGAAATGAACTAACTGAGAAAACAATCAACAAAAGAAAATGTTGTACTTTTAAGGTAACCCACAGCCCAATGTGTAGACAAGATACATCCTGAGGAATTTCCACTCTAGTTCAAACTAATAGGAAGAATAGGGGATGTGCAGAAATTCAAGATATAAATGAATTTTTTTTTTCATCAAGGTCAATGCTAAATTACAGCACCAAGAGTGATAAAAAAAAAGGATCATGCAAGTGAGTATTGGGTAATTCTGAGTTTTTGGATGAAGATAATGCAAGTTATGTGATTGAATTGAGTTGAAGTTTGAGATACAAGGTAAGGATTGAATTCTAGGCATGATTGGCTAATTTGGACAAGTAATATGTAATTTGCAAGTTTGAGCAAGGTAAAACCTGTGGATATGAGACATCCAACCCACAGAAGTTACCACATGGAGACCAAACCACCAACCTAGTCTGAAACACATATGTGTGTCTCTCAACAGATTAGGCTTAAGGAAGCTGTGTAACTACTTGATTAAATTTTTTTACCTAGCTTCTTTCATTCTTTCCTCACTCATTTGATTGTGTCTCCAATCCCTAACCTGCTCATCAAGTGTCTCAATTCTATTCACTTGTGATTTCCTCCAGGTCCCAAGACCTTTCTGCTCAAATCTAACTCCTTTCTGGGGTTATTCAATTTGTTATGAGCCCAGGTTCAACCTACCAGCTGTGAGGGCAATAAGACAAGAAGGTTGCATTGAATTCAAGGAACCATATATCAATATTTTGGCAGACTTCTATGAATCTAAAGATGTATTTCAATCATCCTTGCTAAAATCTCCAACTATTACGGCAAGAAAACAGATTTACTACTCCAACTCACAGTCATCATTATTTTCAGGATTCACCATAAAAAACCTTCTCACTCAACATTCAACCACCTTTAACATGGGGAAAACCATGACCTAAGAAGCCTCAATGGGGAAAAGCTCACCAGTGCCAAGAACCTTTCCAGATGGAGAAACAATTTGCTCATAGTATTTAGTTACAAGGATCTTGAAACCATGGGCCTTGAAAAAGTGGAAAAGTTAACTCCCAAAATTTGGCTCAAAAATAAATACACCACCACCTTTATCCAACTGCATCTTGATCAGCTGAACTTCACTAGATTTGTTAAGGATCCAACCTCCTACAAACCCAAGATCTTGTGGGATTCAATATGCAACCATTATATTAGAAAATCCCTAGAAAAAATTGTTAACCAAATGGATTGTCTCTATGATATCTGTCAAGGATGAAAAGAGCTAGGGCTCAAATCATGATATAAGGATGATAAATGAAAGAAAGGGGCTTGTAAATTCAAGCATAATGGACCTGGGAACAGGAGGAAAAGGGAACTTTGGTTGATTTAATTGTCTGAACAGATGATTGAATTCCACTTGAGAGCATGGTTTTTTATATAGACTTAAGTACAAAACAGGCTGAAAAGTGGTTGAGTAAAAACTAAATGAGGTAAAATCAGCATAAGCAATTTATGTGACATTTCAAGTGAAATGATATGGCTAAAGAGTCTGATAGCCATTACTAAACAGTCTGATGATCACAATACTACAGCACAGTCTAGTTATATTTTGCTTGTTGTTTTAGTAATTTAACATTAAAAATAATAAGATCAAATCAATCCAATCAATGATACTCTGAAATCCAGTGAAATTCACATATATGCAGGAAACTCAAATTCTAACACACCTGCTTGACTTGCAATGGAAGAATTTACTGTCCTAGAAAGGAATCTAACTCTTTTTCTTCAATTAAAATAATGTTCTACTAACTGTTTAAATAATTCTACATACAGGTTAGTGACTGATTAATAAGATGAGCTGAATGAATTGTAAACTTCCTGGTGCATATTTGAATTCAGAAACTATCTTAAATTATAATTTCTACTTTTTTCTGGAAAATTCTTCAGTTCAAATGGTGAATGACTTATGTGTTGAATTTCTTCAAGGTCAGATTTGATTGTGTGGAATAGACTTGTTTGAGTTGGTTGATTTTCAAAGTTGGGTATGATTCTCCCAGGTCAGATTGACACAATATTGAGATTGATGGTGATCAGGAAAAGTTGTTGGACTGTACACCAATCCTCCCAAGCCAAGCCAATAGCAAATTGTCAAGGGTACTGGTGATTAGGTTGAGTTGGCAAAATGAAGAGTGCTGGTGATGAGATTGAATTTGGAGGAGATGGTTGACAAAATGAGTGGGGAGATGAATGGTGCTTGTCAAAGTTGCAGAGCAGATTTGATTGTTCAGATGCAAGGCATCATGCTCCTAGTCAGTTGCTTAAGCCAGTTATTGGTTGATTTTAGATCAGTTGGGAAGTTCTTTTGCAAGTCTTTGATTTTATGGATTGAGGCTAGTTGTCCATCCTCTTCTGAAGATGGAGGTCCTGGTGTGGTTGCTTGAGAGATTTGATTTTGTTTTTCTTAGATTCCAATTAATCAACAATTATTAAGTAATCTTTTATCTTAATGCTTGTTGAATTTGAGGCTGTCTTGGTATGCAACAGTCTATTCTTGAGGATTGAACATGCAGTGGTCCACATCAAGTGTACTGGTAGATAGATAAGAGCGCAATGACAATAAAAATAGGATCAATGATGATTGGTGTCTGATGTGGTAGACCAAACCTGTCCTATAGCCATCAGACTCACTTTTGTACTATAAAAACAGCTCAAACCCTAAAATAAACCTCAGAAATGGATTCTACATTAAGAATAACCTATAGTAACTCAGCCAAATTACCCCTCTATCCCTCATGGATTAGAAGATACAGCCCAAGAACCCTTTATTTGTGGCAAACTCATACCCAACCAGGTGTCACAGCTCTGTGGAAGGCATAAAGACATACCTTGAAAACCCTCAAGTACATACCAGTAACAGCTTACCCTCAACACCAGAACCATACACCAACCCTTTCACCTCAGCCAGAATACAGAAACAAACATACAGGAGGTATTGCAACTAGTTCAGCTCCTGTCACCTCACCCAGAATGCATTCAAATATACATACAGAAGGCTGTGAAGAGGTATAAAGTAACAGTATAGGAAGGAGGAAGTGGAACCAGTCTCAACCAGAACCAAACAAACAAGAAAATACACATACACAAGGCTATGCAGAAGTATACAGGACAGTATAGGCAGGAGGAAGTGAAACCAGACTCAACCAGAACCATGCAGTACCAAACAACCACAGCACCTCACAGAAATCTATGTAGTCAGAAGCATGTGATGCCAAACAACCCACTAGTACAAGTACCACAGGGCTACCCATCAATACATGCAGTCAGCCAGAACCATGTAGTACCAAAACAATCCCAGCACCACACATCAATTTATGTAGTCAGAAGCATGTGGTACAAAACAACCCATCAGTAAAAGTACCACAGGGCTACCCAGCAATACATGCAGGCAGCCAGAAACATGTAGTACCAAAATAATCCCAGCACCACACATCAACTTATGTTTTCAGAAGCATGTGATAAAAAATAAACCACCATTACAAGTACCACAGGGCTACCCAGAAATACATGCATGAAGTCAAGACCATGCAGCACCAAGAAAACCACCAGTAATGAAATTCATGAAGGTAGAAGCAAGTAGCACCAAACAAAACCACCAGTGGATGCACATAAAAACATGTAGGGAGTATCAAATAGCACCAAACCAACCACCAGTACTGCACAGGAGTATATTTTATCTGCACTTCACAGCAGTCTATGAAGGGCTATGCATGCAGGAAAACCCTGCAAAAGCTTTTTACAACCAGAAGAAATGCCTCATGTAGCTTTAAAAGCTTTTCCCAACCATCAGAAATGTCTCATGTAACTGTATCTCACTGTTCCTCACCAGAACAGGGAGAACCCTCAGGGGCAGCCTTGAGCACTCCCTGAGGCATGATTTGTATATTTAAGCAGGGCCTCCCTGCCCTATCCAAGTTTTATCCTCATGCCATCTGGCCTCCCCAGCTCACCCCAATCTATTGGTACCCATCTGTGGTACCTACCCAGATAAATATTATCAGTGAACCAGTTATAAAGGGAACAAGAAATCAGAAACCAAGTTATTACCCATATTTAAACAATTAAACCACCCAAAAGGTGCTTGAATAAGGGTTCTTCTTTGACCTAAATATTCAGCACCATATTAAAGAAACACCACCCATTAATAAATAAATAACCCTTACAAAGAAAGAGAGCACAACAGAAAGAAGCTACCAACCTTTCCTCTACCCAGCCCCCTGTGGGTAAACCAATCCTTGGGTCCTCTCCTGAACCACCCCATTGATAAACCCTTGAACCCTTTAATATTGGGATACTGGTTAAGATCAAATATATCTGATCAACCACTAACCAATCATCCAATACATCTGGTCCATTCTTCAAAAAATCCTACCAATAAACAGTTATTAATTAATCTAGGTCTGATCTGAGACCTATTTTAAGTCTCAAAGAACCCAGCAATGAATTTAAATAAATTATTGTGCAGACTTACTATAGGACTAGAAGGGCAGGAAATTCAAAACCACTCTTATTTTTAATAGTAATCTCAAGGAGTAGAAGTAATACTAAATTCCCCTTCAAGGACTGCCAGCAAGCTATTTGCTACTTTATTTATATAATCCCAAAGGAGTATCTACACCAACAAGTCTTGAACCAATTGATTGACCATTCTGTGTACTTGTCAAATCCAGTGATTTAATTTGGTTACTAGTTGGATCTTGTTGTGGTAGGTCAATTGAAATAATTTAAACATCTGCCCTCATGGTTTGCTAACTTTTCTTGGTTGCTTCACTTTATCCTTCTTGCTCCTTCTTTTGCATTCATTGTACATGGATGGATGGTAGAGATGAAATTAAGTGGTAAATTTTTGAACTTGAATCATATGATAAAAAATGGAAGGCCCAAGTTAGGATTTGATTGAGGTAATTGATTGAATCTAGTGGCTTGCTAGTCTGAAATGAGTCAATCAAATTATTTGATCCAACACCATCAATCCAAAAAGACCAGCAACAGCTGGGAGTTCTTTCAACTCCACCTCAACCTTGTTGATTGTAGCTTAATGTTGCTGTTGGTGACTTGTCTGTTGCCTTTGTTGCTACTTGATTCAACTCCAATATTTGTTCTATCTTGGTCATCCATTGGCTACTAAAGGTTGGTGTCATGATCTTGAGGGTGGCAATTAGATACTTTTAAAGATGCTGATTCCTAGCCTAAAATTGAATGGATGGATTGAGCTTAATTCTCAATGAAAATGCTCTGTTATAATTATGGCCAGCAATTAGCTTAGGAAAATGAGCAGTATTTAAAGCAAAAGAAATGCTGGACACCTTGTGTCAATAATTTCTGATGGGCTCTCACAATGGGGCAATACGTTGGATGATATTGGTGATGAATTTGATTGGATGATGAATGAATGATGGAAAGCAGCAGGAAGAAGATCTCCTTAAGCACAAAAGATTGGCCTCTTGTGAGCCCATGATACAACAAGAAAAAAGGCAAATTTTCCGCCCCAAAAGAGCTCTACAGGCCCTAAAGGCCTTGTTACTTGGTTTGGGCTACATCAGCCCACATGGCATCAGTCCCTGTACCCTTACAACCAGCCTATCCCAGTCCATTCTGGTTTTTCCACCGTTACGGGGCTGAACCAGCCCCTTTGCTGTTCAATCCCCTGGCTTGTTGTCTGTTACAACCATCCCAGTTACTCTTATTTCCTTACTTACGGGCTGGTTGCCTCATGCAACCAGCCCCTGGCCCCACATTTGGGCCAGGTGGGACCCAGGACTCACCTGGGTCCGGTCTCAACCTCACTTGGGGGGGTGTTGTTGGAGTCAATGATTGGATCATGGACTCTTACTCAACTCAGAAAGTTGAGGACCGGATTTTGTAAGAAAAAAAGTCAATGAGTTAATTGCAAGGTCCTGGAAAAGACCAGTTTAAATAGACAACTAGAGAGCCCCTCACAGGGGGCCTAAGGACTTGATGACTAATCAAGCATTGGCAGAAACTATATGGACAAAAGACAATGTGATCAACTATGGAGTAAGCCAATAAGAAAGAATTCATAAGTTAATAAAGGACCAGGTGACATGCAGTAATAAGATTCTGTGACAGAAGGGATCAAGGCTATCAGCAGAAGAAATTATACTCCAACACACCCCCTTGCTGGTAGGCTTGAGACTGGGTGAGAAGGCAAGGAGGTATGACAATGCAGGCTAACAAAATAATATTAAAAGGGACAAAATTGGGCACAAAAATGATGGATCAATAGGCTTTCAATCATGACTTCAGGTGGTGACTTGGCAAAACCAGTGAGGTAGCAGTTGCATCGCAAGTGTAAGGATGATACTTGAGAGGCAGTCAGGGGGACATGCGCAAGCAATGGCAGGCACAAGTTGAGAAGGCAAGGTCGCAGCCGAGTGACAGTTGAGGATGGCAACCAATCAAAGTTGCAATTGACAAAGAGAGCAAAATTTGCAGGTGGTGCCAGGATTGATATTGGATGATAAAAAGCAAGAGATGTCGCAACCAATCACATTGAAGAGTGCAATACAATTTCGCAAAAAAAGCAAACGAGGAGTTGGAAGCAAGAGATGAGTGGAGATTGATGTTGCTAGCAAACTTGAGGTTGAGATTGAAGGAGCTGAGAGTGCGAGCAAGGTGCAAGCAATGTTGCAAGCAATGAAGTCAAAAGGCAATCAATGATGAGGTTTGATGGTGAAATTTTGGTGATAGAAAAGAAGGGAGAAAAGAACAAAGCAGGAAAGAAAAGAAAGGAATCAAAAAGGGAAGAAAGTAATAAGAGAGAGAAGTACAATTGATGGGATTAAATGATTTGGTTGACCAAGCGAACTTGAGATGGCAAAGATTATGAGGGTGTGTTTGACTCGCAATTGACAGAACAAGTAGATGAGGCAGATGAATCCAACCAATGACAAAAAAGTATGACACCAACAAAGTTGCCAGACAATAAGAGCAAGGGACGGGATGACAAATCTGCCGGAACCTTGGAGGGTACCGTGAGTGAGGTTATGGACCAGATGACAAGGGTTGAGATCCTGGAAGGGTTGGAAGGAGGACCAAGTCTTGGGACAAGCACCCAAGTCAAGAACGACTTGGTTGTCGGATTGGAGGGAGGACAGCATGACCCAATCAAATAGCTGAGGGAGAAGACGATCAAGGAGGAGATTGGGACCAAGGTGATGGGAGGGGATGACCGTGGAGGAGGAGAGGGAGTCAGATGAGAGATGGAGGAGGATGACCAAGTCCTTGGTAGGGATGAGATGGTGGGGATGAGTGAATGAGCCAAGGATTGATGAGGGGCGGATGATGAAGTAGCTCAGGTTGAGTTGATCAAGATGGTCAATGAGCTGAGAGGAGGTTAACCATTGAGTAACCTAAATGTGAGAGATGGAGGAGGATGACCGAGTCCTTGGTAGGGATGAGGTGGTGGGGATGATTGAATGAGCCAAGGATCAATGAGGGGCGGATGATGAAGTAGCCCAGGTTGAGTTGATCAAGATGGTCAATGAGCTGAGAGGAGGTTAACCATTGAGTAACCTAAATGAAAAGGTTCCAATGTGAAGAGGGAAGATTGTAGGAAGAAGGCCAACCAAAGTGGTGGTTGTTATGGTTTTTGGTCTGATCAGGAGCATCAAAGTGGATGGAGGGATGAGCTTGACTATTAAGCTCATCCTCATCTCACCCCCTTGCCAAGAGAGTCAAAGACCAGTGATTGGGATGAGACTTTTGAAGGCGTTCTGATTGAAGAAAAAGAGCGAGAAGGACAGAAGATAAAGGGCCAATTAAAAAGGAAGAATCAATTGAATGAGGAGCAAACAAAGTTGCAGGATGAAGGACATTGGGCAACAATTGAGCCAGGCATGAATTTGATTACATGGCAAGGACACAGAATTGGGGCTTTAGGTCTTGACCAAGCAGGGAAAGGAGGGCATTCGGAGGTTGCAGGATCAATATGATGAGCAATTGAGGTTGCCAGATTGAGTTGGAGAGCAATCAAGATGTAGGGAACATTGTGATTGACTGGATGAAGATGACGGTTATGGCATTGGATGATCAAGGAGCTAAGGGATCAAGCCTGAGGTAACAATGGTGTTGAAGTAAGGGTGAATAAGACCAATGAAGGTCACTAATTGAGGGTGATCAATAGGATCAGTTGGATGAATAACCTATTGGAGTCGAGTTCAATGTTGGATGAAGTGGAAGTGAGACCAATGAAGGTCAAGTAGGAAACCAGAAGCTCAATAATCGTGAGCTGAGATAACTTGAAGATAGGGATTGAGGAAATAGGCATTGATGGTTGGTCTTGATTGGATGATGAAGGAACTAGGGGATTGAGCCGAGGTAACAATGGGGTTGCAGTAAGGGTAAGTAAGACCAATGAAGGTCACTAATTAATTCAGGTGATCAATAGGATCAGTTCAGATGAATAGGTAGATACCGTCAGTAATAGAAAGACAGTAGTGCTACTCGGGAGGACCATAGAGGTGACTAATTGAGGTTATTGATAGGATCAGTTGGATGAGAAGGTAGATACGGTCAGTAATAGAAAGACAGTAGTGCTACTTGGTGTTGAGGGATGACCAACAAAGGTCACTGAATAAAAAGTAGATGCAATTAAAAATAGCATAATTGGAGAGCTACCACACAGAGAGGATTTGCTTGAAGCAAAACAGAGACAGCACAATAGGTGGTGCTCTCGGCTCATAACCTGTTGGAGTCAATGATTGGATCATGGACTCTTACTCAACTCAGAAAGTTGATGACTGGATTTTGTAAGAAACAAAGTCAATGAGTTAATTGCAAGGTCCTGGAAAAGAACAGTTTAAATAGACAACTAGAGAGCCCCTCACAGGGGGCCTAAGGACTTGATGACTAATCAAGCATTGGCAGAAACTATATGGACAAAAGAAAATGTGATCAACTATGGAGTAATCCAATAAGAAAGAATTCATAAGTTAATAAAGGACCAGGTGACATGCAGTAATAAGATTCTGTGACAGAAGGGATCAAGGCTATCAGCAGAAGACATTATAGTCCAGCAGGTGTAACTGGCATAAATGCCGCCCCCTCCCTCTTTCTCTCAAGTCCCTGGTGGGGGCGGTCAAATACCCTCACCAGGGGCCCTTGGGGTTGATACCCCCAAGGCGTCGTCAAGGATAGTGGGCTGGGGGGTGGTCAGATCCCCTCAGCCCGTCGCTCCTCCCCCTTGGTAAAGGGGAAGGGAGAGCGCCCCTCTTGCTTTGCTGGTGGGAGGGTGATCAGATCCCCCCCAACGCCGGTTGCTCCCTCTGTGGCCGGCATTGTCATCCCCTGGGCAAGGGGGTGATGAAATCTCCCCTGCCCTGACTTACAGCCTTGTTGCAGTTGGTGGCTGGCTGGTTCAACCCAGCCAGCCACCTCCTCTCCCTTGCGATGGCAAGCAAGGGGAGGGAGAGGGAGCCGGGGCCACTGGCCCTTTCTCCCGCGGCAGTGGCCGCTGTTCCCAACCGGCCAGGCCCGCGTGGCGTCAAACCGCGCAGGATCCCTTGGCTGCCGCAAAAGCCCTGCGCGGGCCATTGGGCCTCGCGTGGGCCAAACCAAGGGATACAAGTGGCCCCAATGGGCCGCCCCAAGGCTAAAACCTGAGACCAACACACTTTTGCGGCCAGCCCGTCTGGCCAAGTATGTCCAAAATAAACCTTGGGCCCAATTATGCCCATACAAGCCCATCTGGCTGTATTTGCCCATATCCCCCACTGGGCCCATTAGGGCCCGTGTACCAATGAGCCTGTTTCACGCGTTTTGAGGCCAGTTTCCCCAAATCAGTGACATCCACACAGGCCCATATGGTCCGTGTGAGTTTCCAATGGGACGGAGAGGCCCATATGTGCATCCCATTTGGATTACACTTATATGTAGCACACGCGTAAGTGCATACATATTTTAACAGGCTCATCCTCATCTCACCCCCTTGCCAAAAGAGTCAAAGATTGGTTTCAGGGTCAGGCTATTGAAGGCAACCAGTTGAATTAAAGATGGTTGGCTCAGGTTGAGAATAGGTTTTCAAAAATGTAAAGGATGAAAAGATCTAAGACTCAAATCTTGATATAAGGATGATAAATGAATGAAAGAGGCTTGTAACGTCAAGTGTAACAGACCTGAGAACAGGAGGAAAAAGTCACTCCAGTTGATGTAATTGTCTGAATAGATGATTTAATTCTGCTTGAAAGCATGGTTTTTTATATAGAATTAAGTAAAAAACATGCTGAGAAGTGGTTGAGTACAAACTGAATGAGCTAAAATTAACATAAGGTACTGTTTGGCTTCCAGGTGTATTTGTAATTGTAACTCCCTCCCCCCCCCCTTGCCCACCAAATTGAAGTTACAGGGAGTTACAGGGGGTTTGAGTTACAGTTACACAATTGTGGGTGTTTGGCAAGCACTGTAATCCATCAAGTGTAACTTCTAGGGAAGTTAAACTCCCACGCTTCCCCTGCAAAAAAAGTTAACTTTACCTTGTAACTAGCTGTAACCTTTGCCTTTCCCTCCCATTCTTGAAGTTTACAGTTACAAATGGGCAGGATTTTTGGCTGCAGGGCCCTGCAGACTTGTCCAAAGGTTACAGTTAAAAATCCGCCCATGGGAGGATTTGTAACTTGTAACCTACAGCTACAGTTACATGCAGTAGCCAAATGCACCCTAAGCAATTTAAGTGACATGGTAAGTGAAATGCTATGACTAAAGAGTCTGATAGCCATGACTAAACAGTCTGATGATCACAATAGTACAGCACAGCCTAGCTGTATTTTACTTTTTGTTTAAGTAATTTAACATTAACAATAATAAGATCAAATAAAATAATCTGAACTCCAGTGAAAGTTACATATATGGAAACTCAAATTCTAACAATATACAGTTCTCCAAAGGTAACCTCAAAGAATACATCATCAAATTCCAGGAGCTTTCAAGCTACTCCTTGAAATCTCTGACTGAAGCCTTGAATCCTCCAAAATCAAGACCCTATGGGCTATCATAATCCTGAAGCATCTACCTCCCTCCTTCTCCATCATGCAATCCCTCCAATTTGTGCAATACAAAGGCAAAAAGTCCAAAATTCCCCTTTAAAACTTTCTTAGCCATCTTGAATTCAAAATTCAGCAAAAGGATGATTCTTCCAAAAAACCTCCACCAAGCACCTTCCTGCTAACAAAATCCATGCACTCCACCCAAAAAAAGACTCAAAAATGCTGTTAATTGTGAAAGAATGGCACTCATAATCCCAACACAACTCACACCCCTGAAAAATTTCACCAGCTTCACCCCAGACTGGCCATTGCTTATCACCAAGCCACTCTCCAATGCTTCCAATCTTCCCACAGAAAAACCACTCCTGAAAAGGCCATGTTGAGTCTCAATGCTTCCAACCCCAACTTTTTCATCCTAGATAGTGGGTTGTGTGGTTATTTCCTTAAATATAAATATTATTTTTTAGACTTGACCTATGCACCCTCCACCCTCTATTCTGCCAATGTAAACCCCCTTCAAGTTGAAGAGTATGGTAGGCCTGTCATTCCTCTCACCTCTGGGCTTCCAAACACTCCCTTTGCTCAATATTTCCCCATGATATCAATGACCCCTTACCTCCAGTATGGGTTTAATATCTCCTCCAACTTTGGTTTCTGCTGCATCAAGGATGGAACTTGCATCATGTCTAGAAAATTTATCAAAAATATCTGTTCTTACTTCCACACATTCAAACGGACCAAGTATTCACTCCTGAGGAAATTTCCTTCCCCCTCCAACTTTATGGAGTACATCCACATAGATCTCTGTGGTTCCATCTCCCCAAACCCCAAGGGAAAGAAAAAATACTTCTTAAAAATAATCAATGGATACTCCTGTTTTGCTTTTATCTACCCCATCCAATGTAATTCTAACACTTACAAATAATTCATCCAATTCATGAACAAATCTGAAAAATCCTCCAGGCATAAAATTGAATATTTTGTCTCAGGAAATGGTGCAAAAATTGTGAATGGATCCTTCAAGGATCTTTTTCACAACCATGCTATCAATCACTTAACTAATTCCCCCTACACTCCTCAAAAGAATCCCTATTCAAAACACAGGGATTTCACCACAATTGAGAAGGAAAGAACACTCCTATCTACTGGCGGGCTTCCCCTTGAATGGTTGGGAAATGCTGTCTGCACAACTGTATACCTCAAAAACAAAACCCCCCACTCAGCTCTCAACTTCAAGACTACCCATGAACTATGGTTCAACAAACCACCCAACATAGATTGCCTGGCTCCCTTTGGTTACAAGGCCATCATTTTTATTTTTCAAAAATAAATGGAGAAATTTATAATTTTTCCCCCCTGGAGTTGAATTTGTGCTCCTTGATTTTGATCTCCACCATCACTCCTATAAAACCTGGACACCTTCCTCCAATAAAATTCAATTCTCCAATTATGTGAAAATACTCCCTAAAATCTTCCCATTTAAATCAAATTGCTCCAACTCAAATTCAAAACCCATGCCTGTCTTGCTTAAAAACCAAATCTTATTCTTGGACTTCCCAAGTGATAATACCCCTCTGGAGGAACCCTTGGCTGAAAGACCACCTACCTTGGAAACACTGCCAGAACCTCCTCCTGAGAGCCCTCCCTCCTTGCAGCTGGCCCAAATTCCCTTCCTAAGAACTTTATTTTCCCAAAAAAATTTTGACTAACAACACCTGCTTTCCATCATCCAATCCCCATCATGCTTATGTCCCTTAGTACAACAAATCCCCCAAAGATGTTGGATCTGACATCTCCTCCAACAGCTGTTGCCCCAGAGCCAACTTGAAATGTTCCAAAATAACATTCACCCAAGATCCAAAAAACATTTCTGAGGCACAAGCCTCCTTGGACTGGGCTCAATGAAAAGCTTGCCTGGAAAATGAACAGGAAAACTGTGAAATTCATCAGGTGCAGAATTTTGTCCCCAAACCTGTAAAGCAACCAGTCACTAATAGATACAGGAACCTTGAGAAATAAATTTCTATGTGTGACCAGTATCAAAACTTCCTATCTCCTTCCATATGTGTCTAAACCAATCTGATCTCCTTCCATACATCATATGTCTTCTTCCAACCTCAAAATTCACATAGCCTCAACAGATCAAGTTTATCAGAGCCTCAACAGATCCAAATTCTCATAAACTCAACAGATAAATTCTCCCATAGCCTCAATTGATCCAAATTCTCATAAACTCAACAGGTCCAACTTCTCATAGCTGAAAGAGATCCACAATCTCATAAACTTAAGAGGTCAAATTTATCATGGACTTAACAGATCCAAATTCCCATAAACTCAAAGATCCGCTCTCTCACAGAAATATTTCAGGAATATAATCCAATACTCCCTCTTAAAAATTTCCACCCTGGAAACCATATCTAGAGATATTAAACCAGAAATGATTCAGTGAAGCAGCCTCCCAAAATTTCACCTATTGAACCTCTTTAACTTATAAGGGCCCCTGGTTAGAATCACAACTCATCTAGCCATCCATGATGATATATCCAGGAACCATCCCCCATGATATCCATCCATCAATCATCCCATCAACACCAATCACTGCCCATCACCCTTATCATCAGTAATTATCATCATAAGTTATCAATAAATCAGAAGAAGGATTAGTGAAGAAATATACTCATCCATATTTGACATTCAGAAATTTGAGCCAATAATATTGAAAGTGAAGGAACACCTCTTAGGTAAAATATTAGTAAAGAATGTTTAAGTGTTTAAGAGTTAAAGAGACCATTCTAAAAATTATCTATGTTAGCATAAATAAAAACAATACCTTGATGTTCCATTGCTTTATTTCACTGCAAGAGTTAGAATAGGAGAAAGGATTGATATTTTACTCAACTCATTATTTCATAATAACCTTTCATAATTTATATTTCATCTGAATTATTTATTGTAGCAAATATAAATATTATATCTTACATTTTAGAAGCATCTCTTCTCCATCACCAGTCTGTGGGTTGGCATAAATGGATTTTTATTAGCTGTGAATTGGGATTAATTAAGAATTAGCCGCATCTTTTATTTTTATCTTTTTAAGTGCTACTCTCCTCATCAGCATTATTCAGGAGGGTAGACTAATCAGAACCTTATATTCTCATTTATATAATATTAATATTATACATGTATATTTCTTTCAAGTTCAAACCTGCTAACATGATGTATCACCACAGCAGGAGGCTGTGCAGTTGAACTCAGACCAGTAATACCAAAACAACCCTGGAATCCACAAGTTTCTGCAGCCTAGTTTGTAAATTCAGAAGTCTGATATTTATCTCAGATTGTCTGAGTTTGTGGGTCTGAGTCCCACCAGACACATTTTCATCTTCACAGTCTCAACATTTTCCACTCAATTCTCTAGCTGACCCAAAGATTAGTTCCACACCATCAGCCCCTTTCACTTCTCATCAAAAACCTCCTTAACAATTCCTATTTCATTTCCCAAGCTACTTCAACACCACTTCCATGATTACCTTGTAATTCAACCTCCTCAAGTAGTATCTCCAACATCTTTCTCACTCATTCACCCCAGTGATGCATCCTTGGCCAGCCTCCCAGGAGAGAAATATGGAATCCTTAGTATCTTCAACTTTACCCAGTCCATTTCCTCAACAATATTTCCCTGCTGAAACATGCCTCTGTTCCCAGTCTGACTTTCCCAGGTTTTTTTTTTTTTTTTTTTTTTTTTTTAAAAAAAAAAAGTTTCTGCATCCAAATGAGCCTTGCTCTTCAAGCATTTAACATTCCATCTGCTACCTCTGTCATCAGTCCTTCTGAAAAAACATTCTCCTAAACCTTAAACCTCCAGAAACTTCAAACTTTGAAATCTCATAACACCCCAAATTTTGATTCCATAAAACCAATTCACCATGAATCCAAATAGAAAACCCAATCCCCAAACATTCTTTTTTCTGTTCTATGAATTCTCAATTACCTGCAATTCTTTCTTCAACATCTAAAGCTATCCCTCATTCTCTTTGTAATCTTTAGCATGAATCAGAACCACAGACCTGATCATTTCTTCCTCCAGGTCCTCCTTCCCTCCCCAAAAACCACTTGATTGGACCAAATCAATAGGTAAAAGTTGTGAAAAGAGAAGAGACAAATGGTAAAATTCATCTCTCAAAATCAGAATCCTATCTTCAAAATTTCAATATGATGCTTTAAATCAAGTTTAAAGTTTCAGAGAGAAAAAAGAAAAAACTTTGTAAATAAGAAAACTTTGAAAAGCTTGTTGGGATAAATATTTTACTCAGAACAATGCAAGACAGTAGGAAATTTACTAACTGGGGAAACAAACAATGGGGTAAAATCTTTTTTCTTTTGAGGTGATCAGCAGGCTAGTTTGTGGAAAAGATCCAAACTTAGGAATCCCTGGTTGAGCTCAAAGGAATAGATAGCTTAGATAAGATTGATTGGACATGCAAGATTGAAAGGGAATATTGTCCTTGAGGTACAAGCTAAAGCTGAAGACTAATCCTGATGAAAAAAAGGCATGATGAAATCAAAAGAATGAGTAATTTCAAGGTTTTTTATGAAGGGGATGAAATTTGGTCCAAGTTTGAGATAAAAGGTAAGGATCAAGTCCTGGTTCTGATTATTTGATTCAGACAAGTAATGCACTTCATGAAAGGACAAGTCAGGCTTGAGCTGATTGTTTGAAGATGACTTGAAATGGGTTGATAGAATGTTTTTTTCCTCTTTCTTTCTTTGAAAATCCTGTCTTAAGTAGTAGTGCATGATTCTCAAGTGCCTCACTCAATCTAAACCAACCTTGAATTGTTCTGTTTATTGACCAAGTGCTTTAGATGTCTTGTCTGGTAAGTGCTTTAGATGTCTTGTCTGGTGATCTTGAGGTGTAAGCTGCCTTCTGTCTTATCCTCAATGGATTCTTTATCTCTAGTATCTCAAGCTCCAACACCTTGTCCTTTGAACCTGAGATTCACCCCCAAGTGTGGATCCTGAGGGTTCAAAATTGAATATAAGTATTACTGATTCTGATCAACTTTTTCAACCACAACTCAACCCAACATGCTTGGATGATTGAAGCCCCTGAGCAACTATCCTGTGGGAAACCCATAAAGGGACTTGTCCCTCCATCTTACCAACCAGTGTGTGCCCTCCCCGGAAGACTTCAAACCAATTCTGTTCTTCTCTAGTTGTTGTTTTGAGTTTTTTTGATCCTAATCAAAACCCTCTCTTAGCTCTCCTAAACTGCTCCTAACCTTATTTAAAAAACCCAGGTTTTGAAGTCTGTGGTTGATGGTGGATGAGGGATTGGAGAGTGTTTTGAAGATTGAGTAGAGAGAGAGAGAGAGAGATTTGATGAGACTAGTTGGAGGTTGAACTGTGGGGTCTTAGGATCCTTTACAACTCCTGACTGAGGTTTTTGGAAAGTGAATGGTGCCTTGTTTGGTTCTGGAAGTAGTGAGCAGATGAACTAAGGTGTTTGATTGCTTTTGAGTTTTCACAGGTTTGTTTGAAAGTAGGTATGGAGTAGGGGAGTGTATGTCAAGGTAGCCTTCAAACTTCAAGCGTGAAGTTAAAGTGTCACACACCACACACAGCACATGATCTCCAAGTACTCTAGGTTGCTGAGCTTGAGTGTTGAGAAACAGGGGTGAGGAAGACCATATGGCTAGAATATCTAATGGGTGAAAAAAATACAGGGGGGGGGGGTTAAAGGGTTGGAAGAATGATTTGATGGGTTATGTTCAAAGTCAGGAGTCATTCCTTTGATGGTTAAGGAGGCCATTGGTTCAAATGAAAACAGTATGGTTTGTTAAGTTTGGAGAGAACACTTGTTTTTATTTTCTCAGACCTTGGGTCTGAAACCTCCAGAGCATTTACTTGATGGGTCTAGCACCTAGGTATTTCTCCATCTTACGATTGACTCTTAAGGTTTTTTATACCAGATACCGGTGTCTTCTCTATCTAGCTTAGATTGAAACAAAATCTAATGACTTCTTGATTTGTGTTTTTTTTACATAGTTTAGATTTTTTGTTTTACCAATGGTCAGGACCAAAGTGGTTCTGGTCATGAAATCGGTCGTATAGATGGATCACCAATGACTGGTAAGGAATTTTTATAGAAATGCTCATCAAGGTTTGACTGAGAAGCGGTAGATACAAGGAAACATGATTGAGAGGAAGCAGTATAGGCCCTGTCCGGTTCTAATGAATCTGTAAATTGGAGTCCAGTACTTATCCTAGTCGAGATAGAGTATTTTTTTTTTTTTTTTTTTTCGATTTAATTCTTTCAACACACCGTTTGAGTTTAGTTCTCCCAGCCAATCTTGGTGAGGAGGAGAGATCCGGATGCCGGTTTGAGGTCTAGGAGTCATTGCTGATATGTTGTCCAATCCCAATCCAGCGGATAACCCCGCGCCTCGATAGATAATTCTTGTAGGTACGTACATACCTCGCTTAGATGTGGGTACTTGACCATAAGGAGGCAGGGGGATTTCTAGTCAAGGATTGGCGTATGGGGGTTACCAGCGATCCCAGAAGGGAGTCCTAAGCTGGTGGAAGGATGAGAGCGGTTCGCTGTAATGGGCAAGTAGAGGAAGGAGGGAGGTTAGAAAAGGATGATTGAAGAGCAGGAATGAGTCGAGATGGACGTGAGGATGTATTATTTATGTACTTACTCATTATGCCCATCCATCGTCCGATAGGTCCATCTTTTAATCTCGGAGATGGGCGATGAGGTATGGATCTAAGCACTGGTCGTTAGAGACCGAGCCAGACAGGATATCAATATGTAAGAGAGAGGGAGAGAGGAAGAACGAGGCGGGTGAAGGAGGAAGGATTGAGAATGAGATATTGAGGAGTGGGAGAGATTAAAGGAACAATAGATCTCGATTGAGTTAATCGGTCTATTCAGCCATCGAACTAACGAACCAGCCCGAGACTTGGACTCAAGACCAAGAACAACGACGTCGACTGGCGGACTCGAGACCGCTCGAACGACTACAGTCCTCCCCCAGCCTGCCTCAGCCAATAAATAATTCATTCACTTCCACTCTCATCCTGGTCCCACGACGACGAGTACATATCATCATCATCACACCCAGAATACCTACTCGAAGGTCAAGATGCCAGCCCCAGTGTCAGAAAAGGTCAGTCGATCGAACATCTAGTCCTCATCCCATCCCATCCCATCCACTCAATCTCCTGACTCTCCATCCATCCTCCTCATCAATCCCAACTCTCGCTCGATTGGACCAAATCCCGTGGCGATCGTCGTCGTCATCGTCGAAGGATAACACTCTCTCCGGTCGCGTCGGTCATCTCACCCCAGAACAAGCCGAGACCCTCAAGAGTTTCAAGATCGAGTTGGCCAGTGAAGGCATCTTCACCGTTGAGTGCTCCTCCAGCCACCCCTTAGCTTGGCTTCTCCTCTCAATCTCCTCTGGGTATCCTGTCTTTCTCTTTCTAGGAAGGAACTGGTCCAGAGAAGGCTGTCATCTACGGTGGCGGTTTGACCGGAGCTTCTCATGACGATGCTACTTTACTGTCAGTCCCATCCATCCACACCTCTTCGATCTCTGGTCTCCCTCTCATCCTTCCTATATATATCACCCATCCTCCAGTCGATTCCTCAGAGCTCGCAAGTTCGATCTAGCCAAGAGCAAGTTGATGTTTGTAGAATCCGAAAAGGTGCTCGAGTTTCTTCTCTCAAACCTCCCATATGATCTCAAACACCCACCATCTACTCCCTTCTCATCCCTTCTCGATCCCTCAATGTGTTCAAGCTCATCGATCCAGAAGACTGATGACCACTCTCAACCTGACTTCCTCCTCCTCTTCGATCTATCTTCACCAGTGGCGCAAGGAATTCAAGGTCGATGAACTATACGAGACGTTCGAGTATCCAGAGAAGAAAGAGGTCGATGCGATCTACCCTCAGTTCTATCACAAGACCGATCAGGTTCGAACCCCATCCTGATTCAATCTCGAAAACTTTTTGATCCACCCTTCTCAGCTCTCGTGACTCACTTGATGACATTTCCTCGAAAAACCCCCCATCGTGATGTCTAAATAGGATGGACGTCCGCTCTACATCGAACAACTCGGAAAACTTGATCTCACTAAACTGTACAAAGTCACCACACCCGAGCGGCAACTTCAAAGATTGGTAGTCGAGTACGAAAGGGTTTGTGTATTCGGATCACTCAACCTCTTCCTGTCCTTCGTCCCTTGGCGCCGTTTCCGTCACCCCCCACCGAAAAGGTTGGAGATTATTGATCCGTCGATCATCTTATTTTCGGTAGTTCCTACGCGATCGACTGCCGGTTTGTTCAATGGAACACAACAAACTGATCGAAACCTCTTGTACGATCATGGATCTCCAAGGTGTTGGCTTGAGTCAATTTTGGAAAGTTAAGAATTACGTTCAACAAGCTTCTCATCTTAGCCAGAATTACTATCCAGAGAGTCAGTCATGTCTCTTCACCTGTACCCCCTCACTCACATCCTTCCTACCCAGCCGATGGATGAACTAACGATACGCTGCTCATCTTGACTCCTGCGGTTGGATTGATTATCTACCGGAACTAGCCATGGGAAAGTTTTACATCATCAATTCGCCATACCTGTTCTCGACCGTTTGGAACTGGGTGAAGCCCTGGTTGGATGAAGTGACTGTGAAGAAGATCATGATCCTGGATTCGAGTTATCAAAAGACTCTACTCTTACAGATCCCCGCCGAATCCCTACCCAAGGCGCTCAAAGGTACTTGCGAGTGTAGTGGGGGTTGTAGTATGAGTGATGCCGGTCCTTGGAAGGATCCTGAAGTCGTCACGAAGGCTAAATCTTTAAAGGCTGGTCTTACGACTCCCCCTTAGTAGATCCCCAAACCAAGTTGGTGTACCGAGCTTGCGTCCGGGAACTGCCTCACTCCCCTTCTCCCCACCCTCGCGTGGAGTTTTCTCTTCGATCACAACTTGATCACCATCATCATCTTCTTCCTCATCCTGTTTTCATTTCCCCCGCCTCTATGCTTCTGTTCCCTCTTAAACCCCTCCAGAACGGTCAAACTTTTTCACGTCACTTTTTTTTTTTTTTTTTTTTTTTACTCTCGCAACCTATTCCACCCTTCCTCGATCAGATAGATGATGTTCTAGGAACTCTAATGATTTGTTCGCATTGATTATCATGAGTTTTATCTTACTCTTAAGCAAGACCAGACCCCCTTTTGACCTGGAAATCCATGATCGATTGAACCCTCGCCTAGCCTCTAGCCTCGTGTGTGTGTCTAAATGCATCTTTCCCTCTTTCCTCCCCCCCTTCACCTGTTTTCTACATGGTTAGGCTTAGTTTTCTGTTTTGTTTTTATCTTCTACCATCATCAATTCGATCCAAGAATCAATAATGTATGTCTCTCTCTCTTCCTCATCGATCTTCATCCTCAAGATATGTATGCCCTTTTTTTTCGTATATATATATTTTTTTTTTTTTTTTTTTTTTTTTTTTTTGGCTTCTTTGAAAAAAAAAAAAAAAAAAAAAAAATACCGATCAAGTAGAGCAGGACTGTGCCCCCCCCCCATGAGCATGCATGACTCGGCCTACCGATCGGGTCCTGATCGTAATCACATCTACCTGCGGGCTTCTTCTCTAAGCTCAGTCGGGGCCGGCTCGACCTGCCCCAGCTCGTCCGTGTACGCACGGCCTGTCTAGCAAGTAGGACCTGGCCGAGTGGCAGGATGGTAGGTAGAGTACATGGGCTTGGCCGTCCCGAGCTCGGGTGCCAGAGGGGAAGAAAAGGTCCAAGGGCCGAGGGTCGTCGGGTCCGGCCCTTCTGCTCACTCGACTGCTCGTCGGCGGGTGGTGGGCTCGAGATCGATCGTCGCGAGCAGCTCCCGGTCGGCTCGACGGCCACGCGTGGACCGATGATCGGCTTGGGGCACGCATCCGAGGGCGAAAGAGAAGGGACGAAGGATGGTCTGGAGTCTGCGAAGGTCGGAGAGGCGGAGGGCAGCTCGGGTCGGGCTTGATCGTGAGCATCGAAGCCCAAGGGAGAGAGAGAGAGAGGGCATCATGAACCCAATCAAGGTCGGTAGGCTTGAGAGCGGATGATGAAGTGATGGATGTGGATGGGGTAAGGGAACGAAGGACGGATGAGCGAGGATCCCAGACGCCCGAAGCTCAGCCGGGGCGATGGGCTGGCTCGATCGATCGACCGACGGTGTGTGTGTCTGATGCTGCTAACGCTTGGGCTGCAGCGGCCGGCTCAGGATCCGAGGACCGTCTTGGGTGGGCCCGGCAGTCACGACGATCTCCTTGTCGGGCATTCAAAACCTAGTGTGGGAGCCCCAGGATGCATCAATACGACAAGAACTAACATCATGGGGAGGTAGGTGAGGGAATTTCCCCCCACCCCCCCTGTAATTCGAGACTGAAGACCTTTTTAGGGAAAGAGTGAAAAGATTCAAGACTCTTTAGATCTTCTTCCCCCCCCCCCCCCCCCATTTTGCCCCATTTTTTTTAAAAAAGAAAAAAAGAAAAAAGAAGGAAAAAAAAAAAAAAAGCAGATTCATGCTTGTGAAGTCGGGTTCAGTGTAAGACCTACTCGTTGCAAACTTGAAAAGAAGAAGAAAGTTAAGGAGAATGGGGGTTTATGGGTCGATATATCGATGAAGGTCGGATGAGACATCTCAAGATCTTCACTCGTGTCAAGTTTATCTATCATCTGATCAGGATACCACATAAGCCGCCGGCCTTAAGGTTAGGCCGATCCGGCATTCAAATCTCGGTGAGCAGAGAGAGAAGGATTCCCGGCGCGGGTGGATCATCAAATATTTAACTATCTACAAATACTCGTAATAATAATATATATATATATATATATATTATTATTATTATTTTTTTTACAAACTTGAATTAGAGAGCCAAAAACTCCAGAAAAGAGATTTGTCGCAATTCAATCTCCTCAGATGATTCCAAGCTGAGTTATTTTTTTTTTCTTTTTTCAAAGGTAAAAGAAAAAAAAAAAAAAAAAAAAAAACCCTAGGATTTCTGGATACCAAAGGGTGAAAGGAAAAAAAAAATCATCAGAGATCGAGAACAGAAGCATTTGATTTGATCCGTCACTCCAAGAGGGATTCAAAGGGTGACCGAGGCAGTCAATTTGTGAATCCTATGGAATCGATGGTAAGGATTCCTAGAATCAACCGATCAAAACATTCCCCAGAGATTGATCGATTGTTGATTTCTCAAACTGGAATCGCACCTTCAGGGTCTCAGAGGCAGTCTTTTTGAATTCCAAGTGAGTAGAGGAAAGTGAGCTGGAAATTTTGTAGTGGGGGCTTACCATAGATAAAAAAAAAAAAAAAGCCAAAAATGCTCACAACACCATTAGGGTGTGTCAAAGTTAAGTAAAACCACCATTCTTTAATGGCAGGTTGAAACCTGCCATTAAAGTTCAAAAAAAAAAAAACCACTTATTTCAGATCAGATGTGTCAAAGTTAACATGAAATAAGTGGGTTTTTTTTTAAGGTCAAGTATATAAAGGCTTTCACCAGCTCAACCACCTGTCATTCCACATCATCACCCCTGCTTTCAACCTCTGACCTCATCCAAAAAAAACTATACCTCCAACATCATTGGAAAAATTTGATTTTCATTGCTCTCATCTCTTTCTATCCTCTTTGCTTCATCGCTCTCATCCCCTGTTCACTTCATCACTCTCACCTTGCTTCATCACTCTCATCACTTTATTGCTTTCATCACATCCATCCTCTCATCACTTCATTGCTTCATCCCTTCATCACTTCATCCCCCCTTTCATCACATCCTAACCCTCATTGCTTCATTGCTTCATCCCTTCATCCCTGCTTTCATCACATTGCCTCATCACTTTATTGCTTAATCCCTTCATCACTCTTACTCTTTTTAAATGGCCCCTCAGCAAACCTCCCCCTGGCAGTCCACTAACCCAAAGCAAACATCCCTCAGGAACTCAACATCCAACAATCCCTTGCCCCATCAGCTTTTGAAGGCTCAAGTCAGCTCAAGAGATCTGATCACATCATCCTTGTAAACTGGCTCAAAATTCCCTCAAAATATGAGACTTGCTTTGGATTTGACAATGAAACACAAGTTTTCCAACCTGCATCCTCTAATTTTAATGGTGATCTCCTGATGTCCAATGAACTAAAGAATAAAACCAAAGGTAGGCTAGCTCTTTCATCCAAACAGATGAGGAAGCAATTCAAGAACTATCAATCCAAAAATTTCCCCTTTAGCCAATGCTGACAAGCCCCATTCTGTTCCTGTCTCTGTCTTTTTCCAAAATCATCTCCTCCCATCCACATACTACTTTTGGGTTGAGAATCAAGAAGGCATTCAATTCATTGGATTAGATTTTGAGGGTTGCAAGCCCTATTCTTTCCACATCTCTGTATGTTTTTCAAATCATCTACTCCTATCTTGTTCCCTCCCATGACTTTGCTTGGGGTGAGGATCAAGAAGAGATTTGATTCATCATATAAAATTTTGAGGGCAGCAGACAATTTATAAGCCATAATGTAGTTGCACAATATGGGATTTGAACCCATGACCTCAAAATTGGTGAGTGATGCTTTAAACACAAAGCCAAGTGTGCCATTGCCAGATGGACCAATGTGCCTTTCCAAATGCTCAGCCTCATCAGATAATTAGCCATTGCCCATGATGATCATCCCAGCTCAAATTCTGCTCATCAAACACTTGAATTGATACCATAAGACATTAGAGGTCAGAATCCTTAGTGATTGATTGCTGATGACCGCTGTGGAATTCAAAAGAGGACTTCTCCTTTAATGGTTCCAAGATTGGAAGTTATTGATCCCTTGCATCTGTAAACCCTGAGTGCAACTGTTCACCCTTTGACTGAGAGATAAAGAATTGAGAATAAAGATCCTTCCAAAACCTATGAAAAACAATGTGATCCTCCATGATCCAATGATCTTCTTGATATCCAGGTTGAGGGTGCGGCTTAAGTAGCCTACCCCTCAACCCTAACCTAATTACAACCAGAAACAAGCAAGAATAGTGAAATACAACCCCTAAGCACAGAACCCTAGCCTCAACCCTATCCTTCCCATCCCTTAATCCACATCCCATATCCCATATCCATCTGTATCACCCGTGTCAGCCTCCTAGATGCCAAGACCCTTGCTATCCTTTAGCTACCAGAGGTGATAGAATAAATAATAAATATATTATTTAATAAATGTAGCAAAAATCAGTAAAATGTTTGCATAAAGCTTATTGCAAGGTTAATTGGTTTGGTTATGGTTTATTGTTTTAAATCAATATAAATAAATTGATTATTAAATATTTTTATAGAGAAGCCACAATTATATTGGGGATATTTAACACCTCTCTTCAGGGATTTCAGTATGAAAACACGTAGTCCTGGTTACTTTGGGGTCTTTAGTTTAAAGGATATTTTGCCCAAAGATAATATGTATATAAAATACACGGTGGAGTAGCAGGGCTTTGTAACCAAGCTTCCACAACAGAGAAACAATAATGAAACTCACTGGTATATTATTAAATCCTTTGGGTATCTATTTGGGACATGCACTGATGGGTTAAACCTGTATACTGGGGTTATAAGGTTGTTCAGAATTTTTAATTGATAAAAAGAGGTTGAGGATGGATATTATTGATCAGAATGAGCCATAAATAACTTACTTATCTCTTATAAGTACTTGATTACCTTGGCACGGTTTCTGGATATAAATATAACTGGGTCTCTGCCCATCAATATCCTCAAAAGAGCTCTTTATTTATAGCTTTTTGAGTCCCAATATTGTCCTTCTGAGGGGAACAGGGGCTCAAAGGGACGGGTGCTAAGGCTATCAGGGTAACCAGTGGTAGCCTGTCACGTGTTCTTGGTGCTGTAGCACGGGTAGCATCAAATTCCTCAGGTTATGGGAATTATTCTACTTTAAAATTGATATTAGGACGTGTGAATAACACTAATCTGTCCATTTTTATTTATTATTTAATTAATTATCCTTAGTGAATTTTCCCAGTAAGTTAATAATTATTTTAATAGACATTCCTATGAATATTCTGATGTCAGGTGAGTTCTCATTATGTATTAAATAATTGGAGTAAAGTCATGATATTGATTTTACATTTTACTCCTTATTTTCAAGTTTCAGTTGATTTACTAAAATAATTACTTAAAAATATAAGTCATGGGTATTCAAGTAATATTGTTTTATCATTAGTTTTCTTAGTATGTCACAAAAATATTGATGTCTAGAAATTCTCATAATAGTATCTCAAAGTATTTTAATATATCTTTAGAAGTAGTCATTATCTTATTTTCGGCATTTTTGGTACTTTGAATAATAAAAAAATACGTATAACGGTTATTTAAGTATTTTTAAATCATTTTATGTATATTTAGACTATCTACTATCCACAGGAACATTTATTACATATGTACAATGTTCACATGTAGGTTGTAGCATGTTTACGCGGTACCCAGGTTTCTCAGGCCGCCTGTCACTCTGTCAACCCGTATTCCCGCGGCTGCATACTTGTCAGAGGCCCAGGGCTGCGTACACAACTTTGACCGAGTGACAGGGCTGTATCTCAGCCGGGTGTGGGTGCATTGGCTGCCGTGGCTGCATGCGGGAATTGTGACAGAACACATTTCCTTCTGCAACTCCTAAAATATACACAACACCTCAATTCTGACTAAATTTTAGGCGTGAAACCTATATGTGAAAATAAGTGTGAATTATTTAATTGGCCAAAAAGCTCAATAGTGGTGACGTGGCATTTTGGTTTTTCTTTCCTTAATTATTTAAAAATATAAGGAGTTGGATTTCAAGGGTGTGGTCAGTCAGTGACCCTACCTAAATTTGGGTGGCAAATCCATTTCTGTAATAATATTTATGGTTTCCCTACTCCTTCTTAGGTTAATTGTATTATTATTATTTTTATGTTATTTCTGTTACTTTTTCAGCTTGCTCTGCAATATTAGCAAGCTGACATTCCCCCACTCCAAGATATGGCCATATCTGAAAAAAAATCTGGAGCATGTTTGGGAAGAAATGTTTCAGTTCCTCTTGCTGGCTCTGAAGTTCCTGAGATGTATTCTTCAATCAGGTATGTTATTCTCTGATAACCATTCATCTTTGTCTGCAGATTCTACTTTGTATCTTACTAAGTATAGTCTAACATCTTCTCCTTTTACTCTCTCTTTCTTGTCTCTCAATATCCTGCTGAACTTCCCTTTTTCTTTCACAGGGTCAGGTTCTATTGGGATTATTGTTGGAGGGAGGTTGTTACCTTCTCTTGGCTGAAAGTGTTTGACTAGGCTAACAGGAAATACTGGGTGTTTTCTTGATAATTCTTCACTCAAGATCACTTCCACAGCATTTTTTCCATGCATCTTGTTGATAACAAATGGTCCAACAAAGGCTGGTTCCAGCTTTCTTGTACCTGCTAGATTGTTGAAGTTGGTAGTAGATATCAAGATCTCATCTCCTATTTTAAAGTCAGGTTCCTTATGTGATTTGTCCCATTGTTTTTTGTTGTATTCTACTGCTTATTCTACACACTTTTGATCATGATTATTTTCCAGATCTATCATCTTCTTAAAGTCAAGAGATTTTGGATGAATAGTGGCTAAGTTATAGTTCAAGTTATTCATAGGGAGTTTTGGAAACCATCCTCTTTCTAGTATGTAAGGAGCTTCTTTGGTAGTAGAATGTTTACTGCTTTTATAAGCCATTTCTAGGGCTGGGAGTATGCTTACCCAATCATGGAAATAACCATCTGAGTTTTTGTATTCTAGACCAAAGCTACAGAACCTCCTTAACATATCTTCTAGGGTCTGTATCATTCTTTCAGCTAATCCATCAGTTTGGGGATGGTATGCTGTAGAAAATGCTAGAGTAGTACCCAGTATATCATGTAGATTCCTCCAAAACTCAGAGGTGAATTTGGGGCCTCTGTCACTGATTATAATCTTGGGTATACCAAAATCAGCTATGATCCTGTTCCAGAATAGTAAATCTACATCCATAGCACTATCTTCTTTGTGGTTAGGTAAGAATTTTGCCTTCTTAGAGTATCTTTCAACTATAACTAGGACACAGTTATGTGAATGAGTACCTCCAGGGGGGAGGCCGGTGACAAAATCCATATTGATGATTTCCCCTCTGCTTTTAGGTTCAGAGATCTTCTTTAGGAGTCCAAACCTTTTTCCAGTAGTTTTATTAAATTTTTGTCAGGTCTCACAGCTAGTAACATACTTAATAGTGATTTCTTTTGAGTCTATCCACCAAGCAGTTTGTTTTACTTTGTCCAAGGTTCTCTCTGTGGATAGATGCCCTGATGAACAGTTGTCATGGCATTCCTGGATTATATGTTGTATATGTTCTTTGTTGCTTAGTACTAATACACTGGAATGTTGGTTTCTGTAGTAAAGGAGACCATCCCAAAAGGTAAAACTTCCTGCTTTATAGGGTTTAAGTAATGAAGCAGGTAGACTATTTACCAGAGCTGCTTCTGGGGATTCCAATTCCATAATTGTAATCAGCAGCTTGATTTCAGGAGGGTAGTTGTCCCTTACTAGGTTGAACAAAGCAGTATCTAATTCACATAAGTGGATCCCCATTATTGGAGCATTTAATGCAAAAAGATTGATGTTCAGGATAGGAAAGATATCTTGATCTTCAGGGTCATATGCTGGATTGTTAGAGTCATTAGAAAAAGAATTCCTACTTAGACTATCAGCATTCTGATGTTTAGCTCCAGCTTTATGCACTATAGTCATCTGACCTCTATACTGTTGTATAGAAATTTGCCACCTGAGCATACGTCTGCTGGGGGTTTTCATGTTCATAAGAGTTCTTACAGAATTGCAGTCCATGATCACTTGAAAAGTGGTGCATTCTAAGTAATAGTGTAGCTTTTCTAAAGCCCATACTAGTGCCAAACATTCCAACTGACTGGATCCATATCTCTTTTCTGTATCTTTGATCTGTCTAGATATGAAGAGTACTGGTTTCTATCCTGGTCTGTCTTCTTCTATCCTTTCTTGATGTAGAGCAGCTCCTAACCCTTCCATACAGGCGTCAATGTACAGTTTAAAGGGCTTGGAGTAATCTGGTTGGATGAGTAAAGGAGTAGAGGTCATAGCTATTTTTAGTTCCTCATAGTTTTTCCATCTCTCATGTGCCATTTCAAATAGAGTGTTGTTGTTGCATACTTCATACAAACTCTTAGTTAGCATAGCAAACTTTGTTATGTATTGTCTGTAGTAACTGAAAAAAATAATGAAAGACAGTAACTCTGTTTTGTTTTGAGGCATGGGTCTATTCATGACAGCAGCTATCTTATTTTGATCAGCAGCTAGAGTTAGAACAGAGACTATATGTCTTAAGGCTTTCAATTCTACATAGCCAAAGTTACATTTCTTCATGGATACCCTCAATCCTTCTCTGGAGATAGTCTGGAGTACTAATCTTACTTGGTTGGTATGAGTATCCCAATCATCAGAGTATATGATAACATCATCTATATATACCATTGTCCGTCCTTGTCTGATGTATGTACCTAGAACTGTATCCATTGTTCTCTGGAAGTGTGATGGGGCATTCTTTATACCAAAGGGCATCCTAAGATATTCATATATTCCCAAATGACAGATTATTCTCATAAACTTCCTGCTTTCAGGGCTTATAGGTATCTGGTGGAAACCTTTAAGAATATCCATAGTAGTGATATACTTGGCCTTGGACAAGTTATGCAGAGCATGATCAATCCGGGGTATAGGATAATAATCTGCCTGAGTATAATTATTTATCATTCTGAAGTCTCCTACCATTCTTGACTTGTCATTACGCCAAGCCGTGATTATATCTTTCTTCTGTTCTTCAGAAAGTTTCATATTCAGAGCTGCTTGAGAGAAATATTCTTGGTCAAAGTCTTCTAAATGCTTTTGATAAGTAGAGGAGTGGAAGTTAGATTGAATGGTGCATATCTTAAACTTCTTGTCCCAATTACCACCCACTGTGAAGTATCTCCCTTTACTCTGGAACAAATCTAAACCATATAGACATAAGGCATCATTACCTAGTATCAGGTAGTTACATAGTCCATTGAGAAATACTACAAATTCCACTTGTATTCTCAAAGATCCTTTAGTATGGGGTAGTATTATAGGAGCAGTCCATACTCCAATAGCATTAATGGTAGAGTTTCAAGAGATAAACTTGGCTTTTGGGACGGGCAGAAGGTGTTCTTTCCAATTGGGATCCCATTTATTTAAGAATTCAGCACAGACACATGAGCAGAAAGCTCCACTATCCAGTAATAACCTTATAGGTATGTATTTATACAATCCTGTTTCATAGCAAGTTTGACCAGTGGTTTAACTTTTCACACTCATAGTTTTAACTGTTAATGGTTTAACATCCATAATATGTCTAGGAATTATGGTAGGATCCCATTGTTGGGGCAAACTAGAATCCCCATTGATGTTATTGATTTCTACAGAATTGCCTATATCTCCTTCTATAACATTATCCAGTTTATCACTAAGGGACAGAATGGAGCTGTTAGTAGTGGTTACCAATTCTTCTTTTAAGGGTTGGAAAGACATGATAAAATCTTCTTGAATTCCTCATAAGATATTCTCAATTGTTTGAGTCTGTCTGATCCTACCTTGATTAACTGTCTCCAATAACTGTTCTGTGTGTTCTTTGATCTCTTCCATTCCTACTTTCTTTGTTTGGTTATTAATCAATTTGGCTACTACTGAGGTTAATTTATCCAGTTGAATATAAAAACCGTCCAAATTTTCACAAACAATTTTGAAATTACGACACATATCATTAGAAAAGGAAGTAATTACATCAGAGGTTTGTTTGGGCTCAGAATTAGAGGCTAATTGTTGTAAACCTTTTTCCATTTTTGAGCTAGGGATATTATCTGATCCCAATCTTTCTTTCCCTTTGGCTTTGGATGGGAAGAGGATCTCTTCTTTCCTGATCCTTTGCCTTTCAGTTGGCTAATTGATCCCAAGGATTCCAATTTTCTACCTATGATTCTACCTCTTTCCTTGGAATCATTTTCTGAAAGGCTATCTGGGTAGCTTTTGTCTGGGAGATTATCTTTTTCATGGATACCATGTCCTCTTTGGCTGGGGCTTCTTTGATATCTTCCCAATATTTCATGTGATCTCTGACTAAGTCTTTGATCCTGGCTTCCTTGGCCAGATCCTGCTGGGGTGGCTGCAGGGAATCTTCTTGTAGTGAAGGTTGGCTTAATTCTACTACCTTCTCCATCTCTAGGTTGGGGGAGGGAAGAAGTACTTGGTGCTGTTCCTTGTCCATCAACATTTGATTCACGGGTTCCAGTCCCCTCATTGTTGTCATCATTGGTGGTCTCACGGTTACTGGGAGCTCCCGGAAAAGATCCATAGGAGGGAATTCTCCCTGAGGCTCTTGTGTTAAGTCTATTCATATTTGAATAAAATTTTTATAAGTATTTTTCTTTCTACAGGAAAAATCCATAAAAATAAGTTTTATTTAGATTTCACTTAAGTTGATGTTCAAAGGTACCAAGACTTTATTTGGATTAAATTGGTCCTTAGTAGGTAATCCTACGGGGTATTGGTGTGTTCCAATGAGGTCTTCACCTGCCCAATCAATATTTTTGGGGCATCCAGAGATATCTGGGACTTCTTGATCCAATAAGTAAATTTCAGTGGTGGTGGTTGCTGGTACAGGAGGTTTCACTGATGTAAAAAGGTTATTTTATTAGTCAATAAAATATATTAATATTATTTAAAAGAATAATATGGTAATACAAGTTGTATACTAAATTTTATATTTCAAAAAGTAATTTATACGGTATTTCTTCCAAGCTTTATGTTTCCTTAATAGGGCCTGGAAGTTGATAGGCCTCTCAAGATCTTCTTGTTCAAGGAGTTTATCTAAGTGTTAATGTTGTAAGACTCCAAACGGCGCAGGGCGTTGGCAGTTCTGTGGAGGGGATAGGTGCTTTTTTAGGCTGCCCTCCTGAGTGTTACAAAAATATTTAAATGTAACCAAGATCAAAGTCCAGAACCTGGTAAACGGGGAACCAAAAGTAAGAGGATAAAGATTATAGTAGTTGGTAGCTGGGAGACATCACTATCTGAGGCAAGATGATGTTGGGGAAAAACTTGAATAGAAGGAGTCCAGAATTTTTCAGAGTTCAAGAAGTCAAGGAAATTGTGAGTGACAACGCCCACAAGCTAATAGCTCTGGTTGTCAGCAGGAGCTTAGGAAAGATCAACTCAATCTCAAACAACCTCCAGGTTCTCAATGAACCTGCCCAACTCTCCGCAATCAAGCGCTTGAAGGGTAACAGATAACTGTGGGTGGAGACACAAGACAAAGCTAATTGTTTGAAGAAGCTCTAGAAGCAAAACAATAACTGATTCAAACAAGAATAACTCAACACTTCTCAAGGGACTCAAGAGTAGCGTGGCGGAATTCAACTTCAAAAGAAGTGAAGGGAGGTTTAACACTCCAGGTTTTAAGCTTAATAAAACCTCTTCAGTAAAACTTGACTGGTTCCAGAAAGATAATCAAAAGATGATCAAGACCAGTACGGTCGGATAAAGGGATCAGGAGTGGTGTAACACACTCAAGAATTCAATTAGACAAATTATTCTTCAACCAGCAAAGCTATTGGTTGGTGATAAGGATCAAGGATCAAGGGTTTTGAGTATGGAGGCTCAAGGATCACAGGGAAATCATAGATTTCTGATTTGATGATAGGATTATGCTCATTCCATTCCGGATGATGTTCCAAAAGGCAGGGTAGAGCCCCTCCTTATATGGGCAGGAGGCCCTGATAGACTATGTACAACGGATTCTACAAATAGAGCGGAAAAAGAAAGAAAATCAGGTCATCTCTTGCCTCCGTCTGTGGATGGGCGCGCGCAACAATACCGGAATCACCCACCCCTTGTCCAAAGGGGGAAAGGGGGGGAAAGGAAAATGAACCAGACTGCCGCGGATGTCCGCAGGCGGTAGTCAACACTCTCCACCCCCACCCGGAGATGGAAGGGGGGTGGGAGAGTCCCAGGAAGGGTAACGAATGAAGTTTGTAAGAGCGTGGATGGGCGGATAGGAGATTGGCTCAAGGCAATTGAGTAAATCCTGATGGGCTTGAGATTGGCAAATGACAGACTGAGTGAGGTGGGAGATTGATGGGTCCGAGGATTGGACAAGCGCTTGGAGGTGCGGTTGGAATGGGTTTGGTAAGGTATGGATGAGAAACGCGCAACAATGACAGATGAGCGGCGCACAATGATGACGGATGAGCAGCGCGCAATGATGACGGATGAGCAACGCGCGACGGGCAAGGATAAGGATGAGCTGTTAAATAATTTTCTACTCCTCTACTGCCGCTACTCCTTTCCTAACTGTCACATTCACAATGGCGCGGGCTACAGCACTGTCACAAATCCACTCTCCTCTCACACAACTCAGTCTTTGGTTCCCGGCTCTGGTTCGGCACTGGTTCTAGGTACAATTGACATGAACCTCAATTCTCCACAAAACTTCGAACTACAACAACCTTCAACTCACGCCACTCACCTGTCAGCTTCCGAACGTCTTCTCATCATCTGAACAAATCCTATCTAGTCTTTTATCTTTTCTTCTTCTTCTTTTATCTTTTCTTGTCTTATGTTATACTCCTTCTCCTCAATTCAAATCTTATAATCTTCAACTCCATCGCTATCATACTCTGACTGGTAAGATTGTCATCTGTCGCCAAATCCTCAATTCCTGTCGACCTGATTATTGATATTCTTTTCTTTGAAGTTCCTCTTACCGTGTTCCTCAAATATCTTCATTGTGCCTGATCCAGCTTGCTTCACCACCGCTCATCTCAGCCGTCTTTTGCCTGATGTTTGTTTCTTTATCTTTTTCTTCTTTAACTTCTTATGTTTCTTTCACCATTTTTTTACTGATGATTCTGCTGGCCTAGCCCTCTTTGTTCAATATCAATCAAAACAATTTGTCAGCCAATCAACAGGGTTAAAAGCCGAAGCCAACCCAACAAATCTAACCTACTCAATGGAGGGATCCAGCAACAATGGCTTTCAACAGATTATTCTCAAAGCTGCGCTCAAAGCCGTGCCTATGTTATCTGAAGAAAATACCCTATCTGGAAGGACAAGATGATCATGCTACTCAAACTCAAGGGTATCAAGGAAGCTCTTGAAGATGATTCTAAGACCCTCAGCTTGATCGAAGATATGGAAACTAGAGTAATTCTCCTCTCTCAAATTGATTCTATTACTCATAATAATGTTGTCACTCCATCAAACATCTCCTCGGCCCGACTCCTCTGGAAAACCATCAAAGAACGATTTGCTTCTTCTCAAACAGCCAATCGAGCTCGATTATTCAACAAGTTCCTTTATCATCAATTCAAACCTGATTCCATCAATCTCTTCATTACCAAACCCAAGATATCTGTCAAGAAAATGATAGATGTTGGAATTGATCTCCCTGATGATATTCTATCCTACCTCATTCTCTTTAAATTTCCTCCTCCTCTTCTTTCTCTTCGCCAACAAATCATGCACTCAGATAAAGCGGTTACAATGGATCTTGTCTTAAATCACCTCACTCAACTCAACAACAAATCAAGAGTCAAATCCAAGGAAACAAAATTTAATGACACAGCTCTTGTCTCGTCACGTATTCCAAAGAAGCCTGTTCCTGCCGAGCAAAGATGTAGGAAAGGATTCCACAATCCAGCGTCACCTGATCACCCAGCGGAAAGGTGCTGGCATCTTCATGAACATCTAGCTCCCGAATGGTGGAAGGAATCGCAGGCCCGCTGGAGAGCCTCACTTAACACAAACTCAAAAACCAAAGAAGTAGCTCATTACATGGCGCTTCTTTCCACTTGGATTAAGGACGTCAATCCTCAAAATTGTATAATCCTGGACTCAGGCACTTCTTGTCACATGTTCAACTCCCCCAATTTCTTCTGTCAGCTTGAGAATAATCCCGGTGAAGAATTCATCAGCTCTGGAAAGGAAGGCGCGAAACTCCCAATCAAAGGAAAAGGAACCGTCAAACTATCTTGGAAGAATTTGGTGGTTACTCTTTCAAATTGCCTCTTCGTCCCAGATTTAGTGGTCAATCTCATCAGTCCCGGAGAGTTGATTACAACAAAAAACTGCTTTCTTACCTCTGCTCAAAACCAGTTTCATCTTTCCACTAAATTGCAACGGGCTTTCTCTGGATACATCCGAGAGAATCTGTTCATTCTTAACTCCCCCTCTCGCATTGGTAACAATCTCAAATTCTGTCACCTCACTCTGAAAAATGCAAATCCCGACAACATCAATCACCTTCACCAATTGTTTGGACATGCAAGTCCTCACTGCCTCAAAAGTCTTTTTCCCACTCTTTCAACCAAGACTATTTCTAACTATCAATGCGAAGATTGCGTATTTTCTAAGATTTCCAAATCTCCCTTCAACAGCACGTCTACTTCCGCTTCCAAAACTTTCAAACAACTCCATATCGATTTGATTGGTCCAATCAATCCATCCTCTAGAAACGATATGAACTATATTATGACTATTATCAACAACTTCTCTGGTTATATTTCCGCAATACCTCTCCAAAACAAATCCGACACGTGTCAACAGCTCAAAATAATCCTAAATCATGAAAAACAAAAACGAAACTGCTTCCCTGCTACTATCTGCACTGATGGAGGCGGTGAATTCACTTCTTCCGATCTCAAAGACTTCCTTAAAACTAACGCAATCCAACACTTGATTTCAGAACCGTATCACCATGAACACAACGGAAAAGTTGAGAGGGCAAACGGTACTCTTACCAAATCCATCAGAGCAACCCTCCGAAGCTCTAAGCTACCACTAAATTTATGGGCTGAAGTTGCCAAGTCAGCATGTCTTGCCTTGAATCACATTCCTAAGGCTCCTAACGCTCTCTCTCCCTATCATCTCTTCATCGGCAAAACTCTTCCTGTCAGCTTCTTCCATCCCATAGGATCCAAGATAGTATACCTTGACAATAGAATTAATCGTGGAGAAAAATTCAAAGATCGAGGACTACCGGGTACCCTGGTGGGATACAACCCCAATTTTTTATCTTATCGAATAATGAAACCAGACAGTTCCATTATTTCCACAAAGCACGTCAAAATACTAAAAATTGACTCACAATCAGAGAATGCAGTAATCTCGAAACCCTCCGATGAATCCTTGCAAATAAAAATCGATGATGATTTACCAATCCTTACTTCAAATCCTTCTGTCAACGTCAACAATCCGGATCCAATATCTGATGATTCTCTTTCCTCTAATACTCTTTCTCCGAGTACATCTCCGTCCTCTTCTTCAACCAAAACACCTAATACTCGCTCCTCTGACTCTGAATCAGACATGTCCGAAGACTTGATGCATCAACTCATTCCTGGTTATTCTCTTCAAGATCGATCAGCGTTGAATCCTCCTCAACGGTATGGATATCATCACTACTACGTACCTAAATCCTTCAAACAAGCCAAAAGGTGTGCCGACGCTCTCAAGTGGGAAACATCCATGGACAACGAACTCAATGGGATCAAAACACTTGAGGTCTGGGAAGATTATACTGGTCCAGCTCCCGAAACTCCTCTGAATACAACCTGGGTGTATTGCCTCAAAGACAACTGCCATGGAGACCCTCTTATCTACAAAAGCCAACTCTGCGTCCAAGGTTTCGATCAAATTTACGGACTGGAATATCAAGACACTTTCTCACCAACTGGCAAGGCTGCATCCTTACGAATAGCCTTACTGTTTGGTCTTTTTCACAATCATCCTATTACGCAATTCGACGTGAAAAGCGCTTTTCTCCATGCTCCTCTGTCCGACAAGGTTATTATTTGAAGACCCAAAGGCTGTAAAAGGAAATCGGAGTTTCTTATCTTGCGAAAATCACTCTATGGCTTAAAACAAGCCCCCGCTAACTGGTTCCATACTCTAACTGCTTGGATTCGAGAACAAGGATTCCACAAATCAATCTCCGATCCCTGCTTATACATCCACTCTAACTCAAACTTGGTCCTCTTTTTTCATGTCAAAGATCTGATCCTGGTTGGTTGCGGGGACAATTTCCAAAATAAATTCCTCAAAAGATTTCCAAATTCAAGTCACCACGACCCGAATACAATCTTGGGCATGAAATTTGAACGTGTCGATAACAAAATACTCTTGTCTCAGCCAAAACACATCGAGCACGGATTGGATGAATTAAAGATGACAGAATGCAAACCATCGTCCGTTCCTCTTTCAGCTAATATCAACTTAACTCCAGCCTCTGACGATGATCACAAAGAATTCAAGTCTCTGAATGTTAATTACAGATCTGCCGTATTCCTTATCAACTACATCGCGTGTCTCACCCGTCCAGACCTCAGTTTTGCGGTTTCCAGTCTCGCCCGATTTTGTGAAAAACCAGGCATTAGCCATTGGAGGGAAGTTAAGAGGTGTTGGAAATATCTCAACGCTACAAAAAATTTGAAATTGACCTTACAAGTCAACCACGACAGCACTCAAATTGAATGCTACAGCAACGCCACTTGGAGTGAAGATTTGGAAACAAGACGCTCACAATCCGGCCATCTTTCTCTCCTTTTCAATTCACTCATTTCTTGGAGCAGCTACAGACAGTGCAATGTAACTCATTCCACTACTGAAGCAGAACTCAACCCTCTTGCCGACTCCTTTCTAGAAGCCATTTGGATGAGAAATCTGGTGGCTGAACTCTGGAAAAAGGATACTGCTCCCAGTGTTCATTACATAAACAATAAAGTTTTTGATGACAAACTCAAAAAGTTTGGATGTAACTCCAAAACTCGCCATATCAACATCAAAACTAAAGCCCTTTGTGAAGAACTCAGTCTTGGAAATTTAATCATCAAGCTCACTCCAGCTACAGACATGAAAGCTGATGGACTTACAAAGGCGCTTCCTCTTTCATCTCTCTCCACTCTTCTACAGTTAATAGATCCATCATTTACGGCTCCAACTCCAATCTCACAAGTCACGGGGGGTGTTAAATAATTTTCTACTCCTCTACTGCCGCTACGCCTTTCCTAACTGTCACATTCACAATGGCGCGGGCTACAGCACTGTCACAAATCCACTATCCTCTCACACGACTCAGTCTTTGGTTCCCGGCTCTTCGGCACTGGTTCTAGGTACAATTGACATGAACCTCAATTCTCCACAAAACTCCGAACTACAACAACCTTCAACTCACGCCAATCACCTGTCAGCTTCCAAACGTCTTCTCATCATCTGAACGAATCCTATCTAGTCTTTTATCTTTTCTTTTTCTTCTTTTATCTTTTCTTGTCTTATGTTATACTCCTTCTCCTCAATTCAAATCTTATACTCTTCAACTCCATCGCTATCATACTCTGACTGGTAAGATTGTCATCTGTCGCCAAATCCTCAATTCCTGTTGACCTGATTATTGATATTCTTTTCTTTGAAGTTCCTCTTACCGTGTTCCTCAAATATCTTCATTGTGCCTGATCCAGCTTGCTTCACCACCGCTCATCTCAGCCGTCTTTTGCCTGATGTTTGTTTCTTTATCTTTTTCTTCTTTAACTTCTTATGTTTCTTTCACCATTTTTTTACTGATGATTATGCTGGCCTAGCCCTCTTTGTTCAATATCAATCAAAACAATTTGTCAGCCAATCAACATGAGCAACGCGCAACGGGCAAGGATGAGGATGCGCAATGATGGATGAGCAATGTGCAACGGGCAAGGATAAGGATGAGCGACGCGCAACGGGCAAGGATGAGGACGTGCAATGATGGATGAGCAAAGCGCAATGGACAAGGATAAGGATGAGCAAAGCGCAACAGGCAAGGATGAGGACGCGCAACAGGCAAGGATGAGGACGCGCAACAGGCGAGGATAAGGATGAGCGACATGCGAGGAATTTTTTTTTTTTTTTTTTTTTTTAGTTTTTGAATTATTTTTCCCACGGTGTCCCAAATGGTTCACCACATCTCTCCCCAATGTACAGACTGTCCCTAGTCTGCACCGTAATTTTGAAAACATGAAAAAGAATGGAAGAAATTAATTGGACGTTTCTTGATCCTCTAAGTAAAAAAAACGTTGAAACCCATCTTGATCCATCCAAAAGAGCCTAAATGTGGAGAAGATAAAATAAAAGGCATCCCAGGTGCTCACATATGTGGCATAAAGTAGAGTTTTTACAACAAAACGCAGCAGAAGACCCCGGTGGTGCACAATTGGGAGGACTTACTTTGAACCCAAATTGCCCCCACAACAATAAAATCTCTTAACTTGATCAGCAGAGAACCTTCTAGCCAACTGAGTACCATCCAGTTCTTCCAAAACATAAGATCCACCTCTAACTTGACAAACCACTCTATAAGGACCATTCCAACAATTCAAAAAAAGTTTTCCCCACTGAGTCTCTAAAGATCAATTATAAGCCAATACCAGATCACCAGGGTGTAAAGGATCCCTGATTTGATTTAGATGTTTATCTTCCCAATACTGAACTGATTTTGCTCTTGATTCCATCATCCTCTGATAAGCTTTGTTACAAATATCTTCACTCTGCTCCAGTTGCTTTGATCTGGCTACTAATAGGTCAGTAGTTGAAGAAACTTGTTCCCAAGAGATGCCCAAGAAAGACTCCATTTCAAGATCAAGAGGAAGAACAGCCCTCTGACCAAAGATGATTTTATAAGGAGAGTATCCAGTGGTTTGCTTGGTGGAAATTTGATCAGAGAAGAGGACCAAGGGGAGAAACTTCCTACAATTCTTGCCACTTTCACAAGCCAGTTTAACCAGAGCAGCCTTCAAGGGAGCATGGCCTCTTTCCACCATGCCTTGTCCTTCAGGATAATAGGGAGTAGTAACTCTATGTTGCCCAGGGAGGGATTGGATCATTTCAGCCAGTTTTCCACCAAATTCCAAGCCACAATCAGTAGAATAAGATCAAGCCAAACCGTAACGCATCTTCCAATTCTCATGAAGGCAAGCTGCCACAGATTCAGAACTAAGGTTATTAAGGAATCTGGCTTCAACCCATCCAGAAAAATCATCTCTAGCCACAATGAGGTACTTAGCACCACCTGCCTTGATATGAACCACATCCATAGCAACCCTTCCAAAGACAGTGGACTCCCAGTAGGATAGCAAATTTCAGCTGGACGCCTAAGATCACATTTTTGACAAACTTCACAACTCTTGCACCATTGAGAGACAGATTTCTTCAGAGATGGCCACCAGAATCATTTGGATAATCATCAATAAGTTTTGGTTTCCCCACGATGACCAAGGCCCTCATGGAGACTTTCAAGGATCAAATCTTGCTTAGCCGGGATAGTAACCACAACAAGCGCACAAGGAGTTCCTATTTTCATAAGCCTAGAACCTTGGAAAAAGAAACTAGAGGACTTTCTTTTAAGATATCAAAATTCTTTGGCAGAGAGATCAGGGGGTCTTTGGAGAGTTGAAAGGTACTGCTCTAACTTAAGCCAGAAACCTTGTTGGAAACCAGAGTAATCTTGGGAGGAGAAAGCAAAAACAGGGCAGACCAAGGGTTCTTCCTCATCAAAATCAATTCCAACATCTGATTCATTGTCTCCAATAGGTCTTCTAGATAAACCATCAGGCATATTAAAAGATTTCCCAGGCCTATGGACAATATCAAAAGAGAAAAGCTGGATAAAAGCTACCCAGCAAGTCATTGGAGCATTTGGAAGACTGCGAGCATTGATCATTTCCACAATGGATTGAGAGTCAACTTGCAATTCAAAATGTTGTCCCCAGAGTACTGTTTAGAGTTTCTTCAGCATTCTGGCCACACCACAGAGTTCCAGTTTGGGCTGGGAGTATCTAGATTCCACATCCAAAAATAGCAAAGATTCATAAAGAACAGGGCGGTCCAAACCATTTTTGTCCTCCTGAGTAAGGACAGCCCCAACAGATTGATGACTAGAGTCAACAGCCAATTTTATTTTGCCAGCTCCAGGCCCATAAGAGATCTTTTTCAAAACTATGTCATTGCCAACAATAGTTATGAGCAACTGAAATGATTGTTTGCAATCTTGGGTCCAAATCCATTCAGCTTCCTTTCTGGTTAGATGACGCAAGGGTGCACAGATTTTGGATAGAGAGGGAATGAAGATCCTGAAATAAGTTACAACACCTAGGAAACCTCTAACTTCAGTTGGATTTATTGGAGTAGGCCAGGAGATGATTTTGTTGACTTTAGAGGGTGCCATACTTCTTCCTTCCTTGCAGACTATATGACCAATGATTTCCAAGGAAGGGACACAGGCAGCAAGTTTTGATCCAGAGACAGTAAGGCCAGATTCCTTGATTCAAAACAAAATCCTTTCCAAGATAGTAGCATACTCCCAGATAAATTGTCAAATTCCTGAGTGCCAAGGTAAGACCTCATTATCATAGTCAGAAACTGGACCGTGAATTCCACCATCATCAATAAAGATACCCGCATGATCCAGGATTTTGTCTTGGAGGATCCGCATCATCTGGGCCTGATAGACTACAACCAAGTTGGTGGCACCTTGAGGCAATCGAGTAAGTTGATATTGACCAAGAGGAGTATCAAAAGTAGTGAGTGGCTGAGAAATAGGATGCAAAGATTGTTTGTCGTAACCCCCCATGATGTCTCCTAGACCATAACAGGCTCTCCCAGAGAAGGATTCAACAAATTCTTCAGTGGCAGGAGGAACACCAGAGTCCTTAATAGTAACTTTATTGAGAGGTTGGAGATCATGAACTACTCTAAGTTTACCATTACTCTTTAGAACACAGAAAACAGGGCTAGAGTAGCTGGAGGTTGACTGTTCATATAAACAGGTACGGACTTGTTTGCGGACCAACTTGTTGAATTCATCAACTTTTGCAGCAGGAATAGGGATCTTTTTCTTTTTCCAAGGATTGTTTTCAACTACAGGGATGATATAAGGGAGACCGTAGGATTCTTTCAAGAGACCTCTCTCTTCTTCACAGAATGCAATAGATTTTTCCCTTAGAGATAAGATATTTTTGATCAAATTTAACTCATCAGGTAGAAGCCATCCATCTGGACCGAAGTTGACCACCTTCAATTGTTCTTCAGTGACACGACCACAAGGTACAAAGGGGCCAATAAGGGAGTGAGATAGACCACAATAAGGATCACAAGATAGAGGAGGATGCATGAGAGGAGAATTGAGATTGAGAGGCATGGGTTGGTTGACAGGCTGGACCTTTTTTGCAACTGGCTTATACTTAGTGGCAAAAGAGAGAAGTTCTTGTTTCCTCCAAGCATTCACCAGCAAGACCTGAGTACAAAAATTGAGACCAGATTCCAACATTCTCCAAGTTCAATGTTCCATAAAATTTTCAAAAAGTGCCTTTTCCATAAAAGAGGATCCAAAAAATAACGCTTTGCTCAGATGTGTGGCACAAGGTAGAGTTTCAAAAACTATGGTAGAAGAATGCCCTGATGGCGCACAATTGGGAGGACTTACTTCTACCCCCAAGTGCCTCCACTGGAGCCCATACTCCTCCATACCAAAACCATTAAGAAAAGAATTGAGATCAGGATCTAGTTTATACTCATTGCGGAGAATCAAACCAGAGCTAGAGGAAGATTGATCAGTGATAAGAGTACAAGGAAAAGAAGAAACAACAGAACCAGATAGAAGAGAAATATTTTTGGAATTTTGTGTTTTACCATGTTTTTGATTTTGGACATTTTTGAGATCAGAAGAAAAAGAAGAAAGAGATGAAAAGGATGAAAAATATGCCTCAGAGATAAAGGTTGGCCCTGTAGTTGAAGTCCGAGGCTTAGAAGAACTACAACTATTAGTATTACCAACTATTCTGCTAAAAAATGAGAGGAGTTAGAAGAATCCTTCTGCTTCCCCTTCAGAACCAATTTAGGTAAAAAACCAGGGAAATATCTTTCCCAACAACCAGAATCCAAAGAACAGAGAGGAACTTAAATCTTCCTACCATCAGCATCGGGAAGAAGAATTCTCTCCCCAACTTGATTGGAAAACATCAGGGTTGCTCCAAAGTCTATTAAGAAAGGACAACCCAAAATCATAGGACCTTCCAAACGAGTGATCCAAAAGTGACAGGTTCCAACTATATTTTGACCAATTCAAAATGGCACATCCTTAGCAATACCCACCAACTCACAAGATTGATTCCCAATTCCATAAACTGCAGAGTTGAAGCTGACCCTTGGACTGAGATTGGTTTCAGGCCATTGCATCCAAAATTAAGTTTAGTTGGGACCCAGAATCAAAAAGTAGAGAAACCGCTTTGGATGAGTCACCTAGAGAGCATGGTAAAAATCCAAGAGGAAAAGAATAAAGATTTGAATCAGAAGGAGGATCTGTTCCACCTGAGTCTTTGATCAAGGTTCCAGAGGAAACTTTCAATTTGTCAGGACCAATCTCCACACGTTGCCAAGAAACCGATTTCTTCATGCCTTCAGCCACAGATGGTGAGATGGAAAGGAGTTCAGCCACGGTTGGATCAGGGATTTTAAGATCAGAGATTTTCTTTAATACCCCCTCCACAGCGTTGGGGTGGTCTTTGGAAATTCCCCTTTTGAATTGAACCTTGGGTTGAGTTGGAAGAGGAAGTTCCAGTGAGGGTGGAACTATAACTGGATCAGTTGATGAAGGTGATTTGGATGGCAAAGGAGCAGGATCAGAGCATTTGGGGAACCTATCCATGAGGGGTTCCTTTTCTACTTCCATGTCTTCTACCTCAGAAGAAGGAGGCTCTGGTGAAGATTGACGTTTGACCAGTTTTTGAAGAATTGAAGATGGAACAGGAGGAGCTTTATGAGTTCTGGGTTCTTCATGTCGTTTCCTAGCTGGATCAGATTGATAGGTTCCAGAAAAGGTGGAAGAACAGACAGCAGGAGGATACCAAGGTTGAAGGGTTCCACAAGCAGATCAAAAATCAAAAGAGGCCAAGGATTCCTTCTTGGGAGCTGAAGGCTGGAAAGAGGCCACCACATGAGGAATTGGACAAGATGAATCAAAAGGGATAAGTGCACCATTAGGAAGAAAGAATTTACTCCCTTTCTGTTCCACCAACATTTCCTCCTTGTCCTTCTGGAGTTCAGGACAGCAACCAGTTCCATGACCTTCTCTGTGGCAATAATAGCAAACTATGGTTGCCCTAGGAACAGAGTTGGAGGGTTTAGGGACAGCCAGAGAGGAGAGTTTCTGATCCATTTTATTCTAGAAAGCTTGCAGGAGTTTGGTGATCTCATCAATAGTAGGTGTTTCCTGGTGGGTCTGAGGATTTGGTTTAGGTCTGCGATTGGCTTCCATCTTATTCATGATTTTGTTAGATGCTTGAAAAGAGGGGGCAAGGACTGGTTCAGTGATCTTAGGTTTTTCAAAGGTGAGAGCTGTTTGACCTTTCATCACTTTATCCACAGTATTCCTGAGAACCATGAAAGCAAGGAGCTTGAACCAATTATCTCTTGTAGTGATCATGGATCCGGATTTCAACAATTCATCCTTAATTCTTTCCTGCACTCCTGGAGAGAAAGACTGAAAGAATTGCACTCAAATTTTGTCCAACGTATCAATGTGATTGTTTTGGATAAGATAGGATTGGATAGGGTCCCAAGATTTTCTGAAAGCTTGGTAATCAGAGGCTTAGGAGATACCACCATTGGAGGTCCATTGTGAGACTAGGGCATCCAAATCTTGGAGAGTGAACCTAGCTATATCAATTTTACCCCAATAGGCAATCATTGCCTCCTTGAGAAGTAACCAGTCATGGGATTTGAATCCATCAAATGATTCAATCACTTCCATGACTTCATCAGAGGAGATAAAGAATCAAAGTTGATAAGCCATGTCATATTTGCTGGCACCGTCCACTTCAGCCGCCATCTTGTAGGAATCCAGGAAACATTCAACATTCTTACCGTTAAAGGATAAGTTCTTGTTCTGAGGTTTGATCTTGATTATCTTGGCGCAAACAGAGGTAGAAGGGGTACCGATAGATTCCATTTCAACAAAATATTTCCTAAGCGATCCAAAGAACAGATTTCCAAAGTGGCTCACGAGTGTGGCAAGGGTAGGGTTTACAAAAAACAACTAGGATCAAACCCCTTGATGGGCACAATTGGGAGGACTTACTTCTGGAAAAAGTTGCCTCCACGGATTGGATCTAGATGATAACGGAAACACAGAAAAAAAAGAAAAAAACAAAAAGAGAAAAAGGTTGGATTTCAAAGTTGATTCCACAAATTTGGGACTGTAAATCCCAAGGTTGCTGGTTTGATCCCGGCCCGGGGGACCAAATGTAAGACTCCAAAAGGCGCAGGGCGTTGGCAGTTCTGTGGAGGGGATAGGTGCTTTTTTAGGCTGCCCTCCTGAGTGTTACAAAAATATTTAAATGTAACCAAGATCAAAGTTGAGAACCTGGTAAACGGGGAACCAAAAGTAAGAGGATAAAGATTATAGTAGTAGGTAGCTGGGAGACAACACTATCTGAGGCAAGATGATGTTGGGGAAAAACTTGAATAGAAGGAGTCCAGAATTGTTCAGAGTTCAACAAGTCAAGGCAATTGTGAGTGACAACGCCCACAAGCTAATAGCTCTGGTTGTCAGCAGGAGCTTAGGAAAGATAAACTAAATCCCAAACAACCTCCAGGTTCTCAATGAACCTGCCCAACTCTCCGCAATCAAGCGCTTGAAGGGTACCAGAGAACTGTGGGTGGCTGCACAAGACAAATCTAATTGTTTGAAGAAGCTCTAGAAGCAAAAAAACAACTGATTCAAACAAGAAAAACCCAACACTTCTCAAGGGACTCAAGAGTAGCGTGGCGGAATTAAACTTCAAAAGAAGTGAAGGGAGGTTTGACACTCCAGGTTCTAAGCTTAATAAAACCTCTTCAGTCAAACGTGACTGGTTCCAGAAAGATAATCAAAGGATGATCAGGACCATTATGGTTGGATAAAGGGATCAGGAGTGGTGTAACACACTCAAGAATTCAATTAGACAAATTATTCTTCAACCAGCAAAGCTATTGGTTGGTGATAAGGATCAAGGATCAAGGGTTTTGAGTATGGAGGCTCAAGGATCACGGGGAAATCATAGATTTCTGATGTGATGATAGGATTATGCTCATTCCATGCCGGATGATGTTCCAAAAGGCAGGGGAGAGCCCCTCCTTATATGGGAAGGAGGCCCTGTTAGACTATGTACAATGGATTCTACAAATAGAGCCGAAAAAGAAAGAAAATCAGGTCATCTCTCCCGTCTGTCTGTGGATGGGGGCGCGCGACAATACCGGAATCACCCACCCCTTGTCCGAAGGCGGACAGGGTGGGAAAGGAAAATGAACCAGACCGCCGCGGATGTCTGCAGGCGGTAGTCAACACTCCCCACCCCCACCCGGAGATGGAAGGGGGGTGGGAGAGTCCCAGGAAGAGCAATGGATGAAGTTTGTAAGAGCGCGGATGGGCGGATAGGAGATTGGCTTGAGGCAATTGAGTAAATCCTGACGGGCTTGAGATTGGCAAATGACCGACTGAGTGAGGTGGGAGATTGATGGGTCCAAGGATTGGACAAGCGCTTGGAGGTGCAGTTGGAATGGGTTTGGTAAGGTATGGATGAGCAACGCGCGACAATGATGGATGAGCGGCAGGTGATGATGACAGATGAGTGGTGCGCAATGATGACCAATGAGCAACGCGCAATGATGACGGATGAGCAACGCGCGACGGGCAAGGATAAGGATGAGCAACGCGCAACGGGCAAGGATGAGGACGCGCAATGATGGATGAGCAACACGCAAGGGGCAAGGATAAGGATGAGCGACGCGCAACGGGCAAGGATGAGGACGCGCGATGATGGATGAGCAACGTGCGACGGGCAAGGATATATATGAGCGACGCGCAACAGGCAAGGATGAGGACCCGCAATGATGGATGAGCAACGCGCAACGGGCGAGGATAAGGATGAGCAATGCGCAAGGAATTTTTTTTTTTTTTTTTTTTAGTTTTTGAATTCTTTTTCCCATGGTCTCCCAAATGGTTCACCACAAAGTGAAGAAGAGATATTAAGTTTCTCAGCTTGAGTTAAAGCTTTCCAAACATTAGGTTTATAATTTTTAATATATTCTTCTTTTCTTATCTTTAAAAGATTTAAATAATAGATAATTAACTCTGCATTGGTTTTTAAATCCACTGCAAAAGAATTTAATGATAAATCATGGTTATAAATTCAGATAAATTTATCTTTGATTTAATTTTACATGAAATGTCTTTTCCAAGGTATTAAATATAATAAAATGGAATATTCCCGGCCAGACCCCCAATTGTCAGCCTCCTGGATGCCAAGAACCTTGCTATCCTTTAGCTACCAGAGGTGATAGAATAAATAATAAATATATTATTTAATAAATGTAGCAAAAATAAGTAAAATATTTGGATAAAGCTTATTGCAAGCTTAATTGGTTTGGTTATGTTTTATTGTTTTAAATCAATATAAAGAAATTGATTATTAAATATTTTTATAGAGGGGCCACAATTATATTGGGGATCTTTAACAACTCTCTTCAGGGATTTCAGTATAAAAACACGTAGTCCTGGTTACTTTGGGCTCTTTAGTTTAAAGTATATTTTGCCCAAAGATAATATGTATATAAAATACATGGTGGAGTGGCAGGGCTTTTTAACCAAGCTTCCACAACAGAGAAACAATAATAAAACTCACTGGTATATTATTAAATCCTTTGGGTATCTGTTTGGGACGTGCACTGATGGGTTAAACCTGTATACTGGGGTTATAAGGTTGTTCAGCAGTTTTAATTGATAAAAAGAGGTTGAGGATGGATATTATTGATCAGACTGAGCCATAAATCACTTACTTATCTCTTATAAGTACTTGATTACCTTGGCACGGTTTCTGGATATAAATATAACTGGGTCTCTGCCCATCAATATCCTCAAAAGAGCTCTTTATTTATAGCTTTTTGAGTCCCAATATTGTCCTTCTGAGGGGTACAGGGGCTCAAAGGGACGGACACTGAGGCTAGCAGGGTAAAAAGTGGTAGATTTTCACGTGTTCTTGGTGCTGTAGCACGGGTAGCATCTAATTCCTCAGGGTATGGGAATTATTCTACTTTATAACTGATATTAGGACGTGTGAATAACACTAATCTGTCCTGTTTATGTCATTATTTAATTGATTATCCTTAGTAAATGTTCCCAGTAAGTTAATAATTATTTTAATAGACATTCCTACAAACATACTGATGTCAGGCTAGTTCTGATTATGTATTAAATAATTGGAGTAAAGTCATGATATTGATTTACTCCTTATTTTCAAGTTTCAGTTGATTTACTAAAATAATTACTTAGAAATATAACTCATGGTAATTCATGTAATATTTTTACATCATTAGTTTTCTTAGTATTTCACAAAAATATCAATGTCTAGAAATTCTCATAATAGTATATTAAGGTTTTTTAATATATTTTTAGAAGTTGTCATTGTCTTATTTTCGACATTCTTGGTACTTTGAATTATATTTAATAAAAAATATTTATAAGGGTTATTTAAGTATTTTTATATAGTATTATGTACTTTTAGACTATCTACTATCCATGGGAACATTTATTACATATGTAGAATTTTATTGTGTGGGTTGTAGCATGTTTACACGGTACCTAAGTTTCTCAGGCCGCCTGTCACTTTGTCAACCCATAGTCCCGCAGCTGCGTACTTGTCAGAGGCCCAGGGCTGCGTACACAACCTTGATGGAGTGACAGGGCTAAATCTCAGCCGCATGCGGATGCATTGGCTGCCGCAGCTGCATGCGGGAATTGTGACAGCACACATTTCCGTCCGTAACTCCTAAAATATACACAACACCTCAATTCTGACTGAATTTTAGGTGTGAAACCTATACGTGACAATATGTGTGAATTATTTAACTGGCCAAAAAGTTCAATAGTGGTGCCGTGAAATTTTGGTTTTTCTTTCCTTAATTATTTAAAAATATAAGGAGTTGGATTTCAAGGGTGGGGTCAGTGAGTGACCCTACCTAAATTTGGGTGGCAAATCCATTTCTGTAATAATATTTATGGTTTCCCTACTCCTTCTCAGGTTAATTGTAATATTATTATTTTTATGTTATTTCTGTTACTTTTGCAGCTTGCTCTGCAATAGTAGCAAGCCAAAAACCCGCCTGCCATTACGCCCACCCAGTTCATCCTTCTCATGAAACGGCCTTGGGCCGTGCCCAAAGTGGAGCCCCCCGCGCATGTCCGTATCCACCCAACATGCCATTCTAGATATCCAAGATATATTGGCACAATCCAATTAGGGTCTTGCAAAGCGTAATCCGTCCAATCTAATCCAATCCAAACCATCCTGCGTCTCCAGATTCTTACCCCAATTTGACTGCTGCTGAGCTTCATCCCAACCTGCTGCAGCAACACCGCACCCATTGATTAGCCCGCTTCCCCTGCTGAGCCACAGAACGCAGCCAATTCCGACTTGCATCTATAAAAGACCACCACATCCCCCCCCAAATTGAGTTCTGTCCCCAGAGATCCACCACTATCTCACATGCCTCCCACTATACCCCAGCTATGCCACCTCCAACCGCACTCCTTCATCAGAACCAAGAAAAAGAAACACTCCCTTTGCCACTCTCCACCAAATATGTCCTGCACATACTGCAGCTGGAATGGACTTTTGTGCCATATCCTTCCGGGCTGGCACGCCTGTGTCCCATGCCAAGCCCAACACTGCCGCTGCTCCCTATTGGAGGGCATGCTGCGCGAACCCCCCAAGGTTGCCTGCGCAAGAGGACGCGCCATGACTCTTTTGTGATCTCAAGCAACAAGGAGATCTCAAAAAACAAGTGGACTCCGCCCGGCTTGCCTTGCAATTGTCCACAAAGCGCCCCACAAAATCCTAAATTGCACAAGAGCCACAACTCAGGCTTGCCGTTCTGCCAGGCTGGACCTCCAAGGCACCAGGATTTCCAAAACTTTGTCGCCTTCTGGAACGCCGCCCATGGGTGGGCCGCGCGCGTACGGATGAACGTACCAGCAATGGACTGAAGGATCCCAAACCGTCTTGCCGCTCCACCACCACCACCACCAAGGCCAGCTCTTCCTCCACTGCCACCACGTCCCCCTACTCTTCCACAATCATATCCTCTGCCACCATCACCATCTGCTGTTCTGAGATCATCACTGGAGCCCGCGCGCGCACTGTCTCCCGTGGTGATCAAGTTGTCACCAGAGCTCATGGCCACTGCAACCCCTCCGGCGGCAACTCCCAAGATCCCGGAAATCCCCCTAGTTCTGGAACTTCCCTTGGCAAGGTTTGAAGCAATGGTGAACAACGCTGACAAACTCCTCCGGAGGTTTCTAGAGGTCCCCTACACACACACTGCCAATGCGCACCGCAAGGTCTTGGCGGCGTTCCAATAACTAGCCACGGCCGCTTGCGCAGATGTGGAGGATGTGATGAGGACTCGGCCAACATAGGCAGATTGCATCCCCTTTCTCTTCCTCTCTTCCATCTATCTTGTATCCTTCCCCATGCCTATGCAAAGATAAGCACTTTTTCCACGCCATCCTGAGCAGCCTTTGGGCTTTTTGAGAGACTTGAGAGAAATAAGAGCCACGCACAAGATCCGTGAGAGTGAGAAGTATCCGCTCAAGGTACCTGGACCGCCCCAGACAAACTGCCACACAGTTGCCCGCACCCATCTGCAGAACAAAGAGAGTACAAAGAAAACCAGCCGCGCGCGCACATCCATCACCAGGGCCAAATCGGGGTCTCTGGCTGACCAGTGACATGAAGTCACTTTTGTGGCCACTTTTGTCCCCCATAAGTATCAAAATGTTCCCCATGAATTCACAATGATTGATTCAATTTTTCACAATTCTGTACACAATATTTCTTGTGGGTTTCACCTTTATGGAAAACAAAAGTCCAGAAGATTTCACTGCTGCTGAAAATGAGAATCACCTTGATTTCACCTTTTTGGAAATTGGAATTCATCTGTATTTCCCAAATCATGAACTTTTAATTCTGCCATTTCCACCAAGATAAAACAAGAACTATTTCTGGAAAAAATCAATTTTGTGAAACATGTTGATTTTTTTACAGGGAAATTGATTTGTAAAGGAAGTTTGTTGGAAAAATCAAAATGGTTATAAACCGTTTTCAGTTTTTGCAATTCTCAATTTTCACAGCTTGAAAATTATAATTTCACAAAGCTCCGCATCTCCTACAAACAGTTGGTATTTTTTCCAAGGCCAAGATTGCAGGCCATCAAGAGTCTATGTAACAGATGTGAGTATCCATACATGAAAACATGAATGCCCTCCCCATGCCAAATGAAATCGGTGCTGAATTTATCCCAACAAAAAAATATATAAATGAACAGAGAAAAAAATAAAGCAAGTTATAGCAAAATCCAAAGGAATTTTCTGTTCAGAGATGAGTGTTACACTCTTCCCAGCATTTCACTAAAAATAAATGTAACAAAAAGTGTCCGCCAGTGTCACTATGAATTCACAAGGGAATCACTTCAAATCAGCTCACAGTTCACTTTCTTTTTGCTGGTGCACCTGGGGCACAGGCCCCACTTTACTTGTGGGTAAAAAAGTGAAATCACACATTGTCCAAGGATCCCATCTTCAAGCTAATCCTTGGAGTTAGCTAACCCATCTCAGAGCTGGCAACATGGGCTTTGTACCTGGTAAAAAACCCTTAATTTAGCACATGAATGCCATAGAACTCAAGGAATTTTGAATGACCCAGGAGTATTTTTCAATGCACAGATCTCCCTCATATAATTTCAAAAGGGAAACACCTCAAATAAACTCACAGTTCACTCAAATATTTTAAAAGCTTTTATGGATAGGGTTTTACAGGAAAGCCTTTTGTTTCATTCTTCAAATATTTATTCCTGTAAAAAACATGGATATCTCTGCCAGGAAATGCAGAATTTGAATAGATATCTACCTAAATGTCTCACATGGAGGGTTGAAACAAACCCAAGGTGGCACTTGTAAACAGTAATGGGAAGAAGAATCATACTAGGATAAAACAAGAAAGCCAGGCAGAGACTTCCAGAAGAAAAGCAAGGCAAATCTCCAATTCAGTTTATAGCACAAACTCATTTCAACAAACTCCTCAACAACTGTCAAGGCATGTGGTGGTAAATCTTCCTTTCTAAGATAAATCTTATTCTTCCTCATTCTCCCATCCTAGATGGGGTTATTGTGTTCCATTTACTTCATATCAATCAATTTTCTGCATAAAAGGTGCTAATTTGTTTGAAAAGAGAAAGCTATTTAAAATCAATGATTGTTGAGTTTATTGTATGCTTTCTCAATACTCACCTGAGGAGCTGCCATAGTTGCCTTTATTTTGCATTCATTGTTTGATCCACATGTTTTATATAGTTGGATTTCTGCAATAAAATATGTATCATCCTGGTGGGGATATCTTTTTTCAGAAGATTCTCTTTACTCATAATCTCAAAAAAACCCCTTCTATTTCTGTCACTACAACCAATCCAATTTGAACCTATGTTCAAAGGCTAAAAGCTTGGATTTTCAGTCAAAGCCTTAAACAATCATTTGTACAAATTCAAAATGCCCCCCTGTAACATATTTATGCCATTTCCTGCCTGCATTAATTTTTGATTCAAGCCTATTTGACTTCAAATCAGATGTAGGAAGGAATGCCCATTGAGCATGGCGCGGCCACAGCCCAAAGAAACAATCACTATCAACAAAAAAAGCCCACACATTGCACGGTTTCCTTAATGGACTCATTTGCGCATGTGAAACAATGTCTCCAGCATGCAAAGGCCAATTAATATTGACCAGAGCAACTCCCCAACAATCTTTGTTTGACAATATCTTAGACTTACAAAGCAACATTTATTTGATACAAGAAACTTGTTTCTTATAAAAAGAGTGAAGTTACTTTACAGACTCATCATAGTGTGTATTTCATCCACATGAGAGGGTGGTCAGAGGAGGGACTACACTCTTATGTGGTTGTAGTTTCACCGTTGCCAGTGCAGTGATGTGCACTCCCATATAGTAGGCCAGGCATGAAAATTTGGGCTGACAGAACCCAAGTGTGGTCCAGGTGACTTGAACCCCACCACCAAGGTTAAATTACACAACACCGGTATATGTAAATGATTAAACCACACTTCACTCAATGCTTTGAAAACCACACTCAATTTTGAACACACCTCACCAACTTTTGAACATTTCTCACTTGATTTCGAACACACCTCAACCTGCTACACCCTCACCCAAGTGGAATTCAACACCCCTCACCCTGCACACCCTCACCAAAGTGAATTTGAACAATTGTTACCCAATTTCTAACACTACTCACCATTCCAACCCTGACAAAAGTGAATTTGAAGAATTTTTACCCAATTTTCAACACACCTCACCCTGCTAAACTCTCATCAAAGTGGATATCAACACTCCTGACCTAATTTTGAACACACCTCACCCTTCTACACTCCCACTGAAGTGGATTTCAACACTCCTCACTGTGCTACATTCTCACCAAAGTGTATTTCAACACGTCTCACCATGCTACAATGCATGCATCCAAACAGGAGGATTTTGGTGCAACCAGGATTAAAGCATGGAAGTTGCACAAAAATGTTGGTGTTTGGATGCATGCATCCAAACAGGAGGATTTTGGTGCAACTTGGATTAAAGCATGGAAGTTGCATGAAAATGTTAGTGTTCAGAAGCATGAATCCAAACAGGAGGATTTTGGTGCAACTTGGATTAAAGAATGGAAGTTGCATGAAAATGTTAGTGTTTGGATGCATGAATCCAAACAGGAGGATTTTGGTGTAAATTGGATTAAAGCATGGAAGTTGCATGAAAATGTAAGTGTTCGGATGCATGCATCCAAACAGGAGGATTTTGGTGCTACCTGGATTAAAGCATGGAAGTTGCATGAAAATGTTAGTGTTTGGATGCATGAATTCAAACAGGAGGATTTTGGTGCAACTTGGATTAAAGCATGGAAGTTGCATGAAAATGTTAGTGTTCGGATGCATGCATCCAAACAGGAGGATTTTGGTGAAACTTGGAGGTCTCACCACTGCTCACGCTGATGCTTTGCGTCTGAGTCCTTCCATCAGTCCCACATTAGAAAATACATAGAATCCACTTGGGATGGGTAAGACGAGTTCAAGTCATCCAAACCTTCTTCCTTTGATTCAGATAGGTTTCAAGGCCCGCTTATTGTCTCTCTTAGTTTAGGTATTGACACTCCTCATGTTTGCTTTGTGATCCATCATACGCTTCCAAAAAGTACTGAAGTTTATTATCAAGAATCAGGTTGTGCTGGACGTGATGGGCATGTTTCGGACTGTTTGCTCTTTTGGAAAACAAGTGATCTTATCCCACTCTCTGGAATGGTTGCCTCCGAGACTGATGGGATCACAAAATGTATAGGCCTTCATATTATTTGACATCTTGGTCATAACCCAGTTTTTTGACGTGGTGTCTTGCCACCCCCTGCAGTTTACTCTATGGCCCGATACGCTGTCAAAGTGGAACGCTGTTGTAGTACCCTCTTTGCCAACTATTTCAACACCTCCCGCTCAACTTGCAACTCCGGCAATCCTCTACCTTTCTCTCCTGAGCCCTGTAAAAATTGTGACGATTGCAAACAAAATCTTTCTCAAATCCTATACGATGACTTGACAATACAAGCTTGTCACATCTGCCATGTCGTTGGTTACATAACTAGAATGAACAGCCAAATAACAATGATTCAACTAGGGGATTTGATGCGTGGCTTTGGGCCTTCAATCATTCAAATCATTCAAACCGGTCAAGTTGACCAAGATTTTGATGATTTGCCAACCCATCTAGCTCCCAAGGTAGTGGGACTAGACAAACTGAATCGCAATGAGATTGCACTCACTAAAGAGGTTGGCTGATCTTCTTAAAGACAGCATGCTAAAAATGAAGAATGAGAACGCTTAACTGCCCAATACGTCATTGTTTTTTTCTTCATTATTTCAATTGCCCTTGTTTTCATCCAAAGCAATTGGAAAACTGAATCCTTCACATAATTTTGCAAGGTTAACTGGCGGAACAGTTTGTCGCTAGTACGTCAAATCAAGCCTTGTTTTTCCTTGATTTTGGCAAGAGTTGTCTGAAGATTGAGAAACTGTGTCTACCACTCCCGCTCAACCAAAGCTGCTTACACGGTCAACAGCTATATCATGCTTGGAACCAAGTCTTGCAACTTGGAAAGTTACCGTGACACTATCATGACCGTGTACAATCCTTGGTCCTCCAAAAATGAGATTCCAAACCACGTCAAAATCATTATTCCTTTGGTATCTGCTCTGAAAAGCAAGCAAGCGTCCAATTCAAACTCAAAGACTAATGTCAAAGAACCCAAGAAACAAAAGACGACCTACAGTGTTCAACAGGGCAAAACAACCACCAAGATTGCCGTAGCCCAAGCTTGTGGTCACTTGATCATATCTGATGATGATGATGATCATAATCACCATAATCACAATAGTAATAGTGACAAGGTGTGCAAAGATGAATCCTCTAAACCGGCTGAGGAATGAACTGATTTGACAAATGGTCTTGCCTTCAATTGCGGATTGAAACAGGTGGGTAAGCGTCCGAGCAGCCGTGAGGATTGAGGTAGAAGTGGTTGAAGACAAAAAGTTTTGTTGATCAAAATAAAATCCAAATGAAGACAATTGACGACTCCACTGGTAGTGAGGTGAAGAAACTCAAGGGTTGAAGGAAGGGATTTCTAAGTGTACGTACGTACGTATGGTGGCTAGATAAGAATAATGGGACCGATTGACCTTGAAACGGTCCATTTATTCTTGGGCTTCTGTTTCAAGGCTAAATTCAATTGTTCAAAAAAAATAAAAAATAAAAGGCATGTATTATTCATTTTCTGTTCTTGGGATTTAGATTGTTTGAACGTCTGTACGTACTCTCTACTTAACAACATGATTGAAATTTTTGGAAAAAATATCAAATCAAGCATAAAACTCCAAAAAAAATATGCTGGAGGAAAAAAAAATTGAAAAAAATTGAAAAAATTGAAAAATCCAGTACCATCAATATTTTTTTGTTCTTGTTGATGAGGGTGTGAGTGAGAGAGTGAGGATTGCAAAGGGGAATGATGTTGAAGAAAAGAAAGATGAAGTCTCTTGAAGTGATTCTTTTTTTTTTAAAAAAAACGGGATTCAAAACCATTGGTTTGATGTTGATGTTGATGGTGGCTTGGTAAGAAGATGGTGATGAGAATTTTGAAAGTGATAGGTTTGGAGTTGTGGAAACTGCTACAAAAAAAAACACACACACATTGATTGATTGAAGGACTTTAAGCATCTGATATGTTTGTATTCTGAGGTTGAATTGGAGTTCAGGTCCATTGACATCATTCTAAAATCAATTCTGATCCTTGAACTTTTGACCCTCCTCATCTGATGTGGTTTGACCATCACCCTTGATCTTCTGAATCAATAGATTTCTCAAAAGAAGACTATATATATCAAAAATGAGAACCCATAAATCAATAATAATAATAATCACTTACCATGTTTGTTTAATTGTTTAATTTTTTTTTTGAATCAATTGAGTAGTCAGAAATTGAGATCAAAAAAAAAAAAAAAACATCAAGTTTGTGGTAATGTGAAAAGTGAGAGCATGCAAGAATTTCACAACTTTGTGCAGAGGCAGTCCTGAACATCCCATTCCAACCTTGGGCAGTTCCCTTCAAAACCATGTAGATAGCAGTAGAAAGTATCCTGTAATGAGTTTTGGAAGATCTAAAGAGATCATTGATGCACAAGAGAGAAAGACGATTGAGATAGGTTTCAAAACCCGGGAGACTAAGACCCCAAATTGGTCACAAGCCTGATCCTAATTTGACTGATGATCAAAGAACCCTCCCAGTTTTTGAGCAAGCGGGAGGATGGGAGTCATGGATGAAGGGGAAACAATCAAAGAGTGGAAGAACATCCAGTAGGAGCCGGATTGGGTGACTCTCTTGAGGTCAAATCAAGCAACCACATGTCATCAAGATCGTGAAGATCACTCAAGGCATCTAACTCTCTCTCCAGCTTCACCTTGACACCCTCACTCACCTTCAGCATCAACCTTGAGGCAATCCTCTTCTTCATCCCATCAATTTGAATTAGGATCAATACTCACTGGATGAGACCAATGGGCCATGGCAAGATGCCCGGAGGAAAAAATGAAAAAAAAACAAAGCTGAGTGACTCGACAACAAGGATCACGTTCCTATTGCTGATACAATTCAACCTTGATTCTGGGTTTAGGATACACCTTCTATTGTTTATCTTTGCAGATTGCCCTCCTTGGTTTGACTTTTCTTTCTTTTTTTTTCTTGGACAGTGGAACATTGATGGTTTTACCCGGCTGGGGGAGTAGGCTCCAATTGAGAAGGATAAACTAAAATTGATTTGGAGCTGATTTTTCAGTAATGCAACCAGATGTGAAACACAGCTGAAAGACTGGAAAAAACCAATTAAATTTGTACTATAGAAGTGGTAGTTTTACATAAAAGTGATATGAAATAAACTGTAAAATAATTTTTTTTTATGAATACTGGAATTAATCAGAATGAAGCTGTCATTGCATTGTGGAAAATATTGATCACTGAAATTGTAGCTGGGATATCAAAATATACAATATTTAATTGGAAATTTTTATTCAATAAGGAATTTCAAGTGAGTCCTGGTTGAATCAATGTGAACATTCAAGTGAATTCAGGTTTTTTCCTTGGGGAATTACAAGTGACATTCATTTTCCACCATGGTGAATAAAATGTGAATCATATTTTATTTTTGATGTAAGCTGAGGTGAACTCAAGAATACTCATTGGTGAAGAGAAGTTTCCCATAAAGGGATTCAATTGGCCAGAAAATGGCACTGGATGGTGACATGAAGTCACTGGCCAGCCAGAGACCCCATTTTGGCCCTGGTGCATGAGAGATAGAAAGAAAAAGAATCCTCCCAAACCCATTTGCCATTCCATCTATAAGATAACCAAGAAAACTTAAAAAGAGATTTTTTTTGAACACTGACCCATTGCTAAGCCCCCGCCTTTGCTCTTTGACCCACATCCGTTCTGCCCCCGCGCTTTCATAGTTCCATGAATCATCCCTTGGAGATTTTTCATGCATTTGCTTCCAGAATGCGGGGCTTTTACTTGCGTTGACGGACACAGATTTGCGCCGTTCCTGTACCTAAAAGAAACCATGCATAGCCAGCAACAATCCCAAAGCCAATCCAGAGAGAAGAAAATAAGAAAACAAACATTCTGGGGTATCTAGTTATTCCGGCTGTGCTAGAACACCCCCTCACCAAATCCAATCATATCCCTTATTCATCCATTGTTCCCGCCCACTTGGCTGCTGTCCCCAGCGGTCTGCGGTCATTTAGTTTGCCCAACGCAAAGCGCGCGCGGTGTGGAAAGAATAAAGGTTATCCCCCTATAATTTTCCCAAGGTTTGGAAGTTAACGGTTTCCTGTGTTTGAAAGGAGATGGGGATTCCCGGAGTTGCACTTGAAATGAGAGATAGAAATAAGGAGATAAAGAGATAAAGAAAAGTAGAGAGAGAGAAATCCCCAATCCTTCAATCCTAAGAACTTTCCACCTGGATGCGTATCCAGTATGAGTTCCTTTAATCTCCTGGTGAGATGAGTGATCCAATCCAATGATGTGATGGTCTTCTTCTCTTCCTCCATTCCATGTCCCCCCCTACAGAGTTTGAGAGTGAGGATAAGTCCTCCCTCTCAACCCTAACCTAAGTACACTTGCAAATAACAGTATGAAAACAAAACAGAAAACAATCCCAAAACAGAAATCCTAGCTTCCTCTCCCCACCTCTGTACCAAACTCCCCCCGTTGTCCGTACGCCATTCCGTCCATCCGGTTTGTCCTTCTCATGATGCAATCCTCGCACCGCGCCCTACTTGGAGCCCCCCCGCCTGTCTGTATCCATTTGTCCGCGCCCGTTGTGGGTGTTTGGTAATATCCGGTATGATCCGCGCTCCATCCGTTCCTTCATAGCCCGCGGATTGCTCCGCCCCTATGTATCCAAACCGGCGGCCTGCAAACCTAGTCGAGCGCACTACCTTCCAAATCCGATCTCCGGGGCAGATTGCCGCCCACTCCACATTTGATGCTGAGCCCGACCCATCCACTAGGTGCGGAGCCAAACAGCGGCTGCTGCTGATCCAGCAGCTGCCGCTGCTGAGCACTCCGCATACCCTAATGCTGAGCCCGCTTGCCCCCAATGCTGAGCGCGCAGGCGCAACGCAGTTCTCAATACGTGTCTATAAAATGACACCACATCCACCCCCAACTTGAGTTCTGTCCCCAGAAGTTTCCCATTGCTTCACCATACTACCACCCCCGCTACTTTCACTACCACCCCCACCACTCCCACTACCACCCTCCCCGTCTTCCTTCCGCATCATTGCCAACATGCTCCCATGCGAGTTCTGCGCCCGGAACGGGCACGCGAGTTTGATCGTCCCTGGTTGACACGCCTGCGTTGCTTGCCCTCGCTGCCACCGTTGCTGCTTGCTTAGCGACAGCATTCCCCGAGCTCCCCCCCAATCCAGCTCTTGCCCCAGGCCGCGCAAGAGGGCTCGTCTGGACCCGTTTGTGGTTTTGGACAACAAGTCAATCTTTGAAGGCTCGTGGAAACCCCCCAGTTCACCTCCATCCCGCCCTTCCTGAGCTCCATCACCCACCACCTTGCACATGAGCCGCGACTTGGAATCACCACTCCACCGGGCCGGACCTCCGCAACGGAGCAAGTACAAAACCTTGGAGGAATTGCGCGCCGCAACCCGCGCTTGGGCCGCCACTGTCGGCGTGAACCAAACGGTACCCAACCCAAGGCTTTTCGGACGACCCGCGGCCGCGCCAGCACCCTCTCCTCCTCCTCCACGACTGCCGACACCGCCCGTGCCACCAGCCGCCTTGGATGAGAGGCCTGCGACCCCCGATGTCCCTCCACCTCCGTCACCCATAGTTGTCCCGTCATTGCCTCCAGCTGGACCAAGCCCCCCTGTTGGTTCCCCGGAGGCCCCATCTTCACCGGCTGCTCCTCCTCCCAGCCCTCCCGACATCCCGGAGATTCCGATTGTAATGGCACTCCCGGCGGCCGGCTTTGAGGCTTTTGCGGAAAGGTCAAACACAATGCTTGGGGATTTCCTTGCAATCCCCGGCGCTCAATCCTTGGAATCCTGGCGCGAGCTCCTGGAGTCTTTCCGGGCTTTACTGGCATCATTGAGGGCGGAAATGGAGGAAATGATGAAGATGGCTTAGGCGCATTGCCCCCCCTTTCCCTTCTTCCTTTTCTTTCTTCTTTTCTTCTTGTTGGTTTTACCGCGCCTCCCTTTTCATTAAGAAAATACACGTTTCCGCGCGAGGTCCTAACCTTTCTGAGAAAAAGTGCGCGACCGCGCCTCGTGAGAGTGAGCTTGAGGTTGAGTCCGCGTCCGCGCGCTTTGCTTTGTGAGCCACCGTAAGTGACTAGCCATTCCAAAAGAGGCACCTGGACTGCCCAAGACAAACTGCCGCACAGTTCCCCGTACCCTTCCTGTAACAAACACAACAACCAAACACCAGCGCGCGCCACCGTAAGGGAAGAGAGAGAAAAAGAGTAAGAGAACGGACATTCTGGGGTGTCTAGTTGTTCCGGCTGTGAGCCGGCTAGAGCACCCCCTCACCAAATCAAGCTTAGTCCCATACCAACCACCCATCCTCGAGATATCCTGAGAGAAAGAAAAAGAGAAAAAGAAACCAACAGAGAAGAAAAATAGAAAAGAACACTTTTTTTTTTTTTTTTTTTTTTTTTTTTTTTTTTTTGCGCAACACCCGTAGACTGCCCGCAAATCGCTCTTCGTCCCGCTTCCCCCATCCGCGGGATTGCCCACGCTTCCCGGTTCCGCAGGGCTTGTCCTTGCGTTTACAGACCCGGCTTTGTGCCGCGCCTGCGTTTCCTGAAAAAACCCCAAGCCAGCAAAGACCCCACAATCCAGATAAGAAAGAAACATAGAGAAACAAACATTCTGGGGTGTCTAGTTGTTCCGGCTGTGAACCGGCTAGAGCACCCCCTCACATAATCAAAACTTATCCCCTACCTCCACCACCTCCACCCCCACTTGGCCACTGTCCCCAGCTGGTTGCAACCGCCTACTCCGTCGCAACGGCACAGTCTCCGCTTCTTCGCCCAAAGGCAAATCCCTGGATTGCGTTCCTACACCATTGCCGCCGCACTCCACACTCCCCTCATCAGATCCGTCACCCCCTTCCGCTGTTTTGTCAAACAAGGTAGATCCTTGCGCAAAGAAGCGCTTGACATGCAAAGCTGCTGTCTTCCGTTTCAGCGGAGTACCGTCTAATTCCTCCAACTGATAGCTGCCACCCTCAAACTTGGACAACACGCGGAACGGGCCGTTCCACCAGTTAGCAAACAACTTCCCCCACTGAGACTCCAGACTTTGGTTGTACAGGAGCACCAAATCCCCCTTCTGCAAGGGATCCCGGAGACAATGCAAGCAGCGCTCGTCCCAATAGCGCACTGATGCCGTCCAAGTCTTCTTCAGCCAGTCCGCGGCCTTTGCAAGCATCTGGTCCCTGCAAAGGAGCTGTTTGGCGCAAGCCAAAAGCAATTTGGCGGAAGTCTTCACCTTCCACCAGTAAACCCCCAGGAACAACTCCAACTCAATGTCCACTGGAAGCACGGGGCGCTGCCTGAAAAGTAACTCGTACGGCAAGTAGCTAGTTGATTGCTTCACCAAAATCCAATCCGCAAACAGAACCACCGGAAGGGTCTCCTGCAAGCGCTTCCCGTCTTCCCCGTGACCAGGGCGTCCTTGATTGGTTGATGCCCGCGTTTGATCATGCCGGCCCCCTCGGGATAAAACTCTGTTACTCAGCCAAACTTGGCTCTGCAACTCTTCACCAACTCAATCAAAAGGCCGCGGAACTTGGCCCCTCCGTCCAATGTGACCAGAAAAAGCAAAACGTACCGCGCGAACCAATCTTTCTCCAGAAACAGAGCAACTTTGTCCGCCGAGAGCTTGACCAACGGACGCGCTTCCGCTGTGGTGCTCTTTTATGGACGCAAGTCAGGAAAGTGCTGCAGACGGCGCGCTCAGCAGCAGTCAGGTAGGCCCAGCAGCGGTTGGGTTGGGCTCAGCACCTGGAGACGGGAGACGACGGATTGCGCGGACCGTAAAGCTTGTGCGGATTGGAAGGCTTGCGCGGATTGGAAAGCTTGCGCGGATCAGAAGGCTCGCGCGGATCGGAAAGCTTGCACGGATCGGACCGCGCATCGCAAGACACGCGGATTGGGTCACGTGGGTATGCCCCGGATATTGGAACGGGTTGTTGGGCGGACGCGCGCGGGGGGACAAAACGGGCTACGTTAATACCAAAGGGCGCGGGTAATGGCAAGGGATGGAGGGATAGGGTTGGGCTAAGGTTCTGCGGCTTAGGGTTGTATTTCATCACTCTTTCTTGTTAATTGTGGTTTTACTTAGGTTAGGGTTGAGAGGGAGGACTTAAATACTTTGCTCTCAACTCTGGGTTGTAGGGGCATCTTATGAGAAGGAAGGAAGGAAGGGGAAGGACGGGGAAAAACACTTCACTGCACTTCACTTTGCTTTACAGACTGAACTGCACTTTAGGATATCACTTTTTATGGCATTGGATTCAATTGGATTGGAAAGGAAGGAATTCATCTTATTATTTCTCTCTCTCTCTCCCTCTCTCTCTCTTGAACGGCTGCATCCAATCTCCTTACAGATGCTTTGATCAATAACTTCCGGAACTCGAGGACAACTTCTGGGGTGTTGTCCCTTTAGTTTCCACATCTGGGGGTCTGGCCGGGAAACAATCTTTTGTCAAAGTCTCTCAAAGGTACTCACGGATGCTACCAACAGCCGCTTCTCTTCCTTCCTCCTCCGACGGCTTCTGCCCTACCCCATGGATTTACCCCCATATTTGATCCAACATTGCGGAAGTGGAGCGATTCATCTCACGGTATGAAGCAATCTTGGACTCTGAAGGCGTTTTGGATTTTGAGAAGGCGCGCCATGTTGTCCTGTTCATCGAGGACGCGGAAGCGCGTCGGGAAGTGGAGGAGATGGGAGGCTACCTGAACCTGGATTGGCCGGAACTGAAGGAGGACATGCTGGCAAGATGGGGGAGGCACGGTTCTTGCTTTCGGAAGGACAATCTCAAGCCATCCGCGGAATTGGGTTACAAGGCAGGCGCACGCAACGGGACCCAGTTGCAAGCGGAAGTGGACTACGCGGAACTGGAATACTACAGGGCAGAGTATGTTCCGGCCCCACCACCGGCAACCATCTCTTGGGCTAGCAAACTTCCGGAGGTGGCAAGGGGCCTCAAGGCCTATCTGGAGAGTATTCAGTCCCCCAGCGCTTCTGCGCCCCGCGTGTGCGCAAATGGGGAGGACAACGACCGTTGGCCGACGGGACAGAGGGACTGGACAGCGGATTCAAACGCGGAATTGGTTTCCCCAGTGGGGGCTAAGAATGTGTTGGGGAAGCAGGACTCGATGGAACCGGTGCGGCCTACTGACGGGAAGCGGGCGAGGACAACGGAACGGGAAATGGATGCTCCGTGCGGACTGGGAATTGGCAAGCGGCGGACGGATCTTGCAAAGAAGGTACACGCGGCGGCGGAAGAGATGGACCACATTTTGGAGAATCACAACCCAAGCCAGACCTCTTTGACGGCGGGGAGCGCGCATTTGGAAAGGGTAGTGGCAGCAACGGAAAGGACGGGCGCGGAATGGACAGACGGTGGGGCGGAGCGGAAGGATCAAGTGGTCACGCGGGGTCTGGCGGGCAGGGAGCGGTCAGAAATCTCCAGAGGGGAGAACAAGGCCACAAGAACGGCAAAGGGCGAAGGATGTTGTGTGGACGGGGTGGGGGAGGAGAGACCTGGGATTGAAAGGGTTTCAAAACCTCTTTCCTCCTCCACGGCGGGTTGTTGTAAGGACGTCTGGGGGTGTTCTCTTTAATTTGGGTTTTGCGCGCGGACCGGCTCAAATTTCAAAGGATGCAGGGAGGTCCTGGCGGCGGGAGGTGCACCTAGGCGGTCTGGGACAACAATTTGCAAACAAGGTCCCTGCGGGATTGGTTGAGGCAACGCTCCGCAGATCTGGCGATGGGTGGGGCGCGGTTGGCTGAGGACAGCGGCAAAGTTGAAAAAAAAAATCTCTTGTTCCTTCTTATCTATTCATTCTTCCTTTTCTTTTTTTTTCTTTCTTTTCTTTCCTCTTCCTGTCTCTTTCAAGGATGGCGTACGCACACTGGCACGCCGAGGTCTCCCCATTTACTCTTGCGGATACTCTCACTGGCACAGATTTCTCACCTTCAGACTCTCACTGGCGCGGATTTCTCACCTTCAGACTCTCACTGGCGCGGATTTCTCACCTTCAGACTCTCACTGGCGCGGATTTCTCACTTTTTCCAATTTCTCACTGGCGCTGATCTTCTCTCTTCAAGGCGCAGATATTGCGCGCGGTTCTTATTCTTGCTCAGGGACTCACAAGACCAAAGGCTACTCAATCGCGCACAACCTATGTCTTTTTGTGTATAGACGCTAAAATACAAAGGAGAAAGGTTAACTAGGGAAGGTTAGATGGTGGGAGATCTCTGGGGACAGAACTCAAGTTGGGGGGGGATGTGGTGCTCTTTTATGGACGCGAGTCAGGAAAGTTCTGCAGGCGGCGCGCTCAGCAGCAGTCAGGTAGGCCCAGCAGCGGTTGGGTTGGGCTCAGCACCTGGAGACGGGAGACGACGGATTGCGCGGAACGGAAAGCTTGTGCGGATTGGAAGGCTTGCGCGGATTGGAAAGCTTGTGCGGATCGGAAGGCTCGCGCGGATCGGACCGCGCATTGCAAGACGCGCGGATTGGGTCACGTGGGTATGCCCCGGATATCGGAACGGGTTGTTGGGCGGACGCGCTTGGGCGGATAAACCGGGCTACGTTAATACCAAAGGGTGCGGGTAATGGCAAGGGATGGAGGGATAGGGTTGGACTAGGGTTCTGCGGCTTAGGGTTGTATTTCATCACTCTTTCTTGTTAATTGTGGTTGTACTTAGGTTAGGGTTGAGAGGGAGGACTTAAATACTTTGCTCTCAACTCTGGGTTGTAGGGGCATCTTATGAGAAGGAAGGAAGGAAGGGGAAGGATGGGGAAAAACACTTCACCGCACTTCACTTTGCTTTATGGACTGGACTGCACTTTAGGATATCACTTTTTATGGCATCGCATTGGATTGGATTGGAAAGGAAGGAATTCATCTTATTATTGCTCTCTCTCTCTCCCTCTCTCTCTCTTGAACGGCTGCATCCAATCTCCTTACAGATGCTTTGATCAATAACTTCCGGAACTCGAGGACAACTTCTGGGGTGTTGCCCCTTTAGTTTCCACATCTGGGGGTCTGGCCGGGAAACAATCTTTTGTCAAAGTCTCTCAAAGGTACTCACGGATGCTACCAACAGCCGCTTCTCTTCCTTCCTCCTCCGACGGCTTCTGCGCTACCCCATGGATTTACCCGCATATTCAACTCAACATTGCGGAAGTGGAGCGATTCATCTCACGGTATGAAACAATCTCGGACTCTGAAGGCATTGTGGATTTTGAGAAGGCGCGCCATGTCGTCCTGTTCATCAAGGACGCGGAAGCGCGTCAGGAAGTGGAGGAGATGGGAGGCTACCTGAACCTGGATTGGCTGGAACTGAAGGAGGACATGCTGGCAAGATGGGGGAGGCATGGTTCTTGCTTTCGGAAGGACAATCTCAAGCCATCCGCGGAATTGGGTTACAAGGCAGGCGCGCGCAATGGGACCCAGTTGAAAGCGGAAGTGGACTACGCGGAACTGGAGTACTACAGGGCAGAGTATGTTCCGGCCCCACCACCGGCAACCATCTCTTGGGCTAGCAAACTTGCGGAGGTGGCAAGGGGCCTCAAGGCCTATCTGGAGAGTATTCAGTCCCCCAGCGCTTCTGCGCCCCGCGTGTGTGCAAATGGGGAGGACAATGACCTTTGGCGGACGGGAAAAAGGGACCGGACGGCGTATTTAAACGCGGAATTGGTTTCCCCAGTGGGGGCTAAGAAGGTGTTGGGGAAGCGGGACTCAATGGAACTGGTGTGGCCTACTGACAGGAAGCGGGCGAGGACAACGGAATGGGAAATGAATGCTCCGTGCGGACTGGGAATTGGCAAGCAGCAGACGGATTTTGCAAAGAAGGTACACACGGCGGCGGAAGAGATGGACCACACGTTGGAGAATCACGACCTGAGCCAGACCTCTTTGACGGCGGGGAGCGCACATTTGGAAAGGGTAGTGGCAGCAACGGAAAGGACGGGCGCGGAATGGACAGACAGTGGGGCGGAGCGGAAGGATCAAGTGGTCACGCGCGGTCTGGCGGGCAGGGAGCGGTCAGAAATCTCCGGAGGGGAGAACAAGGCCGCAAGAACGGCAAAGGGCAGAGGATGTTGTGTGGACGGGGTGGGGGAGGAGAGACCTGGGATTGAAAGGGTTTCAAAACCTCTTTCCTCCTCCACGGCGGGTTGTTGTAAGGACGTCTGGGGGTGTTCTCTTTAATTTGGGTTTTGCGCGCGGACCGGCTCAAATTTCAAAGGATGCAGGGAGGTCTTGGCGGCGGGAGGTGCACCTAGGCGGTCTGGGACAACAATTTTCAAACAAGGTCCCTGCGGGATTGGTTGAGGCAAAGCTCCGCGGATCTGGCAATGGGTGGGGCGCAGTCGGCTGAGGACAGCGGCAAAGTTGGGGGGGAGCTAGCGCGGGGTGGAAGGTCGGAGTTGGGACGCAGGACGCGGGCTCAAAAAAAAAAAAAAATCTCTTGTTCCGACTTATCTATTCATTCTTCCTTTTCTTTTTTTTCTTTCTTTCTTTTCTTTCCTCTTCCTGTCTCTCTTGAGGATGGCGTACGCACACTGGCACGCTGAGGTCTCCCCATGTACTCTTGCGGATACTCTCACTGGCACGGATTTCTCACCTTCAGACTCTCACTGGCGCAGATTTCTCACCTTCAGACTCTCACTGGCGCGGATTTCTCACCTTCAGACTCTCACTGGCGCGGATTTCTCACTTCTTCTGATTTCTCACTGGCGCTGATCTTCTCTCTTCAAGGCGCAGATATTGCGCGCGGTTCTTATTCTTGCTCAGGGACTCACAAGACCAAAGGCTACTAAATCGCGCACAACCTATGTCTTTTTGTTTATAGGCGCTAAAATACAAAGGAGAAAGGTTGACTATGGAAGGTGAGATGGTGGGAGATCTCTGGGGGCAGAACTCAATTTGGGGGGGGATGTGGTGCTCTTTTATGGACGCGAGTCAGGAAAGTGCTGCAAGCGGCGCGCTCAGCAGCAGTCAGGTAGGCCCAGCAGCGGTTGGGTTGGGCTCAGCACCTGGAGACGGGAGACAACAGATCGCGCGGACTGGAAAGCTTGTGCGGATTGGAAGGCTTGCGCGGATTGGAAAGCTTGCGCGGATTGGAAGGCTTGCGCAGATCGGAAAGCTTGCACGGATCAGACCGCGCATCGCAAGACGCGCGGATTGGGTCACGTGGGTATGCCCCAGATATCGGAACGGGTTGTTGGGCGGACGCGTGCGGGGGGACAAACCGGGCTACGTTAATACCAAAGGGCGCGGGTAATGGCAAGGGATGGAGGGATAGGGTTGGGCTAGGGTTCTGCGGCTTAGGGTTGTATTTCATCACTCTTTCTTGTTAATTGTGTTTGTACTTAGGTTAGGGTTGAGAGGGAGGACTTAGATACTTTGCTCTCAACTCCGGGTTGTCGGGGCATCTTATGAGAAGGACGGAAGGAAGGGGAAGGACGGGGAAAAACACTTCACCGCACTTCACTTTGCTTTACGGACTGGACTGCACTTTAGGATATCACTTTTTATGGCATCGGATTGGATTGGATTGGAAAGGAAGGAATTCATCTTATTATTGCTCTCTCTCTCTCCCTCTCTCTCCCTTGAACGGCTGCATCCAATCTCCTTACGGACGCTTTGATCAATAACTTCTGGAACTCAAGGACAACTTCTGGGGTGTTGCCCCTTTAGTTTCCACAGTGTATTCCCAGACGAAACGTCGGACGCCAGGAACTTCAACCAGCTCCCCTCCCCCGTAATTGGATTTTGGACCTTTGATGCCCGCATCTTCAATGAAGATTTGGACTCCCTCCGGAAGATCATCTTTCAGGATCCAAGCCATTTGCGCCTGGTACACTGCCACGGAATTGGTTGCACCCTGCGGTAGCCGAGTCAGTTGCATTCTTCCCAACCCAGTCTTGAATGCCGTTAGAGGCCGCAAGCGAGGATCCAACTCGCGCTGGTTGTATCCCCCCATCACATCCACTAACCCGTAACAAGCGCGCCCCGCCATTGACTCAAGGAACTTGTCAACGTGAGGGGGCCGTCCTGCACCCCCAATTGTAAAGGAGTTGAGCCGCTGTAGATCATGGACAATCCTCAACAACTTTCTGTCCTGCTTAACCACCGCAAAGATTGGACTGGAGTAACTAGACGTTGACTGTTCGTAAAGGCCAGTCTTCACCCGCTCCCGCACCAACTCCAGAAACTGCTCCCGGACCGCCCGCGGTATTGGAGTTGGCTTGATCTGCCACGGCTCGTGATCTACAGTGGGGATGACATAGGGGTCGCCAATATTGTTTTTCAGGAGCCCCCGCTCTTCAGGTCCAAACGCAAGCGCTCTTTCCCAAAGAACCAGAACCAAAATCAGCAACTTGCGCTCCTCTGTACTCAACCATCCTGCCGGGACAAAATTGAAAGCTGAAATCTGCTCCTCCGTGATCCGCGCCAAACTAGTAAACCACCCCGAAGCCTTAATTGGCGTGACCCAAGGGTCCCGCAACCAAGCAATTGGTGAAAGTGGTCCGTTCAATTCCTGGGGCATTGGCTCATTCCTTGGTCGGACCTTCCGGGACACAGGCTTGTACTTGCCAGCATTGCACCGCATCATCCGCACGCATCCTTTGCTGTAGGTCCTGCACAGAACAGAACCGCGGCTTTTGCCTTCTCTCACGAGTGTGGCACAATGATAGGGTTTTTGAAGCGTAGTACCCTTGGGCAATGCATACTGAGAAAAGGGACTTACTTCTGAAATGTGCACGCCCTGCAATTTCCTTCCTCCTCCTCCCTGCTCCTCATTAGTCAACCGCCTGCGCAAAACCGGAGCTTGTTCCGCGCGGCCTCCTTGGTTGACTAGAAAAAATCCTCCAAGGGTCTCCTGTCGCAGGCCAACCCCGCGTCTGGTTCTTCCTCATACTCCAACACTCTCCTCTGCTTTCCTTTCCTGTGATTGCAGATAGTTGTCTCAAACCTTCTGCCGGCCGAATCCTCCACCGTCAACGCCTCCGTTCCCGCCTCCGGATTGAAAACCATTTGTGCTTGGAACCCAAACATGAACGGCCTTCCCAAAATCACATCACCACAATCAACCAAAAGAAAAGAAAGAGGCTTACGGACCCTTGCAACCTCAACCTCCTCCTCCTCAACTACCCCATCCACACAACACTCCCCTCCGTTAAGCGCGCAGAAAACCCATTGCGCATTTCCGCCAAACCAACCCCAAATTATCCACCATCCACAATGGCAGCAGGTTCACCATTGAACCGCTGTCCACCATAGCCCACACCTTCCTCCCCGCTATGACCATCGGAACGTAAGCAAGCGGAGTCAAAACTGATATCAACTCACACTCCTTGCGCCCCTCCTCCTTGCGCGCCACATGAACCCGCTGCACTGTCTGAGGTACCCGCCCCTGACCGCAATCCCGCAACGCCTGAACCATCTCGTCTACCACCCCTGGAGAAACAGCGGCCAGTTCCCGCAAGGTCAGCGGAACCGGAGTCTTGTTACCCATCAACCTTTGCACGACGTCCGCCGCTTTCTTCTTCCCTACAGGATTTGCTGCCGGCGCCTCAATTCCAGGCGCGCATGCGGCCGGTTTTGGAACGGTTGACGAGGGTTGCTCCTTTGCATCCACCTCCATCTTATTGGAGACCGCCACCTTCTCTTCCGTTGCTACTACCCTTACCTCAGCTTCCACCCAAGATGGTTTCCACAATCCGGGACTGGTAACAATGCCTAGTGACGCTCGCTCCGTTGTTCCCGCCTCCTGACCCCCTGTGCCACCTGCTGCATTGCGGTTGGCTGGCTTGGCTCCATTGGAATCTGTTTGCCCATCAGAAACATGTACCCCATCCCTGCCGGTCAAACCAATCCCGCGTGGAGATCCTTTGTAAGCTCCTCACACGCCGATTGCCAATGACTGTTTGCCCCGCAGTACAAACACCCCCTCGGCACAAAGGTACCAGGCGGCCAAAACCCTTCCACCATGTGCGGTGCAGGCCCTTTTGGCTGCTTCTGGCCCATACCTCTCATTCAGATCTTCAAATCCTTCATAAGCTCCGTCAATTCACTTACCGGAGGGGCGGGCGTGGGTTGAGGAACCAGAGCACGCGTGGCAGTAGGTGGAGCCGGGGCCGGAAATTGTTCCAGAGCCAAAACCTGGGGGACAGATTTCTTTGGTCCCGCTGGGAAGGACTTGGAGGTATCCTCAATTAGCTCTTCTAAGTTGAGCTCACTCTCCAAAGCCTAGCAAATGACAGCCAGCTCCCGAAGGAGCGCAATGCTCCCGTCCAATGACCTCTTTACCAAGTTGTGATTGTAAAGATGCCTCTGCACCCTTTCCCGGAGTTGAGTGCCTAAACCGCCCAGAAACGCGTGTTTCATGGCCCCTGTCTGTCCCACCACCACCTCATTCCTTGACAAGTACCAATAGATCCAATCAAATGTTGAGGTGTACTCCGCCAGCTCCACCCAAGTTTGGAATCCTCCGCACCCGCTTGCCTCTGAGGCCACGCGGTTGAAATTGCTTTCCCAGAATCAAGGTTCATGCCTACCCCACTGCTTTAGGATATCCGCCTTCAGTTTCAGCCAATCTTGATTCTTGTAGCCTTCCATTTCCTCCACATCCCTGAGCTTCTCTTTGTCCATAATGAACAGGACAACAAGCCGGGCCTTATTGGCGTCCCACGCACCTTCCGCATCTGCAATACCTTTGTATCTCAAGATGAATTGCTCCACATCCGCAGTGTTGAATTGGATGTGAGGGTAGTTGCGGGGCCTGATGCAAACCGGACAAGTGGGTTCATGGTCACTGGAGACCAATGGAGGAAGGGCGTAGCTTGTCCTGGGTCAAGCGGAGGGAGGGGGAGGAGGAGGGATGGAAGACAAGAGTGGGGTCGGAGTAGCGGACCCGGAGACGGAAGGAGAAGAAGAAGAAGAAGAAGAAGGAGAAACTGTAGGGAGGTATGGATAGGACATCGCGCCCGGTTACCTTTGAAAGACAAGAAACGGAAGGTTACTTCCCGGCCAGACCCCCAGATGTGGAAAGAATAAAGGTTATCCCCCTATAATTGTCCCAAGGTTCGGAAGTTAAAGGTTTCCTGCGTTTGAAAGGAGATGGGGATGCCCAGAGTTGCACTTGAAATGAGAGATAGAAATAAGGAGATAAAGAGATAAAGAAAAGTAGAGAGAGAGAGAAATTGCCAATCCTTCAATCATAAGAACTTTCCACCTGGATGTGTATTTGGTATGAGTTCCTTTAATCTCCTGGTGAGATGAGTGATCCAATCCAATGATTTTGTCACGCTTTGCACTTACGGATTATTGTCTTCACCACTTTTACATATCCTCTCCTCAGTACCATCTACCTCAGTCTAAAAGCGTGACACAAATAAAAGCACAACATCAATGGTGCAATCCGCTATTTCCTCTGGCTCACGCTGACCTTCCAATCTCGGCAACCAACTCAGTATATACTTGCAAACCTCGCGGTTAACTCCATACCGGTCAGCCATCCATTATGAGATCCAATCTGCTTCCCTGGCCAATCAACAGCCTCGGACTTCCATCTTTGGTCATGCACTGTTTGTTAGTTTGCATCTACGTCTAACCAAGCCATCACTACTTTATAGTTTGCAATTGGACTAGTCCCTACCCTTCATACACTATTACCTCTCATTTGCATTACCTTCAACGTCACTCGCTCCTATCCCAATTCGTCATGCAATTTTACGCTCAGATTCTATTGTCTCGCAGTTACGCTAAGACCTTGGATCTATACCACTGCTTCATTTCCTATTCTGTTCCTGCCATTCATTGCCTCACCGCTTCACCTGTAGTTAGCTCATCACCAGGTTGTATCTAGTCACTTTGGATTACCTTATAAGGGCTATCCCCTTGCCTGATGATTGTCTCCTCAGTTAGTTAATTTCATACGTTCTCCCATTTTGCTGCAACCTAGTTATCACATTGGACTCAGGTTGAGTTTCCTTCTTTGGAACACCTTCCATTCATCTTGCCATTTGTTGAGTGGCATAAACAAGTTCGCACTTTGCAACTGGGTCTTGCTATTTGCACTTGCCCTCGCACTTGGTATTCCTTTGTGCTCACGATCATCTAAGAATTGCCCTATAGTACGTGGGGTGGTCGTGTGACAGATTTGATGGTCTTCTTCTCTTCCTCCATTCCATGTCCCCCCCTCCGGAGTTTGAGAGTGAGGATAAGTCCTCCCTCTCAACCCTAACCTAAGTACACGCGCAAAAAACAGTATGACAACAAAACAGAAAAAAATCCCAAAACAGAAACCCTAGCCTCCTCTCCCCACCTCTGTACCAAACTCCTCCCGTCGTCCGTACGCCATTCCGTCCATCTGGTTTGTCCTTCTCATGACGCAATCCTTGCACCGCGCACTACTTGGAGCCCCCCGCACCTGTCCGTTGTGGAAAATAAAGGGTGCAACACCCCAGAAGTCGTCCTTGAGTTCCGGAAGTTATTGATCAAAGCGTCTGTAAGGAGATTGGATGCAGCCGTTCAAGGGAGAGAGAGGGAGAGAGAGAGAGCAATAATAAGATGAATTCCTTCCTTTCCAATACAATCCAATCCAATGCCATAAAAAGTGATATCCTAGAGTGCAGTCCAGTCCGTGAAGTGAAGTGAAGTGAAGTGAAGTGAAGTGGGGTGAAGTGTTTTTCCCCGTCCTTCCTCTTCCTTCCTTCCCTATCCTAAGATGCCCATACAACCCGGAGTTGAGAGCAAAGTATTTAAGCCCTCCCTCTCAACCCTAACCTAAGTACAACCACAAGTAACAAGAAAGAGTGATGAAATACAACCCTAAGCCGCAGAACCCTAGCCCAACCCTATCCCTCCATCCCTTGCCATTACCCGCGCCCTTCGGTATTAACGTAGCCCGGTTTGTCCGCTCGCGCGCATCCGCCCAACAACCCGTTCCAATATCCGGGGCGTACCCACGTGACCCAATCCGCGCGTCTTGCGATGCACGGTCTGATCCGTGCAAGCTTTCCGATCCACGCGAGCCTTCCAATCCGCGCAAGCCTGCCGAACTGCGAAAGCTTTCCAATCCGCGCAAGCCTTACAATCCGCGCAAGCCTTCCGATCTGCCCAAGCCTGCCGAACCGCGAAAGCTTTCCAATCCGCGCAAGCCTTCTGATCCGCGCAAGCCTTCCAATCCGCGCAAGCTTTCCAAGCCGCGCAAGCCTTCCAATCCTCACAAGCTTTCCGGTCCGCGCAATCCGTTGTCTCCCGTCTCCAGGTGCTGAGCCCAATCCAACCGCTGCTGGGCCTACCTGACTGCTGCTGAGCGCGCCGCCTGCAGCACTTTCCTGACTTGCGTCCATTAAAGAGCACCACATCCCCCCCCAACTTGAGTTCTGTCCCCAGAGATCTCCCACCATCTCACCTTCCGTAGTTATCCTTTCTTCTTTGTATTTAGCGCCTATAAACAAAAAGACATAGGTTGTGCGCGATTGAGTAGCCTTTGGTCTTGTGAGTCCCTGAGCAAGAATAAGAACCGCGCGCAATATCCGCGCCTTGAAGAAAGAAGATCAGCGCCAGTGAGAAATCGGAAAAGGTGAGAAATCCGCGCCAGTGAGAGTCTGAAGGTGGAGCAAGAATAAGAACCGCGTGCAATATCCGTGCCTTGAAGAGAGAAGATCAGCGCCAGTGAGAAATCGGAAAAGGTGAGAAATCCGCGCCAGTGAGAGTCTGAAGGTGGAGCAAGAATAAGAACCGCGCGCAATATCCGTGCCTTGAAGAGAGAAGATCAGCGCCAGTGAGAAATTGGAAAAGGTGAGAAATCCGCGCCAGTGAGAGTCTCAAGGTGAGGTGAGAAATCTGTGCCAGTGAGAGTATCCGCTTTTTTTTTTTTTTTTTTTTTTTTTTGAGCCCGCGTCCTGCGTCCCAACTCCAACCTTCCACCCTGCGTTTTTTTTTTTTTTTTTTTTTTTTTTTTTTGAGCCCGCGTCCTGCGTCCCAACTCCGACCTTCCACCCCGCGCTAGCTCCCCCCCAACTTTGCCGTTGTCCTCAGCCGACCGCGCCCCACCCATTGCCAGATCCGCGGCGCGTTGCCTCAACCAATCCCGCAGGGACTTTGTTTGCAAATTGTTGTCCCAGACCGGCTAGGTGCACCTCCCGCCGCCAAGACCCTCCTGCATCCTTTGAAATTTGAGCCCATCCGCGCGCAAAAACCAAACAAAAGCGAACACCCCCAGACATCCTTAAAACATCCTTTGCCCTTTGCCGTTCTTGTGGCCTTGTTCTTCCCTCCGGAGATTTCTGACCGCTCCCTGCCCGCCAAACCGCGCGTGACCACTTGATCCTTCCGCCCCACCCCACCGTCTGTCCATTCCGCTCCCGTCCTTTCCGTTGCTGCCACTACCCTTTCCAAATGCGCGCTCCCCGCCGTCAAAGAGGTCCGGCTCAGGTTGTGATTCTCCAACGCATGGTCCTTCTCTTCCGCCGCCGCGTGTACCTTCTTTGCAAGATCCTTCCGCCGCTTGCCGATTCCCAAACCGCCCAGAGCATCCATTTCCCATTCCGTTTTCCTTGCCCGCTTCCTGTCAGTAGGCCGCACCGGTTCCATCAAGTCCCGCTTCCCCAACACATTCTTAGCCCCCACTGAGGAAACCAATTCCGCGTTTGAATCCACTGTCTGGTCCCTTTGTCCCGTCCGCCAATGGTCATTGTCCTCCCCATTTGCGCACATGCGGGGCGCAGATGCGCTGGGAGACTGAATACTCTCCAGATAGGCCTCAAGGCCCCTTGCCACCTCTGCAAGTTTGCTAGCCCAAGAGATGGTTGCCGGTGGTGGGGCCGGAACATACTCTGCCCTGTAGTACTCCAGTTCCGCGTAGTCCACTTCCGCTTGCAACCGGGTCCCGTCGCACGCGCCTGCCTTGTAACCCAATTCCGCGGATGGCTTGAGATCTTCCTTCCAAAAGCAAGAACCGTGCCTCCCCCATCTTGCCAGCATGTCCTCCTTCAGTTCCGGCCAATCCAGGTTCAGGTATCCTCCCATCTCCTCCACTTCCTGACGCTCTTCTGCGTCCTTGATGAACAGGATGACATGGCGCGCCTTCTCAAAATCCACAATGCCTTCAGAGTCCGCAATTGTTTCATACCGTAAGATGAATCGCTCCACCTCCGCAATGTTGAGTCAAATATGCGGGTAAATCCATGGAGTAGCGCGGAAGCCGTCGGAGGAGGAAGGAAGAGAAGCGGCTGTTGATAGCATCCGTGGGTACCTTCAAGAGACTTTGACAAAAGATTTGTTCCCGGCCAGACCCCCAGATGTGGAAACTAAAGGGTGCAACACCCCAGAAGTCGTCCTTGAGTTCCGGAAGTTATTGATCAAAGCGTCTGTAAGGAGATTGGATGCAGCCGTTCAAGGGAGAGAGAGGGAGAGAGAGAGAGCAATAATAAGATGAATTCCTTCCTTTCCAATACAATCCAATCCAATGCCATAAAAAGTGATATCCTAGAGTGCAGTCCAGTCCGTGAAGTGAAGTGAAGTGAAGTGAAGTGAAGTGGGGTGAAGTGTTTTTCCCCGTCCTTCCTCTTCCTTCCTTCCCTATCCTATGATGCCCCTACAACCCAGAGTTCAGAGCAATGTATTTAAGCCCTCCCTCTCAACCCTAACCTAAGTACAACCACAAGTAACAAGAAAGAGTGATGAAATACAACCCTCAGCCGCAGAACCCTAGCCCAACCCTATCCCTCCATCCCTCGCCATTACCTGCGCCCTTTGGTATTAAAGTAGCCCGGTTCATCCGCCCGCGCCCGTCCGCCCGACAACCCGTTCCAATATCCGGGGTGTACCCACGTGACCCAATCCGCGCGTCTTGCAATGCGCGGTCCAATCCGTGCAAGCTTTCCGATCCACGCGAGCCTTCTGATCCGCGCAAGCCTGCTAAACCGCGAAAGCTTTCCAATCCGCGCAAGCCTTCCAATACTCACAAGCTTTCCGGTCTGCGCAATCCGTCGTCTCCCGTCTCCAGGTGCTGAGCCCAACCCAACTGCTGCTGGGCCTACCTGACTGCTGCTGAGCGCGCCGCCTGCAGCACTTTCCTGACTGCGTCCATAAAAGAGCACCACACCGTATCCATTTGTCCGCGCCCGTCGTGGGTGTTTGGTAATATCCGGCATGATCCGCGCGCTTGCACGCGCGCTCCATCCGTTCCTTTGTAGCCCGCAGATTGCTACGCCCCTACGTATCCAAACCGGCGCGCCCGCAAACCTAGTCGAGCACACTACCTTCCAAATACAATCTCCAGGACGGATCACCGCCCACGCCGCATTCAATGCTGAGCCAAACCCGTCCACTAGGTGTGGAGCCACACAGCGGCTGCTGCTGATCCAGCAGCTGCCGCTGCAGAGCACTCCGCATACCCTAATGCTGAGCCCCCTTGCCTCCAATGCTGAGCGCGCAGCCGCAACGCAGTTCTCAATCCGTGTCTATAAAATGACACCACAGCGGGCTTGTCCTTGGAATACAGATCTGCGTTTTTCTCCCCTTTGCTATCCAAACCAGCTTTCTTGTCAAATAAAGTTGAGCCCCGCGCAAAGAATTGTTTCATGTGCAAAGCTGCGGCCTTCTGCTTGAGTGGAGTTCCATCCAATTCCTCCAACTAGTAGCTACCTTGGGTGAACTTGGACTTCAGGTGGAAAGGCCTGTTCCATTGATCAGTAAACAGATTTCCCCACTGAGTTTCCAGGCTCTGGTTGTAAAGCAGCACCAAGTCCCCTTTTGGCAAAAGATCCCAGAGTTTATGTGCGCAGAGCTTTTCCCAGTAGCAGATGGACTTTGTGTGGGTTTCCATTAGTCTTCCATCCACTTTTATAATTATGGCCAGCAATTAGCTTAGGCAAATGAGCAGTATTTAAAGCAAAAGAAATGCTGGACACTGTGTGTCAATAATGGCTAATGGGGCTCTCACAATGGGGCAATATGTTGGATGAATTCGATTGGATGATGAATGAATGATGGAAAACAGCAGGGAGAAGAGCTCCTTAAGTACAAAAGATTGGCCTCTTGTGAGCCCATGATACAACAAGCCAAAGGGCAAATTTTCCGCCCCAAAAGAGCTCTACAGGCTCTACAGGCATTGTTACTTGGTTTGGACTGCATCAGCCCACATGGCATTAGTCCCTGAACCCTTACAACCAGACTATTCCGGTCCATTCTTGTGTTTCCACCGTTACGGGGCTGAACCAGCACATTGCTGTTCAGTCCCTTAGTTGGTTGTCTATTACAACGGGCCCTGATGGCATCATTACCCCTGTTACGGGCTGGTTGCCTCATGCATCCAGCCCCTGGCCCCTGAAATGGGCCAGGTGGGACCCAGGGCTCACCTGGGTCCGGTTTCAACCTCACATGGGGGGGTGTGACCAGCGGACATGCTGTCCCCCCCTCTATCTCTTACAAATCCCTGGTGGGGGCGGTCAAATCCCCTCACCAGGGGCCCTGGGGGTCGATACCCCCCAGGGCGTCGTCACAGAAAGTTGGCCTGGGAGGTGGTCAGGTCCCCCCAGGCCCATCGCTCCTCCCCCTCGGTAAAGGGGGGGGGAGAGCGCCCCCTTGCGCTTAGTTCGCTACGATGGCGGGGGGGGGGGGTGATTAAATCCCCCCCACCTGCCAGTCGCATACCATGCGGCCGGCGCCGCCACCTCCTGGGGCAAGGGGGTGGTCAGGTCCCCCCTGCCCTGACCGACCGCCTCGTTGCGGCCGGTCGCTGGCTGGTTCAACCCAGCCAGCCTGCCCCCTCCCCCTCGCGACGGCGAGCGAGGGGAGGGGGAGCAAGCCGGGGCCGCGAGCCCCGGCTCCGCGGCGCTGGTCGCCGGTCGCGACCAGCCGGGCCCGCGCGGCATCGCACCGCGCGGGATCCCTCGGCCGCGCAACAGCCCCACGCGGGCCGTCGGGCCCCGCGTGGGCCGTGCCAAGGAACACAGGCGGCCCCGAACGGGCCGCGACGCGAGCATCGGCCCCAAGCGGGCCGCGACACGGGCGGCAACCCTAATGGGCCGCCCCAAGCCCGAATTGTGAGAAAAGACTACTTTTGCGGGCCAGCCCGTCTGGCCAAGTATGTCCAAAATAAACCTTGGGCCCAATTATGCCCATACAAGCCCATCTGGCCGTATTTGCCCATATACCCCATCGGGCCCGTTAGGGCCCGTGTACCAATGGGTCTGTTTCACGCGTTTTGAGGCCAGTTTCCCCAACTCTGTAACATCCACATGGGCCCGTATGGTCCGTGTGTGTGTCCAATGGGCCTCAGAGGCCCATTTGTGCATCCCATTTGGATTACACTTATACGTAGCACCCGCGTAAGTGCGTACGTATTTTAACACACCCCCTTAATCCAAAAGGGGTGACATCCGCATATTAGTCACAAAGCCTTGATGCTTGTTTCTGTCTAATGCCTTAGTCAAGATATCTGCAATCATTGCTCCAGTGGGCATGTACCTCAACACAATCTCATTGCAGTTAACTGCGTCGCGAATATAGTTATAGTGAACATCAATATGTTTTGTTCTTGAATGGAACACTTGGTTTTGTGCCAACGCAATGGCACTCTGGTTATCGGAATACAACAACGCAAACCCTTGTGGTTTATGTGTATCCTCTAAGACTTTTCTCAACCATTTTGATTCCTGTGAAGCTGCTAAGTAAGCTCTATACTCAGCCTCTGTTGATGAGAGACTTATTGCCGACACCTTCTTGGACATCCATGACACCAGATTCTTACCTAAAAAGAATACAAAACCACTTGTTGATTCCCTAGTGTTACCATCTGCCCAACTTGCATCGGAATAACCAACCAAATCAAAGTTTGCTGACTTTGTAAACAACAGTCCCAGACTGTGTGTTCCTTTAAGATACCTCATAACTCTCTTAAACGCTGACCAATGCCTCATGCTTGGCTTCTCTAAGTGTTGCGACAAGACCCCAATTGCAAACGCAATATCGGGCCTTGTACACTGCCCCAAATAATTAAGCGATCCGACAGCTGACCTGTAGTCATTCCCTGATTGAACAAACTCCAGATACTCCTCATCTGTAGACTTCTCTAAACAAATGTTTGACTGCATGGGAGTACCAAACTCCTTTGCATCCTCTAAGCCATACTGCTTAAGAAGAGCTTCAACGTAATGGCTTTGGTCTAACTTAATACCATTCTTGCCCTTACTAACTTTCATTCCTAGCACCTGTTGTGCCAGACCAAGATCTTTTATCTTGAACTCCTTTTTGAGTGTCTCCATGACTCTCTCTTTACCATCACCAATAATGATAATGTCATCGACCCATACAAACAAAATTGCATCCTTTCTCACAAAAAGGCAAGGATCGGCCTCAGACGTCTTAAAACCAATCTCTATCAGTTTCTCACTCATGGTGTTATACCATCACCTAGCTGCTTGCTTCAATCCATACAGGGATCTACACAGCTTGAGGACATATTCCCCTTTATCTGCCAAAAGAAAAGTTCTAACACAGATTTTCTTCATGGTTTCTGGTTTAGTCTCTACTAACCATTCACGAAAACCATCAGGAATCGACATATAAACAGTCTCCTCCTCTCCAAGTTTTGCATTCAAGTATGCTGTTACAAAATCAGCTTGTCTGATTTCTTCACCCAACTCCACTGCCAGAGCAATGATGTACCTGAAGGTGGACAGCCTTCCAGTTGGTGAGAAAGTTTCTTGGTAATCAATACCCTCTCTCTGCTTGAAGCCCTGTGCAACAAATCTAGCCTTGAACCTTTTCAAAACTCCATTTGTGTCAAACTTCTTGTTTAACACCAATTGAGACCCCACAATGGTCTTTCCTTTTTGAACAGAATCCCGCTTAACCACTTCAAAGACACTATTATTCTCTAGAGAATCAAATTCCTCAAAAATAGCACTCTTCCAGTTGGCTCTCTCATCAGAATTCATAGCTTGGCCAAAGCTATTTGGGTTAACCCTGTTACCCATTTCTGAACTCAACTCCAGGACTTCATTGAGCATACACTGTTCCTGAAATGTATCTTCCTCATATCCTGCGGCAGCATAATGGGATCTCCACTCCCCGTACCTGTCAACCGGTACTCTAACCCTACCACTCCTTCTAACCGGAGGTGGAGGCTCATCAGGTTCTGATTCCACAGAATCACCTGGAGCGGGTACTGAACCCTCTTGTGGCACGTCTGCCACCTCTTCATCTTCTGGAACCACATGTTCCACAGCTTTTGCTGGTGAAATAGGTGCTAATTCTATTTCTTGTTGTGGCTTAATCACAACAACATCTTCACTCCTTTTGAGTGGAAAGGTACTTTTGTCAAATTTTACATCCCTGCTACGGATAACCTTTCTTGTCCCTGGACAATAAATCCTATAAGATTTACTTATTAAATCATAGCCTACAAGTGCCCCTGTTCTGGCTCTAGGGTCCAATTTTCCAACCATTTCATTATGGTGGACACTATAATACACCAAGCAACCAATTGTTCTTAGGTGTGATGTTTTGGGGTTCAACTTCCAAAACTGATAATGGGGGCACTTCCCATTAACACTTAAAATGTTGTGCAACAGACACACCGTGCACATCAACTCAGCCCATAAGAACTTTGGCAGACCAGATTGAGACATAATAGTTCTGACTTTGTCCAGTAAAGTCCTATTCATTCTCTCAACTATTCCATTATTTTGTGGAGTACTTGCAGTAGTGACTATATGAATGATACCATAATCTTTCAACAGCCTCCCAAAATCTTTACTCACAAATTCACCCCCTCCATCGGTAATAACCCTCTTGATCTCCTTCATCAGACCATTCTGTTTCCAGACTTTGAAGATTACAGAAACCTCCTCTGTGGTCTGATCCTTAGATTGAATTGGTTTAACCCAAACATAATTAGTTGCAGTATCAACTAAATTGATGAAGTATCTTGCCCCACCAAGGGACTCTGGAGTGAATGGCCCTGCCAAATCAATGGAAAATTCCTCTCTAGGAACATCTGTGCAATCTCTACTCTTAGAGAACACATTTCTAGTCTTAGCCCCCAAGGTACAACTCTCACAGTTGCTGTCCTTTACCTTATGGCCACTTCTATTGTGAGAAACAGTGCTCAGAGCTGAGAATTTGAACAAGCTTGCACACAGAAGCTTATTCCGAACTTGTCCACTAAGAACAGTTCTCCCATTCATATCAATAACAAACCTATCTCCTTTAAGATAACAAATTTGGAAACCTTTTTTCCATAACACCCCAAGAGACACAAGGTTGTAAGGCAACTCTGGTACATAGAACACTTTATCAAAAGTAATTTGGAAACCCAGTTGATTTGCAAGAATAACTTTTCCAATTCCTTTAATCTGAATTGTTCTGCCTTTCTGACCAATATTTACAACCCCATCATAATCACTAAGATTTGAAAATAAATTTGGTTCAAAAAACATGTGATCTGTACAACCAGAATCGATCAAAACAAGAACATCCTCCTTCAATCCTCCTAGTAGGAAAGAAGCTTTATCAGTCACTGATAAGTTCTTATCTTTGAGGTTAAGATTACTCACTTCATAATCAATCAAGTCCATTTCTTGATCCTCATCGATTTTGGCCTTCTTGTTGGGACCTTCTTCCACAACAGCCTCTTCAATTGGAGCATCCAACGCCACCATTGCAACGTTTTCAGTTGTGAGATTGACCTCCTTGTCATTCCCTTCGGACTTCTTCCTTTTCTTGGCCTCCTTGCAGTCCTTAGCATAGTGACCCTTATTCTGACAATTGTAACATAAGACCTTGGACAAATCCTTTTTCGCCTTCTTGCGAGATTTTCCAGTCTTTCCAACTAGGGCTGTTCCAGAACCCCCCTTCATCTTGAATTGAAGGTCATCCTTTTCAATCCTTTTAAGCACATCCTCCTCCCCAGGAAGAGGGTCCAATTGAGAAATGATTCTGACTAAGGAATCAAACTCTTTTGGCAGCTTTTGAAGGATTAAGAGTGACAAACACTCTGGATCCATGTTAAGTCCAGATGACTTGAACTTGGCTATACTAGACCTAGCCTCTGCCACAAACTGTTTACAATTCGAATATTGTAACTTGAACAGTTTATTAAAGGCTATACCCTTCTGGTGAACAGAATCACCAGCATACTTGGACTTAAGCAGCTTCCAAAGGATGCTGCCCCTCCTCCTCTAATCTTCCCTAAGAGTATCAGCAACCCATGTCACATGATTCTCATGAAGATGCCTAAGGATCAGATGGTAAGACTTCTTCTCCACTTCTGAACTGATCAGAGTGTCATCTGCATCCATAATTTCCCCACAGCAGATGTTATCCAGCTCACTATCCATAAGGACAGCCCAAGAATTATAGTTCTGACTATTCAGAACTATTTTGGTAGAGCTAACATCAGGGATATAGGACATCTTCTTGGAAAACTTGAGGTCTTTGAGGTTCTCCAAAGTAAGGTACAAAGGTCTAGATGGCTTGGAAGTAATGATGATGTTGGTACTGATAATGTGTTATAATTATGGCCAGCAATTAGCTTAGGCAAATGAGCAGTATTTAAAGCAAAAGAAATGCTGGACACTGTGTGTCAATAATGGCTAATGGGGCTCTCACAATGGGGCAATATGTTGGATGAATTCGATTGGATGATGAATGAATGATGGAAAACAGCAGGGAGAAGAGCTCCTTAAGTACAAAAGATTGGCCTCTTGTGAGCCCATGATACAACAAGCCAAAGGGAAAATTTTCCTCCCCAAAAGAGCTCTACAGGCTCTACAGGCCTTGTTACTTGGTTTGGACTGCATCAGCCCACATGGCATTAGTCCCTGAACCCTTACAACCAGACTATTCCGGTCCATTCTTGTGTTTCCACCGTTACGGGGCTGAACCAGCCCATTGCTGTTCAGTCCCTTAGTTGGTTGTCTATTACAACCGGCCCTGATGGCATCATTACCCCTGTTACGGGCTGGTTGCCTCATGCATCCAGCCCCTGGCCCCTGAAATGGGCCAGGTGGGACCCAGGGCTCACCTGGGTCCGGTTTCAACCTCACATGGGGGGGTGTGACCAGCGGACATGCTGTCCCCCCCTCTATCTCTTACAAATCCCTGGTGGGGGCGGTCAAATCCCCTCACCAGGGGCCCTGGGGGTCGATACCCCCCAGGGCGTCGTCACAGAAAGTTGGCCTGGGAGGTGGTCAGGTCCCCCCAGGCCCATCGCTCCTCCCCCTCGGTAAAGGGGGGGGGAGAGCGCCCCCTCGCGCTTAGTTCGCTACGATGGTGGGGGGGGTGATGAAATCCCCCCCACCTGCCGGTCGCATACCATGCGGCCGGCGCCGCCACCTCCTGGGGCAAGGGGGTGGTCAGGTCCCCCCTGCCCTGACCGACCGCCTCGTTGCGGCCGGTCGCTGGCTGGTTCAACCCAGCCAGCCTGCCCCCTCCCCCTCGCGACGGCAAGCGAGGGGAGGGGGAGCGAGCCAGGGCCGCGAGCCCCGGCTGCGCGGCGCTGGTCGCCGGTCGCGACCAGCCGGGCCCGCGCGGCATCGCACCGCGCGGGATCCCTCGGCCACGCAACAGCCCCGCGCGGGCCGTCGGGCCCCGCGTGGGCCGTGCCGAGGAACACAGGCGGCCCCGAACGGGCCGCGACGCGAGCAGCGGCCCCAAGCGGGCCGCGACACGGGCGGCAACCCTAATGGGCCGCCCCAAGCCCGAATTGTGAGAAAAGACTACTTCTGCGGGCCAGCCCGTCTGGCCAAGTATGTCCAAAATAAACCTTGGGCCCAATTATGCCCATACAAGCCCATCTGGCCGTATTTGCCCATATACCCCATCGGGCCCGTTAGGGCCCGTGTACCAATGGGTCTGTTTCACGCGTTTTGAGGCCAGTTTCCCCAACTCTGTAACATCCACATGGGCCCGTATGGTCCGTGTGTGTGTCCAATGGGCCTCAGAGGCCCATTTGTGCATCCCATTTGGATTACACTTATACGTAGCACCCGCGTAAGTGCGTACGTATTTTAACATCCACCTTCTCCAACATCTTGTCCTGTTGCAGGAGTTGCTTGGCGTGGGCCTTGACCAGATCTGTGGCTGTTGTAACCTTCCACCAATCAATACCCAGAAAGTTTTCCAGCTCAATGTCAATTGGAAGCACAGGTTGCTGCCCAAATAGCAGCTTGTACGGCAAATAAGCCTTCAATCTCTTTACCAAGATCCAATCTGCAAAAAGAACTACCCAGAGGGTTTCCTTCCACATCTTACAATCCTTGCCGCACATCTTCACCATTGCGTCCTTGATTGGCTGATGACCGCGCACAATAATCCCCACACCTTCCGGATAGTACTCCGTCACTTGCCCAAACTTTGCTCTGCAACTTTGCACCAACTCCACCAAATGTCCCCAGAACTCCGCACCCCCATTGACCATTACCAGCCAAAGTGATCTGTAACACACAAACCAATCTTCCTTCAGAAACTGACCAAATGTTTCCGCCAAAAGCTTCACCAGCGGCCGCGCTTCCACCCATCCCAACAGATTGTCCTGTGCAACAAGGAGGTATGCAAACTTACCTGCCTTCATGTGTACAACATCCAGAGAAACCCGCCCAAACAAGGCATACTCTCCAGTGGGGATACCTACTTTGCAAGGGAACATTGCACTCTGCTTCTGACACTCTTTGCATGACTGTACCCATTCCTGCACCGCGCGTACTACACCCGGCCACCAGAACCTCGCCTGCACCCCCTTTGGCATTTCAAGCTTCCCGCAATGGTCTAAATTGTCATGCAGACTTGGGTGTCTTCCGCAAACCAAAGATCCTGCAAATACAAACTGAGGACCCCTGTCACGCTTGGCACTTAGGGATTATTGTCTTCATCACTTCAACATGCCCTCTCCTCAGTACCATCTACCTCAGTCTAAAAGCGTGACACAAATAAAGCACAACATCAATGGTGCAATCCGCTATTTCCTCTGGCTTGCGCTGAACTTCCAATCTTGGCGACCAACTCAGTATATACTTGTGAACTTTGCGGTTAACTCCATACTGGTTGGCCATCCATTATGAGATCCAATCTCCTTCCCTGGCCAATCAACAGCCTGGGACTTCCATCTTTGGTCATGCACTGTTCATTAGTTCGCATCTATGTCTAACTAAGCCATCATTACAGTAAGGTTTGAAATTGGACTAGTCCCTACCCTGCATACACTATTACTTCTGATTTGAATTACCTTCAACGTCACTCGCTTCTGTCCCAATTTGTCATACAATTTTACGCTCAGATTCTATTGTCTTGCGCTTACGCTATGACCTCAGAGATGTACCACTGCTTCATTTCCTATCCTGTTCCTGTCATTCATTGCCTCACCGCTTCAACTGTAGTTAGCTCATCACCAGGTTGTATCTAGTCACTTTGGATTACCTTATAAGGGCTATCCCCTTGCCTGATGATTGTCTCCTCAGTTAGTTAATTTCATACGTTCTTGCCTTTTGCTACAACCTAGTTATCACATCAGACTCAGGTTGAAGTTTCCTTCTTTGGAACACATTCCATTCCTCTCGCCGTTTGTTGAGTGGCATAAACAAGTTTGCACTTTGCAATTGAATCTTGCTACTTGCACTTGCCCTTGCACTCAGCATTCCTTTGCGCTCACGATCATCTAAGATTTGCCCTATAGTACGTGGGGTGGTCTTGTGACAGTAAATTAACTAACTCAACTCATCTATTGTAGCCTGCCAACCTATAGTAGACTTCTTTTTCTTGATGTCACGTACTTGCTCAACCGGGAACGCTTCCCTTGCCCCTTACAATGATGAGATTCATTGGGTAGGGAGAACCAGCGCTCCTCGGGCCCAACAACCCTTAGATCCTGTTCCTCCTTCTAAATTGCCATCTGTTGAACCCCTTGATGATACTTGGGCTCCTCCACGGGATGCTCTGATGGACCCTCTCGCGGAATTCGCAGATTCCAACCATTCTTCCAATGAAACCTTGACTTGTGGTAGACCAGGGGTTTGCACTACTGATCCCAAGCCCAATGCTACGACCCTGCTTTTGACATTGATCCAGGCCCTCACTCATGGTGCCCAGCAATCTAGTCCAAGTACTCCTAGCTTTTGCACTCCGGGCATGAAACAACCCAATCAATTTACGGGAGAACACCCTCATAAGCTTAGATCCTACCTACAGTCTTGTAAAATCATCTTTTCAAACAACTCCAACAATTTCCCTTCCGATACGCATAAAGGTATGTATGCTTTGTCCTTCTTACGAGGTAGAGCCTTGCAGTGGTTTGAACCGTACCTCAAACTTTTGTCCAACAACAGTCCCACTTGTATTCTCAACAACTGGGACAGGTTCAAGCAACAAATGTTCAACCTGTTCGGCGATCCCAATGAAGTTTGAAACGCCAAATACAAACTTAATAGTTTAGTTATGAAGGAGAATAGTAGAGCTTCCATTTATATTTCTCATTTTCAAACCTTGCAGTCTTGCATCCAGTGGAACAAAGCTAATCAATTGAGTGATTGAGCTTGATAATGGCTATCATGACAAGAATTGCTCTTGGAAAAACTACCATGGACTGTCCACCTCCACTCCAAGTGTGAACAACTCCTCAAAGCAAAACATGAGGAACCCAAAACCATCCAAACCAACCCCAACTTTGAACTCCAACTCAAAAGGGAAAACCGTTGCCAAAAATCCAAAGTTCTTGGACAAAGAAACCAGGATGCTATGGAGCGAGGAATGGCTACAAAGGGAAAAGAACAGGCTGTGTATGTATTGTGGAGGGAAACATGATGTTGACAGCTATGCAAAGTGGTTAGCGCGTGAAGCGGCTAAGCAGTCAAAAAATTAGCTTGTAGTTTTTCTGATACTTGCAAGGAAAAATACACATTATCTAAATCACCGCGAGTAAATCTTTGCACTTGCAAGTCACTAGGTGCTCCAAGTTCAAGATTTATCCTATTCCTTTCTGAAAACACTCCTTATCAAGTATTACTTGATTCCAGCGCTAATGTTTCCTTCATCAGTGAATCTTTTGCCACTTCCAAAAATCTTACGCGTTCCGAGATAGATAAATTTCCTATCTATTTAGTAAGTAGTGCAACTGAACTGTCTTATTGGGTTTCCCAAAAGGCAAAATGGACCTTTTCATTCTCCAATTTCCCCATCTTCGAATGGGATTTATTTGTCTTGGCTATACCCAGAATGGATGATACCATTCTAGGCAATGATTTCCTAGTTTACTGGAATCCGGATGTGAATTGGCAAGAAGGAATAATTAACCTTTGAACCTTGCACCCCCAGAACGCTAACCTTTCCTTCAATCAGGAATTAAACACCCTACCTGACACTGTCATTGAGTTGGATGACACTTTTCCGCCAGGAGATTTTCAATATCCTGACCTTCATTCCCAAATTCCCTCTTCAGATTTAGGAGTTATCGCTTACCTATCAGCTTAACTCTTTCCTGTTCCTTCGAAGAGAAACAGACACAAACCAAATGGTGTATTTTGAGCTCCCTAATCCTCTTGCACCATGCAAGCACCTCAAACCTGGTGCTCAAAGATGACAAGATTGAAGATTTAGGATTCATTTGAGAGTCTTTACTTTGGTTTATCATGACTTTGCTGACGTCTTCTCAGCTGCAAAAGCAGATAAATTGCCTCCATCCCGTCCTTACAATCACACAATTGAACTTACTGGCCCACCTCTGGCACCAGAACCAGTCTATTCTCTGTCAACGCAAGAATCAATTACGCTTCAAGACTTCATTGCGGAAAATGTAGCAAAAGGATTTCTTCGACCAAGCAATTCAAATACCGGTTCACCTGTCCTATTTGTTCCAAAAAAGCACGGCGGAATTTGCCTTTGTGTTGACTACAGGAAACTGAACCAGGTAACCTGGAAGAGTGCCTATCCAGTACCGCCTATGTCACATCTCCTCACCCCCTTCCATGGAGTTGCTTATTTCTCAAAGTTAGACCTTTGAGGTTCCTATAACCTAATTTGAATTAAGGAAGGTCATGAGTATTTGACCGCGATGAGAACCTTTTGGCAGTTATGAGTATACCGTCATGCCTTTTGGCCTCTGTAACGCTCCTTCCACTTTTCAACATTTTGTCAACGACATTTTCTCCGATCTCGTAGGAAAATACCTTGTGGTATATCTTGATGATATACTAGTCTACTCAAGAAACCTTGAAGATCACATTGCACATGTGGGAGAGGTGCTGCAGCGACTTTGCAAGAATGACCTGTTTGCAAAAGCCTCTAAGTGCGAATTCCTTCTATTATCTTCATTTTCTAGGTGTCGTAGTCTCGCAGCAAGGACTATCAATGGACCCAGCCAAAAGCAAACACATATTGGACTGGCCCCCACCTTCTTCGGTTGAATCCCTTCCAGTTTTCTTGGTTTCAGAAATTTCTATAGAAGGTTTATTGCGCATTACGCCGAAAAAACCATGAATCTTACTAACCTTCTTCAAAAAGACAATCCTTTTGTTTTTACCAAACAAGCTGCTTTGGAGTTCAAAGCTCTGAAGAAAGCGTTCACCACTGCTCTGATACTTGCTCACTTCAACAAGCTAGCTTGCACTATTTTCAAAACAGACGCAAGCGACTATGCAATTGCATGAGTAATCTCGCAGTTCTCTTCCTCCATTTCTCTCTTGCATCCCGTAGCTTTCCAGTCTTGCAAGTTGCTCGCTGCAGAGCTTAACTATGAGATTCATGACAAGTAACTTCTTGCGATCGTTTATTGCTTGAAGAAATGGCGTTCATTCCTTTTGAGCCTTGGGGAATCCTTTGAAGTTTTAACTGATCATATTTCTTTAATGTATTTCATGAGCTCAAAAGTCCTCACACGTAGACAGGCACAATGGGCCAAATACCTCTCCAAGTTCCACTTTAGGATCACGTACCTTCCTGGGAAACAAGCGGTAGTTCCTGATGCTTTATCACATTGGGACAATGTTTACCCAGGGGGGGGGGGGGAGCACCTTTGCCTAAAACAACCCTGAAAAAGTTAGGACACTCTTCTCAACCCAATCTGCCCAACTCAGTTTGATCATTGCTCACTTACAAGATTTGGCTTCCGAACTCCAACAAGCTCAATGCGACAACCCCAAGTGCATCAAACTTTGCAAAAGTGCGAAATTATTAGATAGCAGTTACAGTATTTATGATAATGACTTTTTAGTCTATGATAATTGTATAGTAGTACCAGATAATTCTTGCATTAAGTTAGATATCTTTGAGTCACGGCGCAATTCTCCGCTTGCTGGTCATCATGGGCAGGATGAAACCTACCAATTGATTTCACAAGACTTCTACAGGCCTGGTATGACCAAAGAAGTAAAAGACTATGTTAGCACTTGCTATGATTGCAATTGTAACAAGTCCTTGAAACACTGGAAGTATGGGCTGCTCCAGCCACTTCCAATTCCGCCTCTTCCTTGGCACTTGCTTTCTATGGATTTCATCTCTCAATTACCTTCTTCTAGTGGATATGATGCTATTCTAGTAATAGTAGATTGCTTCTCAAAGATGGCTTTATTTTTGCGCAGTAATGTGAAGGCCTCTTCAGAAGACTTAGCTAACTTGTTCATAGAATATGTATTTTCAAAACATGGTCTGCCTGATAATATAGTTAGTGATCGTGGATCTCTGTTTGTCTCAAGCTTCTGGACCTCGCTATGCCAACATTTGAGGATCACTTGCAATTTATCAACAGCTTACCACCCGGAAAAGGATGGGCAAACCGAGCGAGTTAATCAGATTCTTGAACAATATCTTTGAAGGTATGTTGCCTATAAACAAGACAACTGGTCGCAATGGCTCCCACTAGCCAAATTTGCCTACAACAACTCCACTCATTCCTCCACCAAACAGTTGCCCTTCCAAACTCTTTATGGTAGAAAACCAACTTTCTCTTCCCTTCACATAGCACCTTCTCAACCTGCTACCAATTACCTTGAAAAAATTCAATCCCTTCAATCGCAACTTCAAACCAACCTTGAAGAAGCAAACCAGCGCTATAAGGAGCAAGCAGACTGATCTTGCACTTTGGCTCCAACCTTTGCAGTAGGAGATCAAGTATGGCTCAATGCTTGCAACATTTGCAGCACTCGCCCCACTTGCAAACTCTCCGAAAGAAAGCTTAGCCCCTTTAAAGTAGAATCAGTCATCTCCCCTAATGCCTTTAAACTTACTTTACCTGTGAAATGGAAAGGTATCCACCCGGTCTTTCACGTGTCTCTCCTAGAGACAGCTCAAGTCCTATACCCGGGCAAGACTCATCCCCCTCTTGAACCGGTCACTGTCCTTGATCATCAAGAGTGGGAAGTAAGCCGTATTCTGGATTCCAGGTTACGCAAAGGAAAAATTCAATACCTTGTTGAATGGTCTGGTTTCCAGTCCAACAAAGATCACACCTTGTGGGAACCATCCCATCACCTTTGCAATTCACCTGATCTGATTTGACACTTCCATGCAAGCTACCCTTTCAAACCTTGAAAATCATAATTCAATCCCATCCAATCCCATTCCATTCCATTCCACATTTCATCCCATCCAATCCGATTCCATTCCACTCCACATTTCATCCCATCAAATCCTATTCCATTCCATTCCTCATTTTATCTTATAAAATCCCATTTTATCTCACATTCTATCATTCAATCCCATTCCATTCCATATTCCATCTCATCTAACCCCATTTTATTTCAAACCATCATTCATCATTCCATAAGTTAATTCCTCCATCTCACCATGTTATTCCTTTTTCTCAATTCCCTTTCATTTCTACTAAATAAAGCTTCATTCCTTATTATGAAAAAAATAATAATATTTATATTTATAATAATAATAATAAAAAAAAGAAAATATATATTTATAATTACAAAGTTTCCTTTACTTCCTTCTCTTCATCCTCCCAATTTTCAGTCAATTCCGCAACCATGGACCAAAAAGTATCCAGGTCTTCATCATTGATTAGTGCGGACATTCTTTGGAGAACTAGCACTTCCGTTACGATATGCCTCTCAAAGATTTCCTCGCACCTTGCAATCCAAGCTCGCTTTGGCCAAGCATTCCATCCGCCTTCCTCCAAGAGCTCTTTGTATGCTCTCTTCCTTTGGACTCCCAAAATGCCTTCTCCAATATTGTCCGTCAGCCGCCTCACATCTGTTTTGACCGGCCCTACGACTTGCACCAGATCCGCTTTGCCTCGGCCTTCCATTCCTTCCGCTCCATCCACTCCATCCCTTCCATCTCCTTCATTTCCTTCTCCCAATTCATCCGCTCCTTCTCTCCCTCCATTTCCGTTTCCTCCATTTCCCAATTCTCCTTCCGCTTTGTTTCCTTCCTCCTCCCTTGCTTCCTTGGTTATGACTCCTACCATTTCTGCATCGGGCAGTTCGCCTCGCACCTCGGCATTCATCTGGGCCCCTGGGATTTCAGTCCGCGGTCCCAGTAAGGTGGTGGTGGTGGTGGTGTATTTGTGGTATACCTTCCGAAACGGGGCAACACTAGCAAAACAAGCAAAATTAGTTACTATTTTATGATCATTAGTCAGTCCAGATTAGTACTCACCAGGAACTTGAGTCCCCAAGTATTTGATCTCTGGCAACGGTGGTATCTTGTAGTTAACCCTTTGCGCAGACCTACGACTTCGCATCTCCCTTGATGACTCTGCGGGACCCTTGACAGACAACTCGACATTTATAGGGAAATTAAATTCCACTATGCAAAAGCAACATTGCTTGCACTTGCCTCAAAGGCCTTTGACGGCAGTACTAGGGAAACATTGCTTGTTTCGGCAAATACAGTTTTCGCAATGGCGGGATGACAATGACAACATTTTATATAAATTATAAATTTATCAAGTAATGAATTAAATAATGTAAGGGGTATACAGTAATAATTAACAACTTGAAATCAATGGGAAAATTTATCTGAACGCTTGCAGGAGCTTGCGTCTTTATACCCGGGCAACTGTCACGCTTCGCACTTAGGGATTATTGTATTCATCACTTTGACATGCCCTCTCCTCAGTACCATCTACCTCAGTCTAAAAGCGTGACACAAATAAAGCACAACATCAATGGTGCAATCTGCTATTTCCTCTGGCTCGTGCTGACCTTCCAATCTTGGCCACCAACTCAGTATATACTTGCAAACTTTGTAGTTAACTCCATACTGGTTGGCCATCCATTATGAGATCCAATCTCCTTCCCTGGCCAATCAACAGCCTGGGACTTCCATCTTTGGTCATGCACTATTTGTTATTTCGCATCTACGTCTAACTATGCCATCATTACTGTAAGGTTTTCAATTGGACTAGTCCCTACCCTGCATACACTATTACTTCTCATTTGCATTACCTTCAACATCACTCGCTTCTGTCCCAATTTGTCATACAATTGTACGCTCAGATTCTATTGTCTTGCAATTACGCTATGACCTCAGAGATGCACCACTGCTTCATTTCCTATCCCATTCCTGTCATTCATTGCCTCACCGCTTCAACTGTAGTTAGCTCATCACCAGGTTGTATCTAGTCACTTTGGATTAACTTATAAGGGCTATCCCCTTGCCTGATGATTGTCTCCTCAGTTAGTTAATTTCATACGTTCTTGCCTTTTGCTACAACCTAGTTATCACATCAGACTCAGGTTTAAGTTTCCTTCTTTGGAACACATTCCATTCCTCTTGCCATTTGTTGAGTGGCATAAACAAGTTTGCACTTAGCAATTGAATCTTGCTACTTGCACTTGCCCTCGCACTCAGCATTCCTTTGCGCTCACATTCATCTAAGATTTGCCCTATAGTACGTGGGGTGGTCGTGTGACAACCGCTTACTTCCCGGACTGCTGGAGCAGCAGTCGCACGCCTACTTCCACCACCCCAAGCTTAACCGTTGGAACCTCCACATCCAATGGTTCCGTGCCTTTGTACGGATCATCCTGCGGGTACCAAGAAAGCGCATCCGGCATTGTAAAGGCCTTCCCTGGAACATGCACAACTGTGAAAGAGAACAACTGAAGGAACACAACCCACCTGGTCATAGGCTCATTTGGCAGCTTTGGCAAATTGATCATCCGCCCCAGCGCCTCTGCATCCACCAGAAGTAAAAAGTGAATCCCCCATAGCAAATTCTGCAACCTTGGCACAATCTTAGTGACCCCTCAAAGTTTCAACTTTGGCTGCAAGTACCCGCTCTCCATTGGTGTAAACGTAACAGACTCGTAAAAAATCTGACAATCTTTCCCCTCATCCTCCTGGGTCAGCACTGCCCCTATGCCAAGCTTTCTTCAATCCATGGCCAACTTAATTCATCCAGAGTCATAATCCAGGTCCCGAAGTACAATATTGCACCCAAGTTTTCACAGTTTGACACCCAGGTCCATTTTGCGCCCTTACGCATTAATGCCCAGAACCGGCTAGCAACCTCAGAAAACCGCTTGATGAACATCTGTACGTAGCTACACAATCCCAAGAACTGGTGAATGTGCAATAAAGTCTTTGGCGTTGGCCACTCAAGGACTTTGTTGCGTTTCTTTTCCGCCATCCACCTTCCGTTGGAAGCCACCACATGTCCTAGAACCTCCAGAGCAGGTACGCAGACCACTAAATTTCCCCCCAACACCATAAGTCCTGCTTCCTTGATCCGGAACAAGATCCTTTCCAGCGTTTGGGCGTACTCCCAGACAAATTGCCAAATTTACAGAGCATTGGTTGTTAAAATACGTATGCACTTACGCGTGTGCTTCGTATAAGTGTAATTCAAATGGGATGCACATATGGGCCTCTCTGGCCCATTGGACACTCACACGGATCCTACGGGCCTGTGTGGATGTCACTGATTTGGGGAAAATGGCCTCAAAACGTGTGAAACAGGCTAATTGGTACATGGGCCCTAACGGGCCCGGTGGGGGATATGGGCAAATACAGCCAGATGTGCTTGTATGGGCATGATTGGGCCCAAGGTTGATTTTGGACATACTTGGCCAGAAAGGCTGGCCCGCCAAAGTGTGTTTTGACTCAGGTTTTGGGCTTGGGGTGGCCCATTGGGGCCGCGGCCCGTGTTGAAGCCCGCTTGGGGCTGCTGCCCATGCCTCGGCCCGCTTGGGGCCGCAGCCCGTGTTGCAGCCCGCTTGGGGCTGCTGCCCATGCCTCGGCCCGCTTGGGGCCGCTTGTATCCCTTGGTATGGCCCATGCAGTGTGGTGTTGTATTTATAACCTTGGATTGGGAGCTCCATTGTGGGCTGCGCGCTCAGCAGTTGGGTAGGTTGGGCTCAGCATTTGGGGTGCACACGGTATCAGAAGTGCCTGCTGCAGGCTCAGCAGCAGCGGATGAGGGCTCAGCGGCAGGGATTGCGGGGCTTGGAACCAGGTGTGGGTTGGGCCTACTCTGGGGGGTTCCAGGCCGCCCCCGCCCAGGGAACATGGACCAAGTGATGGAGCCGGCCCAACCAAGCTTGCAGGTGGCTAGTCTGGAAGGCAAGGGCGGGGAAATCAGGGGTTATATGCGTGGGCATAAGTGCAGGCTGACTCATGGATTGCGGGATACACGGACGCGTGTGGACAGATAAACCCAGGGGGCTCTGAGTAGGGCACAGCGGAGGGCTGCGCCATGAGAAGGACAAACCAGATGTATGTAATATCAAAGATGAGGGTTTCAGATGGGGTGGGTGGTACGGGGTAGGGTTAGGGTGGAGCTAGGGTTCTGTACCTGAGGTCATATTTCATCTATCTTGTTACTTGTGGTTGTACCTAGGTTAGGGTTGAGAGGGAGGACTCAAAAATACCTCACTCTCAACTCCTGGTTGGGTAATCATCATATATCATCACCAGCAGACCACCAGGGAATGGTATGGGAAGGATTGGAAGGGAGGAATTTATCATGTAATCACTCTCTCATGCTTAGACCAATAACTTCTGGAACTTGAGGGAAACTTTGAGGGGTATCACTACTCTTGTTTCCAAATCTGGGGGTCTGGCTGGGAAAAATCTTTTGTCTAGGTCTCTCAAAGTTAGCAGGTGCAATGTTGCCAACAACTACTCCAGGATCAAAATTCCCAACTTTGTTCCCTCTCTGGTTGGGAGCTGGCGGGCTGACACCTCCACCACCGCCAACTACTCAGTCCTGCGGTTTTGCTCCTCCTTGGTCAGAGCCTTTGGAGGCGGCTGAGGCTTAGGCCGCAGAACTTCCCTCATCTCCGGTTTGACACCGCGGATATCTGGCGCTTTCTGGCAAGGTTCAAGGATATCACGGACTCCAAACACACAACGGGCAAGGATAAGGTCCATACAGTTGTTCTCTTTATCACGGACAAGAATAAACTCTGGGATGTGGAGGATACGTATGGCTACAAGGCTTGAGACTGGGAAAGGCTCCAGAACAAGATGATGGCAAGGTGGGCGAAGCGTGAGCCCCGCTTCTGGGAGACAGACTTTGAGCGGGCCACGGCAGAGGCAAATTTGCAAGGTGGGGTGCAGACACGGAGTGATTTGTCTGAATACAAATCTACGTTTGACCGCATCTACAGCTACCTAGAGAAGAACCAGATGGTAGCAGGTCAAACAGGGGCAATGAAGCGGGCGTTTCTAGGCAGGCTTGCACCGCAAATTTGTGCAAAGGGTCCAGAGGTATCTATTCAAACACGGGTTGGTATCCTGGTCAGTGAATTGGAGTTTCATGCTTCTTCCAAACCTAAGCATGATCAACCAGGCGGTAGAGAGCAAGATTGATTTGGAGAACTGATTGAGGATACGGCCAGGTTTTTCCCAATGGTTTCAAGGCAACCAATGGCCTCTTCCACTCTGGCTCCAATGCAGCTACCGCCTGCGGGCCCATCAGCAACAGAGCGGCCGGCAGCCCCTTTTCAGTCAATGGAAGTACCATTGAACAAGGTAACGGATATGTTACAGGACCTACGGATACTTCCAAATTGGATAACGGCCCCGCCTCCTCCTCCTCCGGGGGGAGTTCTGCCTCACATGGGGGGGGGGGTCTTCCAGCCCAGTAGCAGGCCATTGAGCGGGTTTTTGGTTTGCATGTGCACCTATTGCGGCGATAAAGGCCACTGGAAGTCTGGTTGCGCGGAACTGACCAAGGACATGGACAAGGGGTTGGTCCGCACTTCTGGGGCGACTTACATATTCCCAACGGGCAAGCCGGTGGATCTGGGGGCCGGTCAGCCACCCCCTGTGGAGCAGGTTAGGGCAAGAGCCCGGCCCGCAGGGGCCGCTTGGGTTTCACTTGGGATTGTTACCGGGCCCAATACGTGGCAAGCTCTGCGTGTGGAAGCAGAGGTTAGGGCATTGGAGGCAAAAAAGCAGATTGTGTTGGAGAAGATGGATGTGGATGTCAGAGAGCGGCCATCAACCCAGGCCCCAAAAACTGGTACGCAAGGGCCGGTAGGCAACATGCCGTGGACCAGTTCCAGAGGAAGGAGGAAGGCCGCAGAAATTGTGCAATGGGTGATGGGGAGCAAGGCACCAATACCCCTTATTCTACAGGAGCTCTCCGCGGTCTCCCTGGTGGTTGTTGAGGAAATTGTTCAGGCGCTGAGGGAGCATGGGGGTGGCAGGGTTCCGGCAACGGTGAAGCGCGTGAAAACGGCAGGGGAGGAAGGGGAATTCAAGTTGTGCCAATCCAAAGCCGTGTTGGTGCCGCTCGCCTATTTCTTGATGAAGATTGCAGGAAGGAAGGTGTGGGAGATGGTTGACAGTGGGTCAATGGTCAATCTGCTCCCGTCAAAATTGGTGGATGAGTTGGCCCTGGTTTGAAGGAAGTGCGCTATGGGATTAAGGGCACTCAATGGAGGGGAATTTTGGGTGGATGGGGTGGTGGAGGAAGAGGAGGTGGATTTTGCAAAGGTCCAGAAGTTGCTGTTGTTTCTCTTGGTTGAGTGCGGCAACATAATTTTGGGTTGACCGTTTATGTTTGGGTTCTGGGCCCAGATGGTTTTTAACATAGAGGAATGGACGGAGGCGCTGACAGTGGAAGACGCGTCCAGGGCAAGGTTTGAGACAAAAATCTGCAACCATGGGAAGAGGAAATCGGTGCAAACAGCGGCAGCCGGCAAAGAGGCAGAATCCAACGGGGGGGACAACCATGAGCGTTTCCCTGCAGAGGATTTTGCCTAGTCGAGCGCGGGTATGGCGCGGGAAAGGCTCCAGTTTTGTGCGGGCGGTTGACTCAGAAGGAGAAGGAGGGGGAAGGGAGCGCGTGGAGGGTGTGGGCGGCAGAAGTAAGTCCTCTTCCTCAGTATGCGCCATTGGAAGGTACTGTGTTTCAACAACCCTACCATAGTGCCACGCTCATGAGCAAAGGCAAGAGCCACAGGTTAATTATTGCCAGGAATCACAAGGACAACGGTGGACGTGTAAGGATGGTCAGGTGCAACACAGGATGGTACAAGCCCATGGCAAAAAAGGTTTGGCCCCAGAAAAAGCCAATGCCACAGGGACTGAACGGGCCTCTAATGCCAATCTCCTGGTCTTGGGACCCCTGGGTAAGTCTGTTGAATAAGTCCAGGTGGGTAACGCGGTTGGCGCAGATCACGGCTGAGCGGATTAAGGCACTTAATTTTAGGCCAAAGGAGTGGTTGAGTACAGAGGAGAAGGATTTTCTGGCATTGCTGTTGGTGCTCTGCAAAAAGGCCCTTTTCTTTGGGCCTGACAAGCGCAGATTGCTGAGGAACAATGTTGGCAATCCCTATGTGATCCCCACAGTGCCTCAAAAGCCCTGGCAGATCAAGCAAATTCCAATCCCTTGGACTGTGCGGGAACCCTTTTTGGAACTGGTTTGGGAGCGCGTGAGGATGGGGTTTTACAAGCAGTCCACATTGAGCTACTCTAGCCCCATCTTTGCGGTTGTTAAACAGTACTGAAAGTCGCTTAGGATTGTTCATGACCTGCAGCGGCTTAACTCATTCACCATCTGGGACACGGGATTGCCGCCACATGTGGAAAAGTTCCTGGAATTGATGGCAGGGCGCGTGTGTTACGGATTGGTTGATGTAATGGGGGGTATGATCAGCGCAAGCTCCATCCTGACTTGCAGCCGTTAACTGCATTTGAGAAAGGATTGCGGAGGATGAAGCTAATGCGGTCACTGCAGGGCGCAACAAACTTGGTGGCGGTTTATCAGTCCCATATGACCTGGATTCTGCAGGAGAACATTACGTACGGGGTTCTGATTTTCATCAACAACGCAGGCATCAAGGGAAAAAAGATGGATTATGGGGGCCCTGTGTTAGAGGAGGCCCCAAAGATTCGCCACTTCATCTGGGAGAATGTGCAGACATTGGAGAGGGTCTTATTCTGAATTGAGGAAGCAGGGCTTACAGTGTTGGGGAGTAGGTCGGCAGTTTATGTTCCGGCGCTGGAAGTGCTAGGACATGTGGTGGCTTTCAATGGCAGGAGAATCACGGCAAAGAAACAGAAAAAAGTCCTCAAATGGCCAACCCCGCAGACGCCTTTGCATCTCCTCCAATTCCTGGGACTGTTCAGTTATGTTGGCATGCTCATTGAGCAGTTTGCAGAAGTTTCAAGTCTGCTGCAGGCGCTGTGGTGACCAAATCCGGGACACCACGGAAAAAAAAAAAAAAAAAAAAAAAAAGAAAATATATTTTTTTTTGGTTGTACCCCTATGGGTACCTTCATTGCCCCCCATCTCTCAACTTCTCCCTGTCCTAGCGGTCTAGGACAGGCCTCTTGCCTGTCTCTCCGCTTTGATCCTCTCTTCCTATGTTCAACTCCCACTTGTTGTGCTTGCGGCCCTGACTTTTGGCGACGCGAGCAATTGTCGAACCACTTTTGACGATCCCTTCTCATCCTCACTGTCCAATCCAAATTGCCGCAACCCATCCGATCGACCCAGTACTGCTTCATCTGCTTCCATCAACCCATCCCACCATCACTACTTGCACTCAAAGCTTTCCGCAATCGATCAAGTACTCCATCAAGCTCATCCCAACCCACTATCCTCACTCCTCCATCATTGTCCCTCACTTGGCTCATTGTCCCAGATCATCCTCTCATCATCCCAACTCAAAAGAGTCGGATCCACTCGGCCCATCCAAGTCCTCACCTTCCAAGCTATCAATCACTTAACATCATCACCTCCCTCATCCAACGATCTCCATCAAACTTCATCAAACTCACTCCACCCCTATCCACATCACCATCATCAACACCACCGCTCCCAGACTGCAAAGATCATTCATGATCACCAGTCACATCAGTCTATAACAACTGATCATCCATTGACACTCACTGCGACGACGGTGTGGGCAACGGCGACCACCGGTACGCCGGCGATCTCTGCGACGGCCGCCCGTCCAACGACTCACCCCAACAACTGTCCTCTACACCATCTCACCGGCTTGCTCATCACCCAATCATCATCCCCTCCCTCTACCCGTACCTAGCCAACGTATGCAGGCTCCCTCACTCTCCTACCAACCGGTTGGATTGGATCCTCCCACTCACAACCTCCAGCTGGCTGGTCTCCTGCCCGGCTTGTCTGTTGCCCGCGCAAGTCTCAGCTGTCTCCCAGGCCCATCAGCCTGTCCGCGGGCCCCTCAATAGCTACTCTCCTGCACATGCCCACCATTGACACGGGCCAGGGTCTTGATTGAACTCTTCTTTTTTTTTTCTGAGTGTTTGTTTGTTTCTTTTTTTTCTTTTGTTTTCTCATGTCAATCATCCTCAAAAAAAAAAAAAAAAAAAACATCTTTTTTTCTGCTCTATTTGTAAATCTCTCTTGTACATAGTATACAGGGCCTCATGTCTATAAAAGGAGGGGCTCTCCCCTGATTTTTGGCCCAGCATGAGAGGATCCTATCATCATCATCCTAGCATCCAATCAGACCATCATCAGAAATCAACTTATCCGTGGTCATCCTTCCCACTTATCTGAGCAATTTATACGGGTATATCTATGATTGCCCCTTGATCCTTTGAGCCTCCATACTCAAACTCTGTCCCTTGTGACCTTGATCCTTATCACCAACCAATAGCCTTGCTGGTTGAAGAAGAATTCCTGTCTGTCTGAATTCTTGAGTGTGTTATACCACTCTGATCCCTTTTTTGGACCATACTGGTCTTGATCTCTCCTTGATCATTTTTCTGGAGCCAATCACGTTTGATTGAAGAGGTTTTATTAAGCTTAAAACCTGGAGTGTTATACCTCCATTCTTCTTTAAGGTTGAATTTCGCCACGCTATTCTTGAGTCCCTTGAGAAGTGTTGGGATATTCTTGCTCAAATTCGTTATTGATTTGCTTCTAGAGCTTCATAAACAAATTGCTTTTGTTTTGTTCAGCCTCCCACAGTTATCTGGTACCCTTCAAGCGCTTGATTGCGGAGAGTTGGGCAGGTTCATTGAGAACCTGGAGGTTGGTTGGGATTGAGTTGATCTTTCCTAATCAGCTGCTGACGACCAGAGTTATTAGCTTGTGGGCGTTGTTACTTACAACTGCCTTGTTCTATTGAACTCTGAACAAACCTTGACTTATTTGTTCAAGTCTTTAACTGCACCATCTTGCCTCAGATGATGCTGTTTCCATCGCTACCAACAACTCTTATCCTCTTCCCTTACTTTGATTTCTCATCCATAAGGTTCTGGACGTTGATTCCGGTTACATTTAAATATTATTGTAACTCCTAGGAGGGCAGCCTAAACAGCACCTTTCCCCTCCACAGAACTGCCACGGCCTAGCACCATTTGGAGTCTTACAGCGCTAACACACAAGGGCGCGGCGTGGGAATGGAGGGAAAGGTGTGACGCTGCCTTTGCAACGATCAAGGAGACTGTGGGCCGCAACATTGTCCTCCAGGACCTTGACTAAAATGTGGGAGGGATCCGCCTGGCCGTCCACTCTAGCAAGTTTGGCGCCGGCGGCGTCCTTATGAAGGAAGAGGATGGTAAGGACAGGTGGGTTCTCTAAAAGTCCGTGACGGAGAGTCAGTATTTGCAGCCAAAGCTGGAATTATGCGGAGTCACTAAAATTGTGCGGAGGCTTCAGCACCTGCTTTGGGGGGTACACTTGGAGCTGTTGGTCAATGCAGAGGCCCTGGCGCGGATGATCAATTCTCCAATGCTGCCAAACGCTCCTATGACTAGGTGGGTGGCGTTTCTTCAGCTCTTCACTTTTGGCATGGTTCATGTTCCGGGGAAGGCATTCACAATTCCCAACGCGCTGTTGCGGTATTGGCGGGAGGACCCCTTTGAGGGGGCAGAACAGCTGGACATGGAGTCTCCGGTTATCTGCATAGGTATGGTGGAGGCAGAGGTCATCCTTCTGCTGCAGCAGTCCGGGCGTTACGCAACCTTGTGTTCCTTTTTTCAGGACCTTTGGTTTTCCAAGGGTACATCAGGGGCGGTAATTTGATGGGAAAAGCAGCGGACGCCAACTTCTACTTGCAGGAAGGGAAACTGTGGGGGCGGAGTACCCTAGTGCCTTTGGTGGTTGCAACATCAAGGAAGGACCAGGAAATGATTCTGAGGTGTCTTCACAACAAAATTGGCCACCGGGGCGAGATTGAAACGCAGAGGCGGGTGAAAGCAAGGCTCTGGTGGCCGGGTGTGGTGCGCGCAGTGTGTGAATGGGTCAAGTCTTGCAAAGCATGTCAATGGCGGAGCTCTATGCTGCGCAGGGAGGTGGGTCACCCTACAGGGGAAGACGCACTGTTTGGGTGGGTCTCCCTTGACGTGGTCCACATAAAGGAAGGAAAGGTTGCGTACCTGCTGGTCGCGTGGGACAATCTATGGGGTTGGGTTGAGGCTTGTCCTCTGGTGAAGTTGTTGGCGGAGAAGGTTGCTTAGTTTCTAGAGGAAGATTGGTTTGCGCGGTACGGTTTGCTTTGCCTGGTCACCATTGACAGAGGCGCGGAGTTCCTGGGTCTTTTGATCACACTGGTCCAGAATTGTGGAGCTAGGTTTGGGCAGGTGAAGGAGTACTATACGGAGGGTGCTGGGATGATTGAAAGAAGTCATCAGACTATCAAGGACGCCCTGGAAAAGATGTGCTGTGAGGAAGGCAAGCATTGGAAGGAGGCCCTTCCAGTGGTCCACTTTGCGGAAAGGATGTTGGTCAAACACTCAACGGGCTACTTGCCTCATGAACTTCTCTATGGACAGTGTCCAGTGCTTCTGGTGGACATTGAGCTGGAAACCTCCTTGGGTGTGGACTGGTGGAAGGTGAAGACCTCCGCAGAGCTTGTGGAGGCGCGCGCCAAACAGCTTCTCTGATGGGAAAAGACCCTGGAAAAGGTTGCGGAAGACTAGGATGGAATTGGTCCGCTATTGAGACAAGCGTTGTTCCCATCGCCTCCGGGATCCGTTGCCAAAGGGGGACTTGGTCTTGCTGTACAACCGGAGTCTGGAGTCCCAGTGGGGTAAGTTTTTTTCCAACCAATGGAACGGCCCCTTCCGCCGGCCATCCAAGTTTGAGGGCGGAGTTATCAGCTTGAGGAATTGGACGGGGCGCCGCTCAAACGGAGGGCCGCAGCTTTGCACGTTAAGCGCTTCTTTGCAAGCGGCTACACCTCCTTTGAAAAGACAGCAGGCAATGGGGAGGACACAGGGGACGGTGCCGGTGTTTCAGGATTGGTAGATGGATTGGGATCTTTGGCTGAGGAGGAGCCCATGCACAACGCGCTGCCTCAAAGGAGCAAGAGGCCACAAACCGCTGTAGACAGCCATCAAGCCAGGGGGGGACGCAAGTAGGGTAAAAGGTTGATTTGGTGAGGGGGTACTCTAGCCGGTTCACAGCCGGAGTAAATAGACACCCCAGAATGTTTGTTTTCTTATTTCTTGAATACATTGCTTTGCAAGTTGGTACTGGTTTTGGTTATGATTGGTTGCAGGAATGCAGGCGCAGAAGAAGGAAGAGCCCCGTGGTTGGGTAATGCGGGACAAGGAGCGGAGGCCCTGTGTTAGCAAAAAAAAAAAATAAACTTTTTCTTTTTGTGTTTGGTTCTTTTCTCTGTCTTCTCTTTATCAGTTGTCTTCTCCTACAGCATAATGGGTACAGGTAACTGTGTGGCAGTTTGGCTGGGGCCGTCCAGGTACCTTCCGGGGAACTTTTTTGGCTCAGGATGCAGGCGCCAATCTCAATCTCACTCTCATTCTCACCAGGACGGGGGCGCGTATCTCCATCTCACTCTGATTCTCACTTATGACACGCGGACACGGAACTTTCTTTAAAACTCACTTGGGACGCGGGGATGTTTCCACAGGACAACCGCCTGGGAAAGGAAGCGCGCGCAGAAGATGCATATTTCTCTAATCAGGGGAAGCCCGGTACAATGAAAAACGCGGAAAGAGGGAAGGGGGGAGAGGGGGGGGCAATGCGCCAAAGCAATTTTCATCATTTCCTCCATTTCCGCCCGCAACAACGCCAGTAAGGCCCAGAAAGATGCCACGAACTTGTGCCGGGATTGCAATGATTGAGAGACAGGAGTTGCTAGGAAGTCAGAGAGCATTGCGGTTGACCTTTCAGCAAAGATCTTGAATCCGGCCTCCTGGAGTGCCAAAACAACAGGGATTTCTGGGATCTTGGGTGGGCTGGGGGGAGGCGGGAATGGTGAGGAGGGGGCCTTGGGAGGACCATCTGGGGTGCTTCGTCCAACAGGAGGCAACAACAAGGTGGCAATGGGTGACACGGGTGTTAAAATGCAGATGCACTCAGGTAATGTGCATAGGATTGTGTAATCCAAATGGGATGCAAAAAATGGGCCTCCACGGCCTATCGGACATCATGTGGGCCACGTGGGCCTATGTGGGTGTTATTGGTTTTGGGCATTTGGGCTCTAAAACATGTTTTTATGTTCTTTTGGGACACAGGCCCTCACGGGCCTGCCAGGGTGGATGGGCCACCCAAGCCAGATGGGCTTATTTGGGCATAAAAGGGCCCAAGCTTTATGATGGACATACTTGGCCAGACGGGCTGGCCGCCAAAGTATGTAATTCTCACAATCTGGGCTTGGGGCGGCCCATTGGGGCTGCCGCCTGTGTTGCAGCCTGCTTGGGGCTGCTGCCAATGTTGCAGCCCATTTGGGGCCGTATGTGTTCCTTGGTGCGGCCCACGCGGGGCCCGATGGCCCTCATGGGGCTGTCGTGCGGCGGAGGGATCCTGCCCGCTGGGATGCTGTGCGGGCCCGGCTGGTCGCGCCACGGAGCCAGGGCTTGCGGCCCCGGATTGCTCCCCCTCCCCTTGCTTGCCGTTGCCAGGGGGATGGGGGCAAGCTGGCTGGGTTGAACCAGCCAGCGACCGATGGCAACAGTGCGGTCGGTCAGGGCAGGGGGTACCTGACATCCCCCTTGCCCAAGGAGGTGGCGGCGCCGGCTGCAGGTTTAGCAACCAGAAGATGGGGAGGAACTCATCACCCCTCCACCATCAAACTTGTGAAGCGACCAAGAGGGGCGCTCTCCCCCCCCCCCCCTTTACCAAGGGGGAGGAGCGATGGGCCTGGGGGGACCTGATCACCTCCCAGGCCAACTTACTTGACGACGCCCTGGGGGTATCAACCCCCAGGGCCCCTGGTGAGGGGATTTGACCGCCCCCACCAGGGATTTGAAAGAAAGAGGGGGGGATAGCATGTCCGCTGGTCACACCCCCCCCCCATGTGAGTCTGAGACCGGACCCTGGTGTGCCCTGGGTCCCACCTGGCCCATTTGAGGGGCCAGGGGCTGGCTGCATGAGGCAACCAGCCCGTAAACAAGGCAATGAGGTCATCATGGCTGGTTGTAACAGACAACCAGCCAAGGGGATTGAACAGCAAGGGGCTGGTTCAGCCCCATAACGGTGGAAACACTGGAATGGACTGGAATAGGCTGTTTGTAAGGGTTTGGGAACCGACGCCATGCAGGCTGATGTAGTCCCAACCAAGTAACAAGGCCAGTAGAGCCTGTAGAGCTCTTTTGGGGCGGAAAATTTGCCTTTTGGCTTGTTGTATCATGGGCTCACGAGAGGCCAATCTTTTGTACTTCAGGAGCTCTTCTCCCTGCTGTTTTCCATCCATCCATTCATCATTCCAATCAAATTCATCCAACATATTTCCCCATTGTGAGAGCCCCATTAGCCAATATTGACACCCAGTGTCCAGCATTTCTTTTGCTTTAAATACTGCTCATTTGACTAAGCTAATTTCTGGCCATAATTCTAAAAACAGGAAATGGAGGGGTGCCTCGCGGAGCCGGGGAAGGGGCTGGAGGAGGAGCTGGGGCAGGGACCAGAGTAGGAGCTGAAGGAGGAGCCACGCGACGTCAAAGGATTTCATCAATACACGGGTCCCTTGCCCCTTGCGTAACCTGGACGCGGTCCGCCCGGTAAGCCGCAAAGTTGGGGAAGTCCTCCTTCTGGGGAGGTCCCGCGCGGTGAAGCGGAGTTGCGATTTGAGCTTGGGGGCAGATGGAAAATGGGTGATCCAGGCGGAGTCCACAAGTCCTCCAAGATGGTTTCATTTTCCAATACCACAAACAGGTCTGGACGGGCCCTCTTGTGTGGGGGGGAACAAAAGCCAGATTGAGGGGGAGGCTGGGCATTTCCTTGCTAAGTGAGCAGCGGCGGTGGATTTGACGGCAAGCGCTGCAGGCGCTTCAACCAGGAACAATTGAAAACGTGTTCCCATTCCGGGTGCAGAAATTGCAGGGGATCATAGTTTTGGAAGAACTGAGAAGGAGGGGCGGGGCTTGTAGCTGGGGTGGACTGGGAGCAGGGGGGGGGGTGGTCAGGTAGGGCGGTAGGGTTGAGGTAGTGATGAAAGGACCTCTGGGGACAGAACTCAACTTGGGGGGGGGATATTGTGTTGTATTTATAACCTTGGATTGGGAGCTGCGTTGCTGGCTGCGCGCTGTAAGACTCCAAACAGTGCTAGGCCGTGGCAGTTCTGTGTAGGGGAAAGGTGCTGTTTAGGCAGCCCTCCGGAGTGTTACCAAAATAGTTAAATGTAACCAAGATCAAAGTCCAGAACCTGGTAAATGAGGGACCAAAGAGTAAAGGGGAAATATGATAGTAGTTGGTAGCAGGGAGAACAACACTATCTGAGGCAAGATGATGCCGGGGAAAACTTCAATAGAAGAAGTCAAGGATTGTTGAGAGTTCAAAAGGACAAGGCAATTGTAAGTAACAACACCCACAAGCTAATAGCTCTGGTTGTCAGCAGAAGCTTAGATAAGATCAACTCAATCCCAAACAACCTCCAGGCTCTCAATGAACCTGCCCAACTCTCCGCAATCAAGTGCTTGAAGGGTACCAGATAACTGTGGGTGGCTGCACAAGACAAAGCTAATTTTTTTGATGATGCTCTAGAAGCAAAACAATAACTGATTCAAACAAGAATAATCAAACACTTCTCAAGGGACTCAAAAGTATCATTGCGGAATTCAACTTCAAAAAGAAAGAAAGGGAGGTTTAACACTCCAGTTTTTAAGCTTAATAAAACCTCTTCAGTCAGAAATGCAGTCAAAAATGACCTGTTCTGTAAAGATAATCAAGGGATGATCAGGACCAGTATGGTTGGATAAAGGGATCAGGAGTGGTGTAACACACTCAAGAATTCAATCAGTCAAATTATTCTTCAACCAGCAAGGCTATTGGTTGGTGATAAAGATAAAGGATCAGGATTTGAGTATGGAGGCTCAAGGATCAAGGGGCAATCAGGGATATACCCAGAATTCAGTTTTCAGATAAAGGGGAATGAGACCCCACAGATAATTTATTTCAAGATGATTGTGATGATAATTCTCTGGTAAGATACCATAAGATAACCCCCCCCCCAATTCCTAAAGGCAGGGGAGAGCCCCTCCTTATATGAGCAGGAGGCCTTGTTAGACTATGTACAAGTGATACTACAGATAGAGCAGAAGTTTTTTTTTTTTTTTTTTTTTTTGGACATGAGAAAAAAACAAAGGAGAAACTGAGGAGAAAACAAAAAATCAAACAAAATTGAAATAATGGACAGAATCATGGATGAGTGGGGATGGAGAGACACCAGCCCGTGCAAATGATGGGCATGGGCAGGAGAGTTGCAGGTGAGGAGCTGCATGGAAAGGCTCATGGGCGTGGGCAGGAGAGTTGCAAAAACTGGCCAAGGCAGAGTCCCTCAGGGCCCGTTTAACAATGGAAATTCTATTGTACAAGCCAAGAAGCAAGAGGGTGCAGAATGATGGGATGCAATTTTAGATTGAAACAAGACCCGGGAAGGTGGTGGTGATTGCTCCTTTATGTTGCTTTCAGCGTTTTGTTTCAATTCCGGTATGATACAATTGTGTTCTGTTTGAGAGCCTCAGGGTGGGGGTGTGGATGGCAACGAGGTTGACAGGATGTCAATTGAGCGCAAGAGGGCAAGGTCAATTGATTCTCAGAGCGGGAGCAGGAACACACTTGTTGAAAGGTGCCTCGGACTAAAGTTAAAAGGTAATCTATGCCAACAAAGCATGGGGTTGGGTTGGTGGTGGAGTAAAGAACAAGAGACTATGAAGCAGGCTGTGAGCCGGAAGAAAAAAAAAAGAGAGAGAGAAGGGGGGGGAAGGTTGAATGACAGGATAGGAGGGGGATCAGTGGAAGAGGGAGGGAGGTTGTTGGTTGAGATGGGGTTAATGAGAATGGGGTGGTGGGTGAAGGGTGAGGAGGGCTGATGATTGGATGAGGATCACAAGTGTTGCTAGTATTGGGTTGTAGGCCCAAAGTGGGAGAGGAGATTGGGAGGGATGCAAGATGGTTGGATGGTTGAAACTTGCCGGGGAGGGAATATGAGGGTGCGAGATTGATCGGGATGGAGTGAGAGGGGAGCCAGAAATAGTAGCATCTTGTTGACAACCGTACGCTCGCTTTCAAGCTTGGCCTTGTTTTTGGCAAACGCTGCCTCATGACAGAATGACATGTTGAGACAAGCGTGATCCTCAGGAAGTCTATGACAAGAGCAAAACAGCAGCTTGCAATGGGGAAAATCAACAACAAGACGCAAGGCTGGCTGGGTGCATTGAGATTTGGTCAGAGAGCTCTTGCCATGCTGACACCTTTTCTTTGGACCACCACCCCTCAGACGCATAGCAACATCAGCAACAATAAATTCCAAATTTTCATAGTCCCAAGGAAGGAGCTGTCCGTTCCACGGCCGAACAGACCTTGAAAGCCAAAGATTGCAAGAAAACAACAGGGGAAATTGATTATGTAGACAGACAGCCTCAAGGATTGTGGCGCTTCTGGAGGAGGATGATGATGGGGCAAATAAAACCATTGTTGGGAAGCCGGGGAAGGGAAGGCTGAGGAGGAGTTGGGGTGCCATGGCTGAAGGGATGGAGTGGGAGATGGGCGGGAGAGATAGAACGTGGACAGGAGTAGTTGAAGATAGGGTTGATTACAGTGGGCAATGGTTGAGCGGAGGAATATTGGGCCAAGCGGGTCTTCACCCGCGCGTTTGGCCAAAAAGGAAGAGGGGAACAAAGAGAGAAGGAATCAAACGCAATGCCTAGGTGATGAGACCAAGAGAGGCCTTTCCTAGACCACTGGGACAGAGGAATTTTTGGCAGGATGAGGAAATTGGAGGAGTGATACCAATACAAAAAAAGTTCTGATTTTTTTTTTATTTCAAGATGAATGACACCTAAATAAAAGAATTGTAGAAAAAATTTTGAATTTTCCGCATCTGGTCCAGGGCGTCTGAATTTGGTCACCACATCTCTCCCCAACTTACAGACTTTCCCTAGTCTGCATCTGGGCTTGATGTCATAAAAAAAAGAAGGGAAATATAATTGAACACAAGAAATAGCCATTTGATCTTGGGGGTGATTGAAAAGAATATCTTGATCCATCCAAAGAAAAATCCTAGAGTTGACTGCAATAAAATCAAGAAGGCGTCCCAGGTGCTCATGTATGTGGCATGAAGTAGAGTTTCACAACAAAACGCAGCAGATGACCCTGGTGGTGCACAATTGGGAGGACTTACTTCTGATTGAAGTTGCCTCTATGACAATGAAATTTCTTGACCTTATCAGCAGTGATCCTTCTGGCAATCTGAGTATAATCCAGTTCCTCCAAAAAATATGATCCACCTCTGACTTGACAGACCACTTGATAAGGATCATTCCAGCAATTGGAAAAAAGCCTTCCCCACTGAGTTTCCAAGGATCTATTATAAGCTAAAACTAGATCACCAGGATTCAAGGAATCCCTGACTCAATTGGAATGCTTATCCTTCCAAGACTGGACTGAATTTTCCCTTGAATCCATAATTTTTGGATAAGCTTTGTCACAAACATCTTCACTTCACTCCAGTTCCTTGGATCTGGCAACCAATAGATCAGTGGTGGAAAAAACCTTTTCCCAATAAATACCTAAGAAAGATTACATTTCCAGATAAAGAGTAAGGACAGCCCTTTGACCAAAGAGGATTTTGTAAGGTGAGTAGCCAGTTGTTTGTTTGGTTGAAATTTGATCAGAGAAGAGGACCAGAGGAAGCAATTTGCAAAAATCCTTTCCACTTTCACCAGCCAATTTGACAAGAGGAGCCTTCAAAGGGGCATGGCCTCTTTCCACCATGCCTTGTCCTTCAGGATAGTAAGCAGTGGTCACCCTATGATGAAAAGGAAGCAATTGGATCATTTTGGCCAGTTTGCCACCAAACTCAGAGCCACCATCATTTGAATAAGATTGATCCAAGCCATAACGCATTGTCCAAGTCTCATAAAGGAAGGCTGCTACTGATTCAGAGCTGAGGTTCTTAAGAAATTTTGCTTCAACCAATACAGAAAAATCATCTCTAGCCACAATGAGGTACTTAGCTCCACCAGCCTTAATGTGAACCACATCCATAGCAATCCTTCCAAAGACAGTGGACTCTCCAGTGGGATAACAAATTTCCGCAGGGCGCCTAAGATCAAGTTTCTGACATACTTCACAACTCTTGCACCATTGAGAGACTGATTTCTTCAAATATGGCCACCAGAATAGTTTGGATATACGTCAATAGGTCTTGTTTTCCCTGCAATGACCAAGGCCTTCATGGAGACTTTTGAGGATTAAATCTTGTTTAGAGGGGATAGTGACGACAATAAGAGAACAAGGATTGCCTCTTTTCATAAGCCTAGTACCTTGGACAAAGAAATTGGAGGACTTCCTTTTGAGTAATTGAAAATCTTTAGCAGAGAAATCAGGAGGCCTTTGGAGAGTGGAAAGGTACTGCTCTAATTTTAGCAAGAAACCTTGTTGGAATCCAGAATAATCTTGGGAGGAAAAGGTGAAGACTGGACAAATTAAAGGCTCCTCCTCATCAAAGCCCACTCCAGCATCCAATTCTTCATCTCCAAGGGGGTGTTGAGATAAACCATCAGGCATGGTGTAGTATTTTCCAGACCTATGAACAATATCAAAAGAGAAAAGTTTGATAAAGGCCACCCAGCAAGTCATAGGAGCATTTGGGAGGCTGGGAGCATTTATCATTTCAAAGATGCACCGTGCGTCAACTTGTAACTTGAAGTGTTGACCCCAGAGGACAGTTTGGAGTTTCTTCAACATTTGAGCCATGCCACAGAGTTCCAGTTTTGGTTTGGAGTACCTGGATTATACATCTGAAAATAACAAGGATTTGTAGAGAGCAGGACGGTCCCAACCATTTTCATCTTCATGAGTGAGGACAGCCCCAACAGATTGATAACTAGAATCAACAGACAATTTGATCTTGCCAGCTCCAGGTCCATAAGCAATCTTTTTCAAGACTATGTCTTTGCCAACCATCATTTTAAGCAGCTGAAAAGAATTTTCACAATCTTGGGTCCGGGTCCACTCAGCATATTTTCTGGTCAGGCAAAGTAGAGGAGCACAGATTTTGGATAGAGATGGGATAAAGATTCAAAAATAAGTAACAACACCTAGAAAACCCCTGACTTCAGTTGGATTGATGGGAGTAGGCCAAGAAAGGATTTTGTTGACTTTGGATGGAGCCATCCTTCTTCCTTCCTTGCAGACCACATGACCAACAATTTCCAGAGCAGAGAGACAGGCAGCCAATTTGAATCCAGAGACAGTGAGGCCGGATTCTTTGATTTGGAACAAGATCCTTTCCAAAGTGGTTGCATATTCCCAGATAAATCAATGGATTCCTGAATGCCAGGGTAAGAGCTCATTTTTATAATCAGAAACTGGTCCTTTAATTCCGCCATCGTCAATAAAGATACCAGCATGATCAGGGATTTCATCCTGGAGGATTCAAACCATCTGAGACTGATAGACTGCAACTGAGTTGGTGGCACCTTGAGGCAATTGAGTAAGTTGGAAAGGACAAAGGGGAGTATCGAATGTAGTGAGAGGGCAAGAAATTGGATGTAAGGACTGTTTGTCATAGACACCCATAATGTCTCCTAGACCATAGAAAGCTCTCCCAGAGAAGGATTCAACAAATTCTTCAGTAGCAGGGGTAATACCCGAGTCTTTAATAGTAACCTTATTTAGAGGCTTGAGATAATGAACTATTCTAAGTTTACCGTTACTTTTAAGGACACAGAAAACAGGACTGGAATAGCTAGAAGTTGACTGTTTGTATAAACCGGTTTGGACTTGTTCCCGGACCAACTTGATGAATTTTTTGACTTTGGCAGTAGGGATTGGGATCTTTTTATTTTACCAGGGATCATGTTCTACTACAGGAATGATATAAGGAAGACCATAGGATTCTTTCAAAAGGCTCTCTCTTCTTCCCAGAAAGCAATAGCTTTTTCCCTAAGATCCAAGAAATTTTTGATCAAATACAACTCATCAGGTAGAAGCCATCCATCTGTTCCAAAGTTGACTACTCCCAGACATTCTTTGGTGATACAACCAGAGGGGATGAATGGACCAGTGAGAGATTGAGGTAAACCACAGTAAGGATTGGGGGATAGATAAGGACGCCTAAGAGGAGGGTTGAGATTGAGAGGCATTGGTTGGTTGACTGGTTGGATTTTCCTAGCAACTGGTTTATATTTGGAGGCAAAAGAGAGCAGTTCTTGTTTTTGCCAAGAGTTGACCAGAGAGATCTGACTACAAGGATTGAGACCAAGTTCAAACGCCTTCCAAGTTTGATGTTCCTCAACGTTTTCAAAAGGTGCCTTTTCCATAAAAGAAGTCCCAGGAGATAATAAATTTCTCACATGTGTGGCACAAGGTAGGGTTTTGAAAATGATAGTAGTAGGATACCCTGGTGGTGCAAAATTGGGAGGACTTACTCCTACCCCAATTTGCCTCCACTGAAGCCCATATTCTTCCATACCAAAGCCACCGAAAAAAGGATCAAGATTGGGATCTAGTTTAGAATCATTGCGGAGATTCAAACTGGAAACAAGAGAAGATTGCGTAGGAATAAGAGTACAAGGAAAAGAAGAAACAACAGGTGAAGAATAAATATTTTTGGATTTTTCCATTTTGATTTCTTTTTGATTTTTTATATTTTGGAGATCAGAAGAAAGAGTTGAAAATAAAGAGAAATAAGCCTCTTGGATGAAAGTTGACCCTTGAGTTGAAGTTTGATGCTGAAAGGAACTAGGACTATTAGTAGGATCAACTACTCCCATAAAAAATGAGAGGGACTAGAATTATCCTCCTGTTTTCCTTTTAGAGATGACTTAGGAAAATGACCAGGGAAATCTCTTTCCCAGTGACCAGAATCCAAAGAACAAAGAGAAACCTCAATTTTTCTACCATCAGAATCAAGGAGGAGGATTCTCTCCACAACTTGATTGGAAAAAATAAGAGTTTCTCCAAAATTGATTAAGAATGGTTGACCCAAGATCATAGGTCCATCCAAGCGTGTGATCCAGAAATGACAAGTTCCAAAGATGTTTTGCCCAATCCGGACTGGAACGTCTTCAAAAATTCCAATCAATTTTCAAGGATGGTTTCCTATTCCATACAATGATGAGGTGAAGCTGATCCTAGGGCTGGATTTGAGTTTGCAGGCCATAGCATCTGAGATCAAGTTGAGCTGAGAGCCAGAGTCAACAAGGAGTGAGAAAGTTTTTGCTGATTCACCAAGATAGCAGGGAAGAAAACCAAGAGGACAAGAGTAAAGACTAGACTCAGAAGAGGGATCTGTTCCACCAGAATCCTCCATCAAAGTTCCAGAGGAGACCATGAGTTCTTCAGGACCAATTTCCACACGTCAACAAGAAACCCATTTCTTCATACCTTCAGCAACAGATGGAGAGATTGACAGGAGTTCAGGCACAGATAGATCAGGAATTTTAAGATCAGAAATTTTCTTTAATACCCCTTCCACAGCATTGGGGTGATCTTTGCAAATTCCCCTCTCAAACCAAACATTGGGCTGGGTGGAGGGAGGAAGATCCGGTGAAGCAGGAACAGGATCAGGGCAATGAGGAGGTTTAATAGATGAAGGATGAGGATCAGGGTGATCTTGAGACCTTTCCATGAGTGGTTCTTTTTCCACCTCCATATCTTCTACATCAGAAGAGGGCTCAGGTGAGGATTGTTGTTTGGGTGGTTTTTGGAGGATTGAGGTTGGCAGGGAAGGAGCTTTATGAGGTTTGGGCTCCTCATGTTGCTTCCTAGCTGGGTCGGATTGGTAAGTACCAACCAGAGAGGAGGAGGAAATAGCTGGGGGATACCAGGGTTGAAGAGTAACAAGAAGATTGGAAATCAATACAAGCCAAGGATGCCTTCATAGAAGGGGGTGGCTGGTAAGAGGCCACCACATGACAAATGGTGCAATACAAATTGAAGGGGATAAGGGCACAATTAGGAAGGAAAAATTTATTCCCTTTTTGCTCTACCAATTTCTCATCTTTGTCCTTCTGGAGCTTGAGACACCAACCGGTTCCATGGCCTACCCCATGGCAATAATAGCAGACTAGAATATTTTTAGGAACAGCGCTAGAAGTTTTAGGAACAACAAGAGAGGAAACCTTTTGATCCATTTTGTTCTGAAAGGCTTTGAGAAGTTTAGAGATCTTGTCCATCGTAGCTGTTTCTTGGTTAGGCTGAGGGTTCTTGGGCCTGCAATCAGATTCCATTTTATTCATAATCTTTTTTGATTCTTTGAAAGAGGGAGCATGGACTTGTTCAGTGGTTTTAGATTTTTCAAAAGTGAGGGCTTTTTGAACTTTCATAACTTTATCCACCACTCCCCTAAGGATAAGGAAAACAGGGAGCTTTAATAAGGTTTGAATGTATTTCTTGAGAACTGAAAAAACAGCGGACTAGAGACAAGAGTTAGAATGATGAAGAAAGTATATTGAGAGGACAAAGAGAATGAAACTACCAACAGCTTGAGTCACTTAGATAGAAGAAAATAAATCAGACGGCATAGAGAGTTGGCGGCAAATCAAGAGAGTGTAGACGGGAAGAAAGAAGACTATAAGGTGGAAGAGGTTGTTAGAGTGACCATATTGGAATGACCTTGAGGACTAGATTCTTACCAGGCAGAAGTTGGACGACAAGGCGAGAGTTTGGATCAGAGTAGGGAAGTTGAGAGTTGGGATCAAGGTAGTTGAGAGTTGGGATTGAGGTAGTTTAGAGTTAGGATTGAGGTAGTTGAGAGTTGGGATTGAGGTGAAGTTGTAAGATTGGACTTTGAGAAATAAAGATAAGAAGAGTAAGAAAAGTTAAAAAGAATAATGAAAATAAATAGGAATAGAAGAAATCAAAAAGGAGGAAGAAGAGAATTGGAAGAAGTTGAGTCTTGAAGATAAAAGGAGAGAGTCATCCCAAGAAGTGCGCCCGGGGATTCCGGGAGGTGAAGGGACCATGGAAGAGAGACATGTCACGAGGAACCGCCTCAGTTTGTCCACGGAGCCGGTTGAGTGAAAGGCGGAACATCAGGGAAGATGGCGTAGTCTTAACACCCCTTGTGACTGGTAAGAGGGTAGTCCAAAGATCAACTATGATTTGGCTTGAAGATTGTGTTTTGGAGGAGCTGTAGAGAGGTTGGTGAAGAATCTTTTGTAAGGGAGTCTGCAACCATTGAGTGACTTTGGATTAGGTTAAGTGTAAACTCTTTGTTTGCGTAGTCCTCGCGCAGTCCTTTGGTTTTGATGTCTATGTGTCTCCATTTAGAGTGCAACCCAAATTTTTTTATTTTATTGTCTAAGCCCTTATTGTCAATATGTAGAGTAGGTTTTAGTTTGGTAATTTGGTGAATTTCAGAAATGAGATGCTTGATCCACTTGAGTTCTAAGTAGCAGTCCAATAGGGCATTCAACTCCGATTCAGTGGAAGAATATGTGATGTTTTTCTGTTGAGTAGAGTTCCAGATGGCTGGACTATCGTAGTGAAGAATCACATAACCTGTTTGAGATCTGCAAAGGGTGGGATCATCTCCCCAGGTAGCATTGCTAAACCCTGAGAGAATCTCCTGCTTCAGATCTTACTTGATTACCAATTTTAGATCTTTTGTTGTTTTGAGGTACTTCCAAACCTTTTTGACTTCCCTCCAGTGAATCATGCCTGGCTTGGTATTGAACCGGGCCAGACTAGAGGCAGAGAATGAGATATCGGGCTGGGAGTAATGAGCCAAGTGATTTAGAAGTCCAATAGCGGACCTATAGTTGATATTAAGTTGACAGAATTTGGCGTGGTCGACGTTGGAGGCAGGTTCGAGGTTTAGATTTTGAGTCGGTGGAATGTGGGTATCTTTGCAAGAGGTCAACCCGAGTTTTTCCAAGCCTTTTGCTATGTGCTTGGGCTGACTCAGGAGAATTTTGTCATCCTTGACTTCCATGAGTATCCCAAGTATGGTGTTAGGAGGGTGGCACGAAGAATTCTTGAACTGTTTGAGGAAGTTGACTTCAAAGAGGTCTGAGTTGCCTACATGAATAAGATCATCTACATGGAAATAGAGAATTTTTCCGGTTTTGGCGTTGAGATATAGACAAGGGTCGCTGGTTGATTCATGATAACCTTGAGATTTGATCCATGACGTCAGAGTTTTGTACCAATTCTTGGGGGATTGTTTCAAGCCGTAAAGAGATTTGTTTAGTTTAAGGTAAGGAGATTTTCTAGATGACCCTTCTGGGGTCCTTATGATGACAGTTTCATTAATAGGAGCATGCAGGAATGCGCCTTTCACATTGAATTGGGTGAGCTTCATCTTGTTTTTCAAGCCATAGACAAGAGCTACTTGAAGGGAACCAAGTTTACCGGTTGGTGCCCAAGTTTCGTTATAGTCTATTCCTAGGTCTTGATCAAACCCTTGAACGCAGAGTCTAGCTTTGTATTTGATGGGGCTGCCATGGCAATTTTCTTTGATCTTGAAAACCCACGTCATATTTAAGACATTTTCTGGGGTGCCCTGGTATTCTTCCCAGACACCTTGGAGTTCTATTGAGCTCAATTCCTCTTCTGAATCTTCCTTCCACTTTGGCCATTCTGGGCAATTGCGTGCTGCTTTGTAGGAGGGAGGCTCTTAGTAGTGATGGAACCCGTATCTTTGGGGCCTTCTTACCTCCCTTCTGGGTCTTTGAGAGATAGTTTGAATTGGAGGATCAGGGACTGGCAACAGAGGAAGGGAAGGATCAGAAGGTGGAGAGACTTTAGATGCCAAATCAACTTTATCTGATTCGGATTTGGAGGAATTGTCTTGAGTTTCTTGAAACGTGTATTTCTTTTCGATTGTTGAAGAGTTAAGTCCTTGAGATTCAGATTCAATTTGAGCAAAAAGGTTGATTCCTGGGGATTCAAGGAGAGGGAAGTCGTGGAGCGGATTCTTGAGAAACTGTACATGTTTGGTTTCAATAATGACACCAGATGAGCTGAGTATCAGATAAGAATGAAAAACAGGATTGAACCCAACTAAGATACCTTCCAAACCTTTCTCATCAAACTTCCTTCCCTTTTGTAGCTTGTTTGCCAGATAGACGACAGAAGATCCTACAGGTTTGAGATAATTAGTAGGGGGTTTCTTGCTGAACATGAGTTCCCACGGGGATCAATCATTACCTTCCCTCAGAACTTGATTAAGCATAAGGCAGCAGCTTCAAATCACGACGTGCCAATAGCACTTATTTATCCTAGATGATGAGAAGGTTGCGCGATCTGATTCTACAATTGTTCTGTTAGCTTTTTCAGCTCGACCATTGTGTTGAGAGTGATATGGCTCCAAGGTGAGAAGTTTGATATGTTTAGATTTTGCAAATTCCTTCAGGGTGGAGTTGGTGAATTCCGTTCCTTTGTCTGAAAAGATCTTGGTAGGATAATAGTTTAATCGCTTATATTCAGTATCAAGGATGTTAAAAATGATGTTGGGAGTTTCTTCTTTGGAATGGAGAGGAAAGACCGCCAGATAACCCGTGAAGTTATCCACGAGTTTCAAGATGTACCTATGACCAGCTTTCAACTGAGGGGTGATCTGTCCAATCAAGTCTAAGTGAATTTGTTCAAGAGGTTTAGATGAGGACGTTGAGGTGCCTGAGAAGGAAGCCCGTGTGATTTTGCTCCTTACGCAGCAATCACACTGGAACCTGTTCAGCTTGTCTTTAGAGTATAGGTCCTTGATGATTGGTTTGAGCATCAAGATGGAGGCATGACCGTATGTCTTGTGGATATTGGATAATGTTTGAGTTTGACTAGGTGGAGTAATTGATGATTGGCTGGAATGATTGACCGAGAGGTTATTCCCGGCATTTTGAGGCTTATCAATCACAAATATATTATCCCAAATTAGACCTCTAAGAACTGTCGAGTTGCCACGGGTGACACTGAATTGATCTTGTTTTTGAGATAAACTGCAGCCCTTTTTTGCCAAGAGGCCGGGACTGATCAGATTGAAAACAATATCCGGGACATACATGCATTCCTCAAGGGTGATGACAGAATGCTTCCACTCGAGTCGCATGGTACCAGTCCCTTGTATTTTGAGGTTTGCTTCCAACTTGCCTGTCTTAATTTCTTTGAGCTCATTGTGCAGGTTGATAGAGATGAAATATTTTAAATCATTGAAGATATGTATGTTAGCGCCTGAATTGAGAAGGAGATTAGGAGTGCTATCTGCGTTTATCCAGAGGGTGAGAAGGGAATGTTAGTTGATGGTGGGTGTCTTCTTCATCCTGTTCTTCCACTCATTTTGCTTTTTGATCCACCAATTGGGAGCAATATTAGGATGCAGGTGGAAACAAGATGATTCAGGATGAGGAGCATTTGGATCAAGAAAACCTTCTTTGCATCTGATCCTCGGCTTTCTATCATCTTTATTGGGTCTGCTCTTGACCGTCACCAAGGAAACATTGGTCGTTGATTTCCAGTCTTGAATTGCGCCTTTCTCTTGTTGTTGTATTGAGTTAGGTGAATAAAAACAACTTCTACTGTTATAAACTTTTTGCCGTGCATGATTTTCTGTTTCAGATTTTCTAGAGTTGATGGAAATTTGAATAGAATTAGGTACGACAGTATGTCATTTGGGAGATCTATCCCTACATCCGCCATTTGAGTAAGAGATTTTCAAATGTCCGTTATGAATCCTTCAATCGCGTGTTTGTTGAATGGAGCGTGAAGGAACTGATTAAAAATCCGTGCTCTATTAGCTGTTTCGGATGAAGCAAATCTACGTGTGATCTTGGTCCAGAGTAACTTGGAGGATGTGATTTTTGAGGAATTGACGACATTGGCGTGTGTGGTGATATTGAGTTTGGATAGGATGATAGCCCGGATCTCTCGGTCTTGTCGTACTGGGAGTTGTCCAAGGTTCTTAATCATGAATTCCTTGATGTCCTTAAGATCAAATAGCATCAACATCTTGTCGCGCCAAATGGATTAGTTGTCCTTGTTGAGTGGGGGAATGGCATCGACGGAAGCCTTGAGTGCAACTTGATGGAAGTAGTCACTTGCTCCAGCTGGTTTGTTCATCTTTGATAACACGGAGTCATCTTTTGGCTTTTAACCGTAATAAAATTTGAATGTATTTCTTGAGAACTGAAAAACCAGCGGACTAGGGACAAGAGTTAGAATGATGAAGAAAGTATATTGAGAATACAAAGAGAATGAAACTACCAACAGCTTGAGTCACTTAGATAGAAGAAAAGAAATCAGACGGCATAGAGAGTTGGCGGCGAATCAAGAGAGTGTAGACAGGAAGACAGAAGACTATAAGGTGGAAGAGGTTGTTAGAGTGACCATATTGGAATTACCTTGAGGACTAGATTCTTACCAGGGAGAATTTGGACAACAGCGCGAGAGTTTGGATCAGAGTAGAGAAGTTGAGAGTTGGGATTGAGGTAGTTGAGAGTTGGGATCGAGGTAGTTGAGAGTTAGGATTGAGGTAGTTGAGAGTTGGGATTGAGGTGAAGTTGTAAGATTGGACTTTGAGAAATAAAGATAAGAAGAGTAAGAAAAGGTAAAAAGAATAATTAAAATAAATAGGAATAGAAGAGATCGAAAAGGAGGAAGAAGAGAATTGGAAGAAGTCAAGTCTTGAAGATAAAAGGAGAGAGTCATCCCAAGAAGTGCGTCCGGGGATTCCAGGAGGTGAAGGGACCGGGGAAGAGAGACATGTCACGAGGACCCGCCTCCGTTTGTCCGCGGAGCCGGTTGAGTGAAAGGCAGAACATCAGGGAAGATGGCGTAGTCTTAAAAAGCTTGAATCAATTATCCCTGGTAGGGATCATGGATCCAGACTCAACCAGTTTGTTCTTGATCTTTTCCTGCAATCCAGGAGAAAAAGATTGGAAAAATTGGACTCAAATTTTGTCCACTGTGTCAATGTGATTGTTTTGGACAAGTTAGGATGGGATGAGATCCAAAGATTTCCTAAAATACTGATAATTGGAAGCTGAAGCCACACCACCATTGGAGATCCACTTGGAGACAAGGCTATCTAGATCCTGCAAATTAAATTGTGCTACATCTATTTTTCGCCAATAGGCCAATATTGCTTCCAGAAGCAGGGCCCAGTTATACTGTTTGAAAACTTCAAACGACTTGATGATTTCCATAGCTTCATCAGAGGAGATAAAAAATTGTAACTGGTAGGCCATATCAAATTTGCTAGCCCTGTCCACCAAAGCATTTACAAGTCCAAGAAGCCTTCCACATTTGTCCCAATGAATCCTAAGTTCTTTTTCTGTGGCTTGATTTTAACCATCTTAGGACAAGCATAAGAGGCGCTGGTAGATTCCATTTTGGAAATAAAAGATCCAAGCAGCAGATTTCCAAAGTGGCTCACAAATGTGGCAAGAGTAGGGTCTCTCAAAAAAACAACAAGTATCTTTCCCAGATGGTGCACAATTGGGAGGACTTACTTCTAGAAAAACTTGCCTCCACGGATCTAAAGAAAAAAAGAAAGATATCAGATTTTGAAGTTGATGATTGTTGGGACTGTAAATCCCAAGGTTGCTGAATTCATCCCAGCCCAGGGGACCAAATGTGAGACTCCAAACGGTGCTAGGCCGTGGCAGTTCTGTGGAGGGGAAAGGTGCTGTTTAGGCTGCCCTCCTGAGTGTTACAAAAATATTTAAATGTAACCAAGATCAAAGTCCAGAACGTGGTAAATGAGGGACCAAAGAGTAAAGGATAAAGATGATAGTAGTCGGTAGCTGGGAAAAAAACGCTATCTGAGGCAAGATAATGCGGGGGAAAACTTGAATAGAAGAAGTAAAGGATTGTTCAGAGTTCAACAAGACAAGGCAATTGTAAGTAACAACGCCCAAAAGCTAATAGCTCTGGTTGTCAGCAGAAGCTTAGGAAAGATCAACTCAATCCCAAACAACCTCCATGTTCTCAATGAACCTGCCCAACTCTCCGCAATCAAGTGCTTGAAGGTTACCCAATAACTGTGGGTGGCTGCACAAGACAAAGCTAATTGTTTTGATGACGCTCTAGAAGCAAAACAATAACTTATTGGAACAAGAATAACCCAAAACTTCTCAAGGGACTCAAAAGTAGTGTGGCGGAATTCAACTTCAAAGGGAAATAAAGGGAGGTTTAACACTCCAGGTTTTAAGCTTAATAAAAAATATTAAGTCAAACGTGACCTGTTCCGGAAAGATAATCAAGTAATGATCAGGACCAGTATGGTTGGATAAAGGGATCAGGAGTAGTGTAACACACTCAAGAATTCAATCACTCAAATTCTTCTTCAACCAGCAAGGCTATTGGTTGATGATAAACATCAAGGATCAGTATTTGAGTATGGAGGCTCAAGGATCAAGGGGCAATCATGGATATACCCAGAATTCTGTTCTCAGATAAAGGGGAATAAGACCCCACAGATAATTTATTTCAAGATGATTGTGATGATAATTCTCTGGTAAGATACCATAACATCCCCCCCATGCCAAAAGGCAGGGGAGAGCCCCTTGTTATATGGGCAGGAGGCCCTGTTAGACTTTGTACAAGTGATACTACAGATAGAGGGGAAATTGGTTTTTTTTTTGGACATGAGAAAAAAACAAATGAGAAACTGATGAGAAAACAAAAAATCAAACCAAATTGAAATAATAGACAGAATCATGGATGAGTGGGGATGAAGAGACACCAGCCCGTGCCAATGATGGGCATGGGCAGGAGAGTTGCAGGTGAGGAGACGCGCGGACAGGCTCATGGGCACAGGCAGGAGAGTCGCAAAAACTGGCCGAGGCAGAGTCCCTCAGGGCCCGTTTCACAATGGTGATTCTATTGTACAAGCCAAGAAGCAAGAGGGTGCGGGATGATGGGTTTTGATTGTAGATTGAAACAAGACCCGGGAAGTTGGTGGTTATTGCTCTTTTCTGTTGCTTTCAGAATGTTGTTTCAATTACGGTATGATACAATTGTGTTCTGTTTGAGAGCCTCAGGGTGGGGGTGGGGATGGGGATGAGGATGAGAGGATTTCAATCAAGCAAAGAGGGAAAGCTTGATTGATCCTCAGAGAGGGAGCAGGAACCCACTTGTTGAAAGGTGCCTCAGACTCAAGCTAAAAGGTAATCTATGCCAACAAAGCATGGGGTTGGGTTGATGGTGGAGACCAGAGCAAGAGACTATGAAGCAGGCTGTGAGCCGGAAGAAAAAAAAAGAGAGAGAGAGAAGGGGGGGTGATGGTTGAATGATAGGATAGGAGAGAGATCAGTGGAAGAGGGAGGGATGTTGTTGGTCGGGACGGGGGAAATGGGAATGGGGTGGTGGGTGATGGATGAGGAGGGCTGATGATCGGATAAGGATCATGAGTGTTGCTATTATTGGGTTGTAGGCCCAAAGTGGGAGAGGAGATTGAGAGGGATGCAAGATGGTTGGATGGTTGACACTTGCTGGGGAGGGAAGATGAGGGTGCAAGATTGATCGGGATGGAGCAAGAGGGGAGCCAGAAATAGTAGAATCTTGTTGACAACTGTAGGCTTGCTTTCAAGCTTGGCCATGTTTTTGGCAAATGCTGCCTCACAACAGGATGACATGTTGAGACAAGTGTGATCCTCAGGAAGTCTATGACAAGAGCAAAACAGCAGCTTGCAATGGGGACAATCACCAACAAAACGCAAGGCTGGCTGGGTGCATTGAGATTTGGTCAGAGAGCTCTTGCCATGCTGACACCTTTTCTTTGGACCACCACCCCTCAGACGCATAGCAACATCAGCAACAATAAATTCCAAATTTTGGTAATCCCAAGGAAGGAGCTGTCCATTCCAGGGCCAACCATACCTCAAAAGCCAAAGATTGCAAGAAAACAACAGGGGCAATTGATTATGTAGACAGACAGCCTCAAGGATTGTGGCGCTTCTGGAGGAGGATGATGATGCGGGCAATAAAACCATCATTGGGGAGCCGGGGAAGGGAAGGCTGAGGAGGAGTTGGGGTGCCATGGCTGAAGGGATGGAGTGGGAGATGGGCGGGAGAGATAGAAAGTGGACAGGAGTAGTTGAATATAGGGTTGATTACAGCAGGCAATGGTTGAGCCAAGGAAGATTGGGCAAAGCAGGTCTTGGCCTGCGCGTTTGGCCAAAAAGGAAGAGGGGAACAAAGAGAGAAGGAATCAAATGCAATGCCTAGGTGATGAGACCAAGAGAGGCCTGTCCTTGACCACTGGGACAGAGGAATGCTTGGCAGGATGAGGAAATTGGAGGAGTGATACCAATACAAAAAAAATTCCCTTTTTTTATTATTATTTCAAGATGAATGACACCTAAATAAAAGAATTGTAGAAAAAATTTTGAATTTTCCGCATCTGGTCCAGGGTGTCCAGATTTGGTCACCACAACGGGCGCATCCTTATCCTTACAGAATCTAGGACCATTGATTCCGGAACTTGGGGACAACTAGGGGAGTACCACTTTCTTAATTTCCACAGTGCCCAATGCCCTTTTGGAGAAAGCTTGGACCTTTTTGATTCAGGCACTTTGTACCACACAAGACAGCCAAAAGGGTGAAGATAGGAGGGAGGTGTTTCTTCACGTGCAAGGATGGAGTTTTGAAGGACAAAAAATTTTGTTGTTTTGCAGGAGTAGGAGTTTAAAGCAAACAGAGAGTGGCAGAGTGCATGTGCCCAGTATGATTTGAGTAAGTTTGAGTATGAAAGGGAACAGGGGATGAGATTTAGGATGGTGCAATCAGATTGTTTGGCCACGCAATTTAGCTGAGGGGAATGGGGTGGTCCTGACTCATGGATGATGCCTTTGAGGGGGAGAAGGTTCTTGAGCTATTCATTGACATATTCTCCATCTTTATTGGTGGATAGAGACAAGACAGGTTCATGAAATTCTCCTTTGAAGAATGAGATTAAAAGCTTGATTGATTCCAAAGAGTTGAATTTTTAGCATAGAGGATAGGCAAAAAGAGCTTTGAACCAATAATTGATGAACATAATGGATTACTTGAAACATTCTCTTGAGCTGACTTCAAAACTGCATAGTTCTGTATGTATAATTTCACCCGGGGTGCTAGATTGATAACTGAGATTTGAGTGAAATGGTTTTTTTGGAAATTTTGGATTGGATGCAGGTTGTGAATTGATGGATTTCCAGTTCATTGCTGACTTGGGGAGTGATTCCAGATGGCTTGGGAAGTGATTGGAGTGACTTTAGATTTAGATGGGAGAACCTACAGTGATAGCCAAAAAAGCTGTTGTCAGAGGTTTGCAAAATAGTGGAGAAAACTGTCTCCTGATTTCTAACTAGTTTCTGTGGAAGATAGTATAGATTTCCTTTTTTGTAGCATTTAAGGGTTCTCAGTGATTTATCCTTGGAATTTGTGTTTTGGTGAATTTTGCATCCTGTGGAGGCAAAAAAAACCCTTTATCCAGTATGGAATAAGCTTGAAATTAACATGAGAGGCTTGTGTAAGTTAGGTACCAGGAGGGCTTTGATTTTTCCCACTGACAGTGATAATGATCCCTCTTTGGTAGAGGTGATAGCTGAACCATTGGCAAGACGGATGGAAGTTGATTTTGGCTTTATGGCGTCCAGTTGCAATTGATAAGGGGTCATGGATAGAGAGAATCCTGAGTCCAGGTTGAAGTCAGTGTTTCCTTGTGAATTTGTAGGAGTGAGATTACAGGCGGCATATCAGGCATGGACAATTATTTCAGAGTCAGAAAAATTGTCATCCTCATTTCTGTTGGGATTTGAGTTGACCTTGACCACATTTTCCTTATGGTTCCCCTTGAGTACTTTGGTGCATCTAGCAAAGGAGTGCCCTTCCATCTTTCAGTTATTAAAGTAGTAGACCTTTGGTTGATCATGCAGAATGTCATCCCATTGTGCTTGTGGTTGATGATGGTTTAATAAGAGTTTTGTTGAGTTGAAAGATTGAAGATCTTTGTTCCTTGTTTGCCTTCTTAAATGTTCCTGTTTAAGAGTGTTTATAAGCTTAGATGATGAGAAAGACTCCTTTTTCATCATGCTTGAGACGCATCCTAACCAGTCCTTGGGGAGCAAGAGAAAAATGGCACTTGATTGAAGATTTTCGGCCCTGAGAGGATTATCAGGGGTGATTAAGGATGCTAGTTTTTCCCCATACAATATTATTTATGTGAGGTGTGTTTTCATCTCTTTTTTTTCAGCTTTGTCAGAAGCAGCTTTCTTAAACAGTACATGCACCCACTGGAGGAGCTGTCCTGATGAGCCTCTCAAAGTGCATTCCACATTCTGATGGTGCTTTCTTTGTGATTTCTTATAAACTGAAAATTTGATGGATTTATTGATCTTGATATGGAATAGAATACTGCCAAATTTTCCTTTATCAAGGTTTCTGTCTCATGTTTTTGATTATTTTCATTGAGTAGATATCCAATGCCAGAAGCTTTGAAGTGGATTTGCAGAATAATAAAACAGTCCAAGTAATTGGATTATGATCCAGGTGAGTTGAGAGGAAGAATTGATGGAGTTTTGAGCACCGGGTGACTGTTCTGACCGTCCTCCATGGTTGGGTTATATGATATCAATACAATATGTACCGCCTCCTTCTATGTTGAATGTTTTGTTTTTTTTGATTGGCTTTACAGCAACTCTGGGCTCATAACCTGTTGGGCTGAGGAGATGCAGAGTGGTAGAGATGAAAATAGAAGGATATATTCAGTAAGAAAAAGGAAAAAGTGGAGAGGAAAGATAACAGGAAAATAAAGGAAGAGACAATTCTTGCCTGAGGAGATGCAGAGTGGTACAGATGAAAATAGAAGGATGGGAAATCCCTCTACCTGACTTGTGCTCCGTCCTCAGGTAGGTCCAGTGGTTAGAATTGTCACAGAGTGCGTGAAATGTGAGGAACAAAGATGAAAATGAAAATTGAATAGTATAGCCAAAAGAGCGCGTGTGTGAGGCTGAGGTAGTATGGTCTTGAGGAGCAGAGATCAGAACAAGTATGGAATAGATATAGAAGAGATGAGAGTGAAATAAAAGAGAAAAGAAATAAAATGCAATCAGATGAGGGGAAAAATGAGAAAGGAAACTGAAGATGGAGAGATAATCCAACACATATGAGATTCTTTATGAAAAATAAATTTTAAAAAATATGTTTCATACAAGAGCAGGAGCCATTTTTGGTGGCTACAAGTACAGCCACGTGGTTATCACAAAAAATATGAGATGAGAAAGAAGAAAAAAAATCAAGACAAATAGTACATCAAGATACCAAAATTTCCATTTCCATCTCCAATATTATCAATTCTGCATTACACGTGGATGTTGAAACTGTTTTTGTTGTTTGGAACCCCACAATATATAGCATTTTTTAACCAGGAAAAGGAAACCAGAGGTAGAATGATTGAATTTGCGGCCCCACTGCGTGTTTAACCACTGTCGCAGGCCGCTGGTGTCTGGATGGAATACAAGGTTTTGAATCCACAATGTATGGTCATATCAGATGAGCCGGTGGTGTAATGCCATCAAGTGTTCATTAGAAATGAATTTGCTGTATTGGGAGAGGTAATTCATGGAAAAGTATATTTTGGGGAATTTCCCTAGCGCTAGGTAGGTTAGTGAGCCTATATAGGATTGGAACGTTTCTTCATCAAAGGGTTCTTGGGTAGTGGTTGTAATCAGTGGGGTTGTGGGCAGGAAAGTTGTGGATGTTAGGAGTGGTGATTTGGTGTGGAGAAACCACTTCAACACAATTTCTCAATAAGCAAGCATTAGTAAAGGATGAGGGTGCTGTTCTTGTGGCAGATGTTGATGCTAAAAATACGGTTTCACAATTGCTTCCATTTGAGTTTGACTCAATGTTCAAGGCAATCTCATAGCATTTTCAGTTTGTTTAAATTGTTTCCAACAAATAAACCATTGTCCACATTTAACCATATTGAAATTGTTTCCGGTCCTTTCTGGTAGAGGTTGCTGGTGAATCCCAATTCTTCTAAGATTTTCTTGAAAAATAGCCACCAACATTGTGCTGCTTTCCAAGTTCCATACAGAAATTTTAGTAGTTTCATTGCTTTACCTTTGAGTTTGGGTTGTATTTGCATGGGTGGCTCAATATAAATGGTTTTTCTGATTGGGGAGTGAAGGTAGGCAGCAGATGTGTCAAAGCTATGGATGTGCCACTTGTTGGAAATTGCAATGGCAAGGATGAGGCAGAGTGAAGAGAGGGAGGCGGTTGGCACAAATGTCTCATAACAGTCAAATCCAAGTTTCGGCCAGAACCCCTTGGCAATGTAGCAAGCTTTTGGGAAATTGACAGATCCATCTGGATGTTGCTTGATCACCAAGACATATTTTGCTCAAATCACCTTCATCACTGGGTCCCAGTCAACTGGCTCCCAAACACCCATATCAAAGAGCTGGTCAAATTCTTTAACTAGAGGGGTTTCCCAAATTGGTTCCATTGTGTTGCATAGTGCATCTTGGATGAATTTAGGTAAGTCCTTGTCTTCTAAAGCAGGTATCAAGTTGATTTGCAAGTCTTGTTCAGCGCAGATGTTGTCAGATGTGAATTCTCTAAGGCATGAGGTAACAGATCATAAGGTTGCATCAATGTTAGTGGAATGGGTGGGTGTAGGGATGAACGTGTTTGGGTTGGTGTTGGGGAAGTTGGAAATGTCTTTGAGTGGGTCTTGTTGTTCCAGAAACCGTAACCCCTGGCATTGTCTTGGGAACCAAGGAATGTCAATTGTTCTGCTCAGTTTTCTAGTTTTTTTTTGTTTTTCTTTTGGGATGTGTGCAAAGGTGATGGTGCCAAATGGGTGGAGGGGTACTGGATTGTACTATTTTTTGTACAGGAGTTTGATAGGAGTCTTAAGGCTGGTGCAAGTGTTGGGGAAGAAAGTGTGGCAGTAGGCAAGGGATCAGAAATTGTTGGGGAGCCATGCCTATATGAGCATGGTGCGGGCCACATCTGGCAGAATCAGGTTCACCCATGTGGCCTCACTGTTCTGCTCAGTGTTGCAGGGGGAAGTGAAGGTGATCATTGCACCAAATTTGTTGGGTTGTTTGGAGAGTGCTTGGGAATGATATTCATTGGAATTGTTGCATTGAATATGAAGGGGAGCTTTGTGGAGGCAATTTTTGAGGTATGCTGTCACACGACCACCCCACGTACTATAGGGCAATTCTTAGATGATTGTGAGCGCAAAGGAATACCAAGTGCAAGGGCAAGTGCGAGATAGCAAGACTTAGTTGCAAAGTGCAAACTTAGTTATGCCACTCAACAAACGGCGAGAGGGATGGAATGTGTTCCAAAGAAGGAAACTCAACCTGAGTCCAATGTGATAACTAGGTTGTAGCAAATGCAAGAAAGTATGAAATTAACTAACTGAGGAGACAATCATCAGGCAAGGGGATAGCCCTTATAAGGTAATCCAAAGTGACTAGATACAACCTGGTGATGAGCTAACTACAGTTGAAGCGGTGAGGCAATGAATGACAGGAACGAGATAGGAAATGAAGCAGTGGTATAAATCCAAGGTCTTAGCGTAAGTGCAAGACAATAGAATCTGAGTGTATAATTGCATGACGAATTGGGACAGGAGCGAGTGACTTTGAAGGTAATGCAAATGAGAGGTAATAGTGTATGCAGGGTAGGGACTAGTCCAATTGCCAACTGTACAGTAATGATGGCTTTAGTTTGACGTAGATGCAAACTAACAAATAGTGCATGACCAAAGATGGAAGTCCGAGGCTGTTGATTGGCCAGGGAAGGAGATTGGATCTCATAATGAATGGCCGACCAGTATGGAGTTAACCACAAAGTTTGCAAGTATATACTGATTTGGTCGCCGAGATTGGAAGGTCAGCGCGAGGAAGAGGAAATAGCGGATTGCACCATTGATGTTGTGCTTTTATTTGTGTCACGCTTTTAGACTGAGGTAGATGGTACTGAGGAGAGGGCATGTTGAAGTGATGAAGACAATAATCCTTAAGTGCAAAGCGTGACAGTTGCCCGGGTATAAAGACGCGAGCTCCTGCAAGCGTTCAGATAAATTTTCCCATTGATTTCAAGTCGTTAAGTATTACTGTATACCCTTATACATTATTTAATTTATTACCCAATAGATTTATAATTTTTATAAAAATGTTGTCATTGTTTTCCCGCCATTGCGCAAACTGTATTTGCTGCAACAAGCGATGTATTCCTAGTACTGCCGTCCAAGGCCTTTGGGGCAAGTGCGACCAATGTCGCCTTTGCAAGGTGGCATGTAATTTCCCTATAAATGTTGAGTTGACTGTCAAGGGTCCTTTGGAATCATCAAGGGAGATGGGAAGTTGTAGGTCTGCGCCAAGGGTAAATTACCAGATACCACCATTGCCAGAGATCAAATACTTGGGGACTCGAATTCCTGGTGAGTACTAATCTGGCTGAATACTTATCATAAAATAGTAACTAATTTTGCTTGTTTTGCTAGTGTTGCCCCGTTTCGGAAGGTATACCACAAATACACCACCACCACCACCACCTTACTGGGACGGCCGACTGAGCTCCCGGGGGCCCAGATGAATGCTGAGGTGTGAGGCAAAGTGCCCGGTGCAGAACCGGTAGGAGTCATAACCAAGGAAGCAAGGGAGGAGGAAGGAAACAAAGTGGAAGGAGAATTGGGAAATGGAGGAAACGGAAATGGAGGGAGAGAAGGAGTGGATGAATTGGGAGAAGGAAATGAAGGAGATGGAAGGGATGGAGTGGATGGAGCGGAAGGAATGGAAGGCCGGGGCAAAGCGGATCCGGTGCGAGTTGTAGGGCCAGTCAAAACGGATGCCAGGCGCCTGACGGAAAATATTGGAGAAGGCACGTTGGGTGGCCAAAGGAAGAGAGCGTATGAAGAGCTCTTGGAGGAGGGCGGATGGAATGCTTGGCCAAAGCAAGCTTGGGTTGCAAGGTGCAAGGAGATCTTCGAGAGGCACATCGTAACAGAAGTGCTGGTTCTCCAAAGAATGTCCGCATTGATCAATGATGAAGACCTGGATTCTTTTCAATCCATGGTTGCGGAATTGAAGGCGAATTGGGAGGATGCGGAGAAAGAAATAAAAGAAACTTTGTAATGAAATATATATATATATATATTTATTATTATTATTATAAATAGAAATATTATTATTATTATATATATATATATATATATATTTTTAAAAAAATAATAAGGAATGAGGTTTTATTTAGTAGAAATGAAAGGGAAATGATTAAAAGGGATAACACGATGAGATGGATGATTCAACTGATGGGATGATGATGGTGAAATAAAATGGGGTTGGATGAGATGGAATATAGAATGGAGTGGGATTGGATTAGATAGCATGTGAGGTGAAATGGGATTGAATAAGATAAAATTTGGGATGGAATGGAATGGGATTGGATTAGATGGGATGGAATGTGGAATGTAATGGGATTGGATGGGATGATATCATGATTTCCAAGGTTTGCAAGGGTAGCTTGCATGGAAGTCTCAAATCAGATTGGGTGAATTGCAAAGGTGATGGGCTGGTTCCCACAAGGTGCAATTGTTGTCGGACTGGAAACCAGACCATTCAATGAGGTATTGAAGTTTTCCTTTGCGTAACCTGGAATCCAGAATACGGCTTACTTCCCACTCTTGATGATGGAGGACAGTGACCAGTTCAGGAGGGGGATGATTCTTGCCCAGGTATAGGACTTGAGCTGGCTCTAGGAGAGACACATGAAAGACTGGGTGGATACCTTTCCATTTCGCAGGTAAAGTAAGTTTAAAGGCGTTAGGGGAGATGACTGATTCTACTTTAAAGGGGCCAAGCTTTCTTTCGGAGAGTTTGCAAGTTGGGAAAGTGCTGCAAATGTTGCAAGCATTGAGCCATACTTGACCTCCTACTGGGAACATTGGAGCCGAAGTGCAAGATTGGTCTGCTTGCTCCTTATAGTGCTGGTTTGCTTCTTCAAGGTTGGTTTGAAGTTGCAATTGAAGGGTTTTATATTGTTCAAGGTAATCAGTAGCAGGTTGAGAAGGTGCTATGTGAAGGGAAGAGAAAGTTGTTTTTCTACCATAAAGAGTTTGCAAGGGAGACTGTTTGGTGGAAGAATGAGTGGATTTGTTGTAGGCAAATTTTGCTAGTGGGAGCCATTGCGACCAGTTGTCTTGTTGATAGGGGATATACATTCAAAGATATTGTTTGAGAATCTGATTAACTTGCTTGGTTTGCCCATCCTTTTCTGGGTGGTAAGCTGTTGATAAATTCAAGTGATCTTCAAATGTTGGCATAGCGAGGTCCAGAAGCTTGAGACAAACAGAGATTCCCGATCACTAACTATATTATCACAGAGACCATGTTTCAAAAATACATATTCTATGAACAAGTTAGCTAAGTCTTCTGAAAAGGCCGTCACATTACTGCATAAAAATAAAGCCATCTTTGAGAAGCAATCTACTATTACTAGAATAGCATCATATCCACTAGAGGAAGGTAATTGAGAGATGAAATCCATAGACAGCAAGTGCCAAGGACGAGGCGGAATTGGAAGTGGCTGGAGCAGCCCATAATTCCGGTGTTTCAAGGACTTGTTACAATTTCAATCATAGAAAGCGCTAACATAGTCTTTTACTTCTTTGGTCATACCAGGCCAGTAGAATTCTCGTGCAATCAATTGGTAGGTTTTATCCTGCCCATGATGACCAGCAAGCGGAGAATCGTGCCGTGACTCAAAGATATCTAACTTAATGCAAGAATTATCTAGTACTACTATACGATTATCATAGACTCAAAAATCATTATCATCAATACTGTAGCTACTATCTAATAAGTTTGCACTTTTGCAAAGTTTGATACACTTGGGGTTGTTGCGTTGAGCTTGTTGGAGTTCGGAATTGAAATCTTGTAAGTGAGCAATGATCAAACTGAGTTGGGCAGATTGGGTTGAGAAGAGTGTCCTAACGTTTTCAGGGTTGTTTTCGGCAAAGGTGCTCCCCCCCCCGGGGTAAACGTTGTCCCAACTTGATAAAGCATCAGGAACTACAGCTTGTTTCCCAGGACGGTACGTGATTGTAAAGTGGAACTCGGAGAGGTATTTGGCCCATTGTGCCTGTCTGCGTGTGAGGAATTTTGAGCTCATGAAATACTTCAAAGAATTATGATAAGTTAAAACCTCAAAGGATTCCCTAAGGCTCAAAAGGTATTGAAGAATTTTGACCAGAAACTAATTTTCATTTGTCAGAAGGAGGTAAACAAAAAAGAAAAACGTAAAACAAATCATAAAACAGATACAAGAAACCTGTCCTACCCAAGGAATGAAAATGACTGATGTTGATGATACTTCAAATAATAATCAGTAGGATCACATGCCTTGGATAGAAAAGAAATACAATATGGTTGCTGTGATAGATGAGTCAGAAGGACTTTAAGGAAAAAATGAGAAGGTAAAAAGAAATAAAAAATTGCACCAAATTACTTGAAGACTTCTTCAGTGATCTGACTTAGCACCTTTCTTCTAGACCTTGAGTGATGAAAACACAAATCAGAAGGAAGTTGGAAAAGGAGAAAGTCAATGAGAGAGGAAGAAGACTGCGATGTTGTTCGTCTATTTAACATGCAAAAATGAGACTGCCTCTACTCAGGTGAATATGGATATGCCTAACTTCCTTGCCCGCGCGTGCCACTTGCAAGTCTTGAAGGAAAGGATAAGGCGCGCGCGTGAATGAAAAAAATAAAAAAATAGAAAATAAGAAATAAGAAATAATAAAAAAAAATAAAAAATAAAAATAAAAGAATAAAAGGAAACATGATTGTTTAACTTCAACAGGTATGAACTCCATTTTTTCAAGCAATAAACAATCGCAAGAAGTTCCTTGTCATGAATCTCATAGTTAAGCTCTGCAGCAAGAAACTTGCGAGAATCAAAAGCTACGGGATGAAAGAGAGAAGTGGAAGAAGAAAACTGCAAGATTACTCCTGCAATCACATAGTCGCTTGCGTCTGTCTCGACAATCGTGCGAGCTAGCTCGTTGAAGTGAGCCAGTATTGGAGCAGTGGTGAACGCTTTCTTCAGAGCTTTGAACTCCGAAGCAGCTTGTTTGGTAAAAACAAAAGGAGTGTCTTTTTGAAGAAGGTTAGTAAGATTCACGGTTTTTTTGGCGTAACGCGCAATAAACCTTCTATAGAAAATACTGAAACCAAGCAAAACTTGAAGAGATTTAACCAAAGAAGGTGGGGGACAGTCCAATATGCGTTTGCTTTTGGCTGGGTCCATCAATAGTCCTTGCTGCAAGACTAAAAAACCTAGAAAATGAAGATAAGAGGAATGGAACTTGCACTTAGAGGCTTTCGCAAACAGGTCATTCTTGCAAAGTTGCTGCAGAACCTCTTGCACATGTGCAATGTGATCTTCAAGGTTCCTCGAGTAGACTAGTATATCATCAAGATATACCAAGAGGTATTTACCTATAAGATCGGAGAAAATGTTGTTGAAAAAATGTTGAAAAGTGGAAGGAGCGTTACAGAGTCCAAAAGGCATGACGGTATACTCATAACTGCCAAACCGGGTTCTCATTGCAGTTAAATACTCATGACCTTCCTTAATGCAAATTATGTTATAGGCACCTCAAAGGTCCAAATTTGAAAAAAAAGTAGCTCCATGGAAGAGGGTGAGGAGATGTGACATAGGCGGTACTGGATAGGCATTCTTCCGGGTTACCTGGTTCTGTTTCCTGTAGTCAACACAAAGGCAAAGTCTTCCGTCCTTCTTTGGAACAAATAGGACAGGTGAACCGGTGTTTGAATTGCTTGGTCAAAGAAATCCTTTTGCTACATTTTCCGCAATTTAGTCTTGAAGCGCAATTGATTCTTGCGTCAAGAGAGACTAGACTGGTCCTGGTGCCGGAGGTGGGCCAGTAAGTTCAATCTTGTGATCATAAGGACGAGATGGAGGCAGTTTATCTGCCTTTTCAGCTGAAAAGACGTCAGCAAAGTTATGATAAACCAAAGGTAAAGACTCTCAAATGATTTCTAAATCTTCAATCTTGTCATCTTTGAGCACCAGGTTTGAGGTGCTTGCATGGTGCGAGAGGATTAGGGAGCTCAAAATACACCATTTGGTTGGTGTCTGTTTGTCTTTGAAGGAACAGGAAAGAGGTAAGCTGGATAGGTAAGCAATAACTCCTAAATCTGAAGAGGGAATTTTGGAATGAAGGTCAGGATATTGCAAATCTCCTGGCGGAAAAGTGTCATCCAACTCAATGACAGTGTCAGGTAGGCTGTTTAATTCCTGATTGACGGAAAGGTTAGTGTTTTGGGGGTGCAAGGTTTGAAGGTTAATTACTCCTTCTTGCCAATTCACATCTGGATTCCAGTAAACTAGGAAATCATGGCCTAGAATGGTATCATCCATTCCGGGTATAGCCAAGACAAATAAATCCCATTCAAAGCTGGGGAAATTGGAGAATGCAAAGGTCCATTTTGCCTTTTGGGATACCCAATAAGATGGTTCAGTCGCACTACTTACTAAATAGATAGGAAATTTATCTATCTCAGAAAGCGTAAGATTCTTGGAAGTGGCAAAAGATTCACTGATGAAGGAAAAATTAGCGCTGGAATCAAGTAATACTTGATAAGGAGTGTTTTCGGAATGGAATAGGATAAATCTTGAACTTGGAGCACCTAGTGACTTGCAAGTGCAAAGATTTACTCGCGGTGATTTAGATAATGTGTAGTTTTCCTTGCGAGTATCAGAAAAACTACAAGCTAATTTTTTGACTGCTTAGCCGCTTCACGCGCTAAGCGCTTTGCACAGCTGTCAACATCATGTTTTCCTCCACAATACATACACAGCCCGTTCTTTTCCCTTTTTAGCCGTTCCTCGCTTTGAAGTATCCCGGTTTCTTTGTCCAAGAACTTCGGAGTTTTGGCAACTGCTTTCTCTTTCAAGTTGGAGTTTGAGGTTGGGGTTGGTTTGGATGGTTTTGGGTTCCTTGTGTTTTGCTTTGAAGAGTCTTCCACCCTTGGAGCCGAGGTGGACGGTCCATGGTTGTTTTGCCAAGAGGATTCTTGTCTTGATAGCCATTCTCAAGCTCAATCACTCAATTGATTAGCTGCTGAAGCAAGGTTGTCTTATGACCCCCAACTGCGAGCTGTTCAATTAAGCATGCCGGTAGACCCTTGTGGAAATGGAATAGAAGAGCGGCCTTGTTCCACTGGATGCAAGAATGCAAGGTTTGGAAATGAGAAATATAAACGGAAGCTCTACTATTCTCCTTCATAACTAAACTATTAAGTTCGTATTTGGCGTTTTGAACTTCATTGGGATTGCCAAACAGGGTGAACAGTTGTTGCTCAAAACTGTCCCAGTTGTTGAGAATACAAGTGGGACTGTCGTTGGACAAAAGTTTGAGGTACGGTTCAAACCACTGCGAGCCTCTACCTCCTAAAAAGGACAAAGCATACATAACTTTATGCCTATCTGAAGGGAAATTGTTGGATTTGTTTGAAAAGACAATTTTACAAGACTGTAGGTAGGATCTAAGCTTATGAGGGTGTTCTCCTGTAAATTGATTGGGTTGTTTCATGCTCGGAGTGCGAAAGCTAGGAGTACTTGGACTAGATTGCTGGGCACCATGAGTAAGGGCCTGGATCAATGTTGAAAGCAGGGTTGGAGCATCGGGCTCGGGAGCAGTAGTGCAAACCCCTGGTCTACCACAAGTCAAGGTTTTATTGGAAGAATGGTCGGAGTCTGAAAATTCCGCAAGAGGGTCCATCAGAGCATCCCGTGGAGGAGCCCAAGGATCATTGAGGGGTTCCACAGATGGCGATTTAGAAGGAGGAACTGGATCTAAGGGTTTTTGGACCCAAGGAGCGCTGGTTCTCCCTACCCAATGGATCTCATCATTGTAAGGGGCAATGGAAGCGTTCCCGGTTGAGCAAGTACGTGACATTGAGAAAAAGAAGTCTACTATGGGTTGGTAGGCTACAATAGATGAGTTGAGTTAGTTAATTTACTGTCACATGACCACCCGACATACTATAGGGCAATTCTTAGATGATTGTGAGCGCAAAGGAATACCAAGTGCAAGGGCAAGTGCAAGATAGCAAGACTTAGTTGCAAAGTGCAAACTTAGTTATGCCACTCAACAAACGGCGAGAGGTATGGAATTTGTTTTGAAGAAGGAAACTCAACCTGAGTCCGATGCAATAACTAGGTTGTAGCAAATGCAAGAACGTATGAAAATAACTAACTGAGGAGACAATCATCAGGCAAGGGGATAGCCCTTATAAGGTAATCCGAAGTGACTAGATACAACCTGGTGATGAGCTAACTACAGATGAAGCGGTGAGGAAATGAACAACAGGAACGGGATAGGAAATGAAGCAGTGGTATAGATCCAAGGTCTTAGCGTAAGTGCAAGACAATAGAATCTGAGCGTACAATTGCATGACAAATTGGGACAGGAGCAATTGATGTTTAAGGGAATGCAAATGAGAGGTAATAGTGTATGCAGGGTAGGGACTAGTCCAATTGAAAACTGTACAGTAATGATGGCTTTAGTTAGACATAGATGCGAACTAATAAATAGTGCATGACCAAAGATGGAAGTCCGAGGCTGTTGATTGGCCAGGGAAGGAGATTGGATCTCATAATGAATGGACAACCGGTATGGAGTTAACTGCAAAGTTTGCAAGTATATACTGAGTTGGTCGCCGAGATTGGAAGGTCAGCCCAAGGCAGAGGAAATAGCAGATTTCACCATTGATGTTGTGCTTTTATTTGTGTCACACTTTTAGACTGAGGTAGATGGTACTGAGGAGAGGGCATGTCAAAGTGATGAAGACAATAATCCTTAAGTGCAAAGCGTGACATATGCAACGGTTTGAACAACATATTTTGGTACTTGGATTGTTGGATTGTCAGCCTGCTGGATGCCAAGACCCTTTCTATCCTTTAGCTACCAGACGTGATAGAGTAAATAATAAATATATTATTTAATAAATGCAGAAAAAATCTGTAAAATATTTGGATTAAGCTTATTGCTAAGTTTAAGTGGTTTGGTTATTGTTTATTGTTTTAAATCAATATGAATAAATTGATTATTAAATATTTTTATAGAGGGGCCACAATTATATTGGGGATCTTTAACAACTCTCTTCAGGGATTTCAGTATGAAAACACATAGTCCTGGTTACTTTGGGCTCTTTAGTTTAAAGAATATTTTACCCAAAGATAATATGTATATAAAATACACAGTGGAGTGGTAGGGCGTTGTGGCCAAGCTAAAACAACAGAGAAAGGATAATAAGACTTACTGGTATATTATTAAATCCTTTGGGTATATGTTTGAGACGTCTACTGATGGGTTAAACCTGTATACTGGGGTTATAAGTTTGTTCAGCAGTTTTAATTGATAAAAAAGAGGTTGAGGACGGATATTAGTGATCAGAAATTGCCATAAATCACTTAATTATCTCTTATAAGTACCTGATTACCTTGGCACAATTTCTGGATATGAATATAACTGGGTCTCTGCCCATCAACATCCTCAAAAGAGCTCTTTATTTATAGCTTTTGGATTCCCAATATTGTCCTTCTGAGGGTTGTAGGTGCTCAAATGGACAAATACTAAGGCTAGCAGGGTAACCAGGGGTAGCCTGTCATGTTTCCTTGGTGCTATAGCATGGGTAGCATCTAATTCCACAGGGTATGGGAATTATTCCACTTTATAATGGACATTAGGATGTGTGAATAACAATAATCTGTCCTATTTATGTATTATTTAATTAATTATCCTTAGTAAATGTTCCCAGTAGTTTAATAATTATATAAATAGACATTTCTACGGAAATCTTGATGTCAGGTAAGTTCTCATTATATATTATATAAATGGAGTAAAAGTCATGATGTTGATTTTACTCCTTATTTTTGAGTCCTAGTTGATTTACTAAGATAATTACTTAAAAATATAATCCATGTGAATTTATTTAATATTTTTACATCATTAGTTTCCTTAGTATTTAAAGAAGATACTGATGTCTAAAGTATATTAAAGTATTTTAATATATTTTTAGAAGTTGTCATTGACTTATTTTTGACATTCTTGGTACTTTGAATTATATTAAATAAAAAATATGTATAAGGGTTATTTATGTATTTTTATATATTATTATGTATTTTTAGACTGTCTACTATCCATGGGAACATTTATTACATATGTAGAAAGTTCCCGTGTAGGTTGTATCATGTTTACGTGGTACCTGAGCCTCTCAGGCCGCCTGTCACTCTGTCAACCCGTAGTCCTGCGGCTGCGTACTTTTCAGAGGCCCGGGGCTGCGTACACAACATTGATGAAGTGACAAGGCTGTATCTCAGCCGTGTGCAGGTGCATTGGCTGCCGCGGCTGCGTGCGGGAATTGTGACAAAACACATTTCCGCCTTTAACTCCTAAAATATACACAACACCTCAATTCTGACTGAATTTTAGATGTGAAACCTGTACGTGACAATGTGTGTGAAATATTTAATTGGCCAAAAAGCTCAATAATGGAGCCGTAGCATTTTTTGTTTTGCTTTCTTTAATTATTTAAAATTATAAGGAGTTGGATTTCAAGGGTGGGGTCAGTGAGTGACCCTACCTAATTTTGGGTGGAGAACCCATTTCTGTAGTAATATTTAAGGTTTTTCTACTCCTTCTCAGGTTAATTGTATTATTATTATTTTTATGTTATTTTTGTTTCTTTTGAAGCTTGCTCTGCAATAGTAGCAAGCTGACATGGATTTTTTTGTCATTGGGTACACAAAATTTGCTCTGGGGCCCCTGGGGATGCAGTTCTGACTGAATCCCTCTACTGCCTGCAAATTCTCAGCACTCTTGTGTCCCTAGGTTGCCTCATTGACTTGCATTACAAAACACACTTCCAAAATTGACATATTGTACTACTCTCAACTTCATTCCATGTATTCACTTCCTGCCATTGTTGTACTTGGAATAGATCCCATTCTCTCCCAACTCCTCATTTCTGCTTCAGCCTTTTCCCTTTCCATTCCCTGCTTTCCCCTCCCATTTGTTTCCCCATCATACTTCTATAATTGTGCCCTTGGAAATGTCTTGGACAACATTTTCAAGGCATATCTCAAAAAAGACGTTCCATTGTTTGACCTGAAGTCATGGTTGCCATTTGTATGCAAACCCTGCAAAACAGCCAAATCCACCTGATGACACAATTTTCTCCCTGACTCCATCCCCAAAGAAAAAACCCTTGATCTCCTAGTTTCCAAATTCTTGAGTCCTTTGCCTTCCAACGTGTCCAGTAAAAAGTATCCCCTCACTATCTGCAATCACCATTTTACCTTCATTAGAAGAAACAATTATGGCAAAAATCCGGAAATTGAGTTTGATTTTTTGATGAGAAAATATGGGGGATATTGAGGTTGGATATGTGTCAACTTGCTACTATTGCAGAGCAAGCTCAAAAAGTAAAAGAAATAACATTAAAGAAATTAATAATGAAATTAACCTAAGAAATAGGAGGAAAACCATAAAAATTATTGCAAAAATGGATTTTCCACCCAAAATTAGGTAGGGTAACTCACTGCCCCCACCCTCGAAATCTAACTCCTTATAATTTTAATTAATTAAGAAAGGAAATACCAAAATACCACAGCACCACTATTGTACTTTTTGGGCAATCAAATAATTCACATGTATGGTCATGTATAGGTTTTACACCTAAAATTTACTCAGAATTGAGGTGTTGTGTATATTTTAGGAGTTACAGACGGAAAGGTGTTCTGTCACAATTCCTGCATGCAGCCGCCGCAGCCAATACACCCGCGCGCGGCTGAGCTACAGCACTGTCACCCTTTCAAAGCTTTGTACGCAGCCCTGGGCCTCTGAAAAGTATGCAGCTGTGGGACTACAAGTTGACAAAGTGACAGGCGGCCTGAGAAACCTAGGTACTTGGTAAACATGCTACAACCTACACAGGAACATTATACATATGTAATAAATGTTACCATGGATAGTAGATAGTCTAAAAATAAATAAAATTATATAAAAACACCTAAATAACCTTCATATGTATTTTTTATTAAATATAATTCAAGGTACCAGAAATGTCAAAAATAAGATAATGACTACTTCTGAAAATATATTAAAATAATTTAATATACAATTATGAAAACTTCTAGAATACAATATTTTTGTGACATAATAAGAAAACTAATGATGTAAAAATATTACATGAATACCCATAACTTATATTGTTAAGTAATTATTATAGTAAATCAACTGAAATTCAAAAATAAGGAGTAAAATCAATATCATGACTTTTCTCCAATTATTTAATACATAATGAGAACTCACCTGACATCATACTATCCGTAGAAATATCTTTCAAAATAATTATCAAATTAATGGGAAAATTTACTAAGGATAATTAATCAAAGAATAAATAAAAAGGACAGATTAGTGTTATTCACACATCCAAACATCAATTATAAAGTAGAATAATTCCCATACCCTGTGGAATTAGATGCTAACCGTGCTACAGAACCAGAAACACGTGAAAGCATACCACTGGTTACCTTGATAGCCTCAACGTCTGTCCCTTTGAGCCCCTGTAACCCTCAGAAGGACAATATTGGAACTCAAAAAGCTATAAATAAGAGCTCTTTTGAGGATATTGATACCCAGAGACCCAGTTATATTTACATCCAGACACCGTGCAAAGGTAATAAAATACTTATAAGAGATGATTAAATGATTTATGGCTTTATTCTGATTAATAATATCTGTCCCAACCCTTTTTATCAATTTAAACTTCTGAACAACCTTTTAACCCCAGTAAACCCGCTTAAACCATCAGTGCATGTCCCAAAAAGGTACCAAAAGGATTTAATAACATACCAGTGAGTCTTATTATCCTTTCTCTGTTGTGGAAGCTTGGTTAAAAAGCCCTGCCACTCCACCGTGTATTTTATATACATATTATCTTTGGGCAATATATCCTTTAAGAATATAAATTGAAGGTTCTAAAGTAACCAGGCCTACATGCTTTCATACTGAATTCCCTGAAGAGAGGTGTTAAAGATCCCCAATATAATTGTGGCACCTCTGTTAAATTATTTAATAATCAATTTATTAATATTGATTTATAACATTAAACCATATCCAAACCAATCAACCTTGAAATAAGCTTTATCCAAATATTTTAGGGATGTTTGCTGCATTTATTGAATAATATATTTTTTATCTATTTTATCACCTCTGGTAGCTAAAGGATAGAAAGGATCTTGGAATCAAGGAGGTTGAAAATATGATTATTGGTTTAGTATGTAGAAAGGGAATTTTTTGGGAAAAATTTTTAAACAGAAAAGAAGGAATTTAGATGATTTTGGGAGAGATTCTGAGAAAATTTGACATGGTGTAAGAGTGAGTTCAAGGTGATGAGTAGATGTAAAATGGGGAGGAAAAATGAGTGAAAGGATGAATATATGGAAGATAAAAAGGAAGTGAACAGGAGGGAACAAAGGAGACAGAATCCTTTTGAATTGGAAGAAAGTGATGGATTATACACCAGGGGAAAAACAATGGCAAATTCTAGCATGTGCATAAATTTAATGATGGTGTTCATGGAATAAATAAATCTGCTGTAACTAGAGGTGAAGAAAACCATATCTCAAAAATGAAAAAAATGCAACTCTTTTAAAACCAAAAGGAAATTCATTTCTAACTCTGATACAAAGCACATTCATCCCAGATTGAACAGAGGACATTAGCTTAAAATTTCATAGAAATTTAATTAAAAATATTCACAAGGCAGGTCATAAAAGATGAAGCATAATCATGACAAAAAATAATTTTGGTTCTGCCCATAAATGGGCCTTCAATTTCATCTATCATGCCAAAAGTATTCAACTTTTTTTTTAATTTATCCTGTTCTTTGGATTTACTTACCAAGTAATCAATTTTAGAATTGACAAGAAAAGATGGGTGCATTAATGGAATGCTTTAATTGAGAAAGTATGATGACTCTGAAATTTTTGATTTTAAATTATTAATGGAACCTATAATTTATCAAAAATATCTTCCAGCTGAAAAAATTAAAAAATTGATTTTGAATTGCTCACTTATTAATAATTGCACCAACTTTAAGATTTTTGAAAGGAACAATCAAACAGAAAACAAAAAAAATCAAAATGAATCTCAAACAGTGGAATGCTTTTTTAATTCTTGTAAAACCTCAATCCAATCTGATTTTAATCACAGGTCTGTTTGATCCTTTCCCCATTTTTTTGTCTGCCAGATTTGTTTTCATTTTTCTCTAAAACAACATGTAAAATCATCCTTTGAGCTGATGAAATCCAGGATTTTATGTGCCAAAGCTTCATAAAAAATTAAAAATTCATAGCAGGGCACCATCTTGAAACAAACCAACCAAAAAAAATTTTGGACTGAGATTTTTCCCAAAAAAAAAAATTTAATTTATTTGGAGTTTTTTTAGGAAGGGAAAAATATTAGTTATTACTAATTCTTAGTAAAAATGGGGGAGATCAATAGAACTTTATTTTTTGAATGATTTGACCAAAACATATCAACAACAAGTTTTAACATTAAAGAATCAAATACCAATGAATAGTTAAGTTTTTAAAACCACTTGAATTCATTGGCAATACCACATCCCAATCATTTTCAGATGGGGGATTGTTCAATACAATTTTTTTTGGTATATTTTTTGGTTTTATGACTGCCAAAGTCTTTCCAAATCATTTTTATTGAACTAGCGTATGATTTATTTTCAGAAAAAAAAATTAAATCCAATATGGAAGAGGGCTTTGGAGCTATGCACCAGCGAAATGTATATATGCATGGCATTTTTTTTCAATCCTAAATGCATATGGCCAATGGTCTGTGGGACATTTCTGTCTCAATTTTGATGGGTTTGTAGAATTAATTCGTATTGGGAATCCTTTAAACCAACAATTAAACACCAAATACCATATTTTGAACATGGATAACTCCATCAAACCTGGTTTTTAATCATATCTGGAAGGGGCTGAAACTAAATTTCCACAATTCTAAATACCTTTAATGTGTGTCCCACCTTTTCCAAGAGAAAAACTGCAATTTTTTGCTCTAAATTATATCTACCTGTTAAACAATTGAAAGAAATTACAATAAAATTGATGGGTGCATACTAAACCAACCAAATTTTACTCATAAAAACTTTTACACAATTCATCAACTGGAAAGAAATTGACCAAGGTTTTTTGAAGGGTAGCTTGCAGAAAGTTTGAATATTTGAATGGCTCAAAATTTTTGACAAATTTAGGAATGATTTAATTTAAAAAAGCCTTTGTAAGATATTTAAAAATTTATTTGGTACAAAGCAGATGCTGTGGAGTCAATGAAAAAACCCAAAACCAGATTACACCCCATCATAAAAATTTATCAAAAAAAAAAGCTTCAGGGAAATCAGGAGGGCAGGTACCCAATAAAAGATTTCAAAATATCCTAATAAATTGATTTTCTACAATCGTATCAACAAAATTAAATATTGGCAAGGGTAAAAAAATTGGAAAGACATTATTGATTGGTTTTATCTTACTTAATCACTGATTATTTTCCTCTACTCCTGTTTGTGGGTTTATGAAGCTAATGATTCAGCTTTTCATAATAAGCCAACAAGAGTAACCAATAAAAGAAGGTTTTCCTTGATTTTAAAAAATTGTGCTTCTTTAAGAAGTTTAGCAACAAAAATTTGTTTATTTTTTAATTAAATAATGAAATTCTTTGATTTTTTGTTCAGGAATTCAATTTTTACAGTCCTGAAAATGACAGAAAATCAGAAAAAAGAGTGATGGTTCTATTCACTATCAACCCAAAAAATGGGTAAAAATTCCCAGGAAAATTCATAAAATCTGAGGAATACTCTTTTAAAATAGCTAATTACACCTTTAATATTGTTTTTGGGTGGAAATAATAGCTTATGAGAAAATTTTTCAAAGCTTAATGTTGAAATCCCTTCCTCTTTTGTTCAATACTATCTATATATCTCCCTAATACCCACCCTAAATCTTTACCATAATCACATTCATTACCATTACATGCTATCATCCACCATCATTATTAAACAACTTTCAACACTACATTCCAGCTTCATCTCCAAACCATCACCATCACCATTACCATAACAATGACTGCTACCATTACCATCATGATTACAATCACCATCACCGCTACCATTATTATCATCATATCATTCTCCCCATTTAGCTATAACATAATTACCCCATATCATTCATCATCATCAAATCATTCTCTCCATATCATACTAGGCAACTATGCCTGAGATCCTTGTTTCTCCTCTTAAAATAGGCTATCATCTACCCATCTCATATCCTTACAAGGTGGTGTCTTGTAAATTTTTCTCAAAATCTCATATATCTCATATTCTCCTATCTCATGAATCTCTGGAATCTTTGCTGGTTTTAAATTGGTTCCTAAATTTTTCAGTTAAGGTGGTGTGTTTTTGTTTTCTGTTCATATTTTGTAACTGACAAATTTGGTCAGCTTTATTTCTTTCTTACTGATTTCATTATCCTACTGTTCCTGACTCAGGTCCCCTCTGGGGGCTCTCTAGTTGTCTTAACCCTGCTGACTTAGGCCCCCTTTGGGGTTCTCTACTTTTCCATAAATACTGGTCCTTCCCTTGGACCATGAATTAAAATAATCTGATTACCAGAAAACCAAAACAGAGTGTCCCTTCCTCCTCTTCAGATCAGTTCCACTTGACTTGACAAGTATACCCCTCTTCCTTGGCTCTTAGTAGCCTTATCCTCCCTCCTCATTTGACTCTTCAGAGTCAAACTGTGTCCCCTACTTCAACAAATAACCTTTCTTCTCATTTTAAACTTTTCACTTAAAGCATTCAGTAAATACTCCTGAAAATCTGGAGTTTTTATCAAATTTTTGATGCATATAATGGCCCATCCTTGTGAGTATTTTAGTTCAAAGAAGATATTTTCAAACAGGATAGAATATATTTTTTTAAATGAATAAGGAAATAGCTTGACTGGGGTTGTTTTCCAAATTTGTCTTGCAGATTCAAAGAAGTCAAATTTCCCCAGGATTTTTTTATTTATTTAACTTTTAATTTTTTTGGGAAAGTACTTCAAATTTTACAATAACTTTTCAAGAATGAAAAATTTTAAAATATTGGTATAACCTAAATCAAACTTATTTTTTGACCATAAATCACCAAAATATATTAGCAATTTTGAAGAAAACTTGAGTTAAAATTGAAAGTCCTGTAAAGCATGAATGAAATTCTATTTCAAAGTGGTTATAGAGTATTTCAAAAGAGGTTTTTGTATGGGTATTTGGGATTTATTTGAATAGCTTTCCATAATTAGCAAAGAATTGAAACCCACTTGAAACCAAGTTGAAAAATTTTAAAAGGGTGGCACATGCTAGAATTTGCCTCCATTTTTCCCTGGTGATAAATTATGGAATGAAGAGAGGGATGAGAAATACAGATCACAGAAATAGAATATGAAGTAAATATAAAACTGGGGAAGTGAGGGAGCCATCAAGGAATGGTGTGTAGTGTTCACGAAAAATGGGATCCAGCTTTCATAAAAAATTTTGAAACTACCTCAACTATTCCATTCAACCTCTCATCAAATTAAATACAATTTCAATACTTAATAACCCACCCATTTTCCTGTAATTTGATATTTCTCCTGAGTATCTTGAAGCCTCCACCTTTTTATCCCAGACTCAATCTCTTTCTGTATGGGATAAGCTCTACCTCTGTTTCCATGTAGCCCTTACAAATTTTTCATGTGTTTCAGAAAAAATTCACAGGCTACCCCTTTCTGTTTTTTTGAGTAGCCTCTTACTCTCTTCTTCCATGTAGATATCCATGTGCATGATAAAGAATTCCCAAAAATTCCAGATCAGTCAGAATTACTCATCAGTCACACCAGGGGAAAGCTCATTACTACTGGGTCTCAAATACAGTTTCAAGCCCACTGGAAAGTATGACCACCCCTGGGAACTCTCCTCTGCTAATTGATAAAAAATACCTCAATGCCTCCCCCTCAATCCTCTAATATTCTTTCTTCTCCTCCCTTCCTGGAATATTTCCCCAAGGAATTAGTGTAACAATTATTACTAGTTAGTCCCTTTTCCAGTAGCGGTCATCTTGGAAAAAAAAACTTCACACAGCCAACTAGACTCATATCACCTTTACCCTTCCTGTGGTTAATATTGCAGAATTCAAAAAATCCCTCAAAGAAATTCTACCCAGGTTCTGTTCCCATCCTTTCATTCTCCTCCTTTGAATTCCTCCTCTCATCTCCCTGATTGCAATCCCAGTCAATCATCCTGGAGTTCTATGAGTATTAGTTCCTGTTCTATCAAAGTCTTGCATGCCAGAAGAATTTGTGACAACAGAAACTTGATTGCTGAGATAATAGATTGCAGTGGAGAATTCGGTAGGTATATATTTGAATTAAAATAGTTGGGGACAGATTTTTTTCAAATAAAAGTTATTTCAATATTCCAAAACAGGAAGGTTTTTTTTCTTTTGTTTTTTTTCTCAAAAAATTTCATAAAAAACTCTTTCATATTTCAAATCACAAAAATTGAATTATTTTCAATCACTGTATGAGGAATGAAAACTAATTTCAGATTTTTTTTGAATGTATTTTTTTCATTATCCATATACTAGGTTTTAGAGTGATTTAAAATAAAATGGTTTTCCATGTAGATTCTTTCCTTAGTTCATTCTTGTAAGTTATTTAATTTCTGAGTAAAAAATGTTAAATAAAGCTTCTGCCAGTTTTCCCATTGTCAAAATATTTCCTCCAAAAATTGCGCCTTAATTTAAAGCATCAGCTATCAGACATTGAGATAGATTCTTAAATTTTAAATTAATTAAAGCATTTTATCATCCCTTTTTCCTGCTTCTCCAAAATTACTTGAACATAATTAAGTAAATAGGATAGGGATGTGACAAAAACTTTCAAAACTGGAAAAAATTCACAAACACCAGAAAGATTTTTTTGGAAAAAAATTAATTTTATTCATATAAAGGTTAATCTCTTTCATTTTCATCATTAAATTGAGTGGAAAACATGCCAAATAAATCAATATTTCTAGAAGTCTATGTTCAAATACATACGCATTTACGCGTGTGCTACGTATAAGTGTAATCCAAATGGAATGGACATATGGGCCTCTCCAGCCCATTGGACACTCACACGGACCATACGGGCCTGTGTGGATGTCACTTATTTGGGGAAGCTGGCCTCAAAACGCGTGAAACCAGCTCATTGGTACACGGGCCTTAATGGAACTGGTGGGGGATATGGGCAAATACAGCCAGATGGACTTTTATGGGCGTAATTGGGCCCAAGGTTTATTTTGGACATACTTGGCCAGATGGGCTGGCCCGCCAAAGTATGTTTTAGTTGGTTCTTGGGCTTGGGGCCGCCCATTGGAGCCGCTGCCCGTGTTGCAGCCTGGTTGGGGCTGCTGACCATGTTGCTGCCCGCTCAGGGCCGCTGCCTGTGTCGCGGCCAGCTTGGGGCCGCTGCCTGTGTCACGGCCCGCTTGGGGCTGCTTCCTGTGTTGCAGCCCGCTTGGGGCTGCTGCCCATGTTGCGGCCTGCTCGGGGCCGCTGCCCGTGTCACGGCCCACTCGGGGCTGCTTCCTGTGTTGCGGCCCGCTCGGGGCCGCTGTTTTTGCCTTTGGCCATCTATGGGGCCCAACAGCCCGTGCGGGGCCGTCATTGCGGCTGCCGCGCTGGGTGGCAGCGGTGGGGCTGTTGGTCCTGGCTACTCCCCCTCCCCTTGCTTGCCATCGCAAGGGTTAGGGGGAGGGCTGGTTGGTTGTAACCAGCCAGCAACTGGTTTCAAGGGGCAACTGGTCATGGTGGGGGGGACTTGATCACCCCCCCACCAAAAGATGTGGCCAGGCTGGTTGCATTGAGGTGACCGGCGGTGGGGGGGAATTGATAACCCCCCCCCACCATTGAAGGGGCGCTCCCCCCCCCTTTACCAAGGGGGAGTAGCAATGGGCTGGATGGGACCTGACCACCCCCCAGCCCACTTACTGTAGCAGCACCCTGGGGGTATGAAACCCAAGGGCCCCTGGTAGGGGGATTTGACCACTACCTCCAGGGATTTGAGAAAAAGAGGGGGGGCGGCATTTCCGCCGGTTACACCCCCCCCAGGTGAGATTTTGGTCGGACTCAGGTGAGTCCTGGGTCCCACCTGGCCCATATGAGGGGCCAGGGCTGTACAAGTGCTAAGATAATTAACAGGGCTGGTTGTAACGAACAAACAGCCAGGGATTGAACAGCACAGGGGCTGGTTCAGCCCCATTGAGGTGAAAACCCCAGAAACAACCGGAATAGGCTGGTTGTAAGGGTACAGGGACTGATGCCATGTGGGATAATGTAGCCCAAACCAAGTAACAAGGCCTGTAGAGTCTGTAGAGCTATTTTGGGGCAGAAAATAAGCCTTTTGGCTTTTTGTATAATGGGCTCACAAGAGGCCAATCTTTTTTACTTAAGGAGCTCTTCTCCCTGATTTTTTCAATCATCCATTCATCATCCAATTGAATTCATCAATGATATCATCCAATGTGTTGCCCCATTTGGGAGAGACCATCAGGCAATTATTGACACAAGGTGTCCAGCATTTCTTTTGCTTTAAATAATGCTCTTTTGCCTAAGCTAATTGCTGGCCATAATTATAACAGTCTATTAATAAATTTATTGCTTTTTGATAAATTCACATGTTAAAAAAATCAAAAATCTTGGTGAAGTTCATTTGAACTTGTTGAAAACTGCTATCTTCAGCTAATGATAATGAGACTAGTTTACCTTGTTAAACTCATTCATTCCAGATATTGTTTTTGTTTTTGAAAAAAAAATTCTGAGATTTTCCATCCTTCATCATCATTACTGAAGTAAAACTTGCAATTTGCTTGAATATTCCTAGGCAATTTCCAAGAGCAAAAATTTCTGGATGACACAGGGAAAAATTTTTCAATTGCACAAATCAGAGATTTTTCATGGTCTTTCACAATGACTTTGGGAAGCCTCTCTGGATCATGAGCCAATTCATTTAGTGAATTCAATTCCCAGCTGTAGAAATCAAAACTTTCTTTTTTTATAAAAAAAAAGCCTTTGTAAAATATTTCCCATTGGCTGTCATTCCTACAACCTTCAAAATGAGGATGTTGTACCTATTTTTTTTATCAGTAAAATACAAAATAGAACTATGATGAAAGTTTTTATAAATTTTTATAGAATCAGGATTAGCCAAGAACAGGGCCTCTCATTGATTCTATCCACTGAATTAGGACCAGGAAACCCACTGAGTATCTTTTAGTTTTTTGAATAGCTCATCAATAAAAATTTTACCCTTGAGTTCTTCTGCTGTAATGTTGCACTTAGTGTTATAGATTTTTATATTTCAAAGTATTCTCCCCAATAAATCCTGATCCAATTCCTTTTGATTTGAATTGGATTGAGCCCATCTGTCATCCCATCCTTAATTTTATCTAAGGCCAGACCAGAGATTATCCTCAGTTGAGGATGCACTGAGGGGTTTTTAGATGGTTGATGATTGTGTTGGTCATTGTGAAAGGAGAGGCTCCATGTGGTTTCTGCTACTGAAAAACTTGCATGGATCATGAATTAAAACCCAAACTTCATTGTGTGAGCTTACCTTTGCCATTTGGTGAGAAACTTCTCTTTGTATGCTCCGTATCTGTTGCATGCTGGGCCTATGTATTTGCCTCTCTTTGACTTGAATGTTTTGAGACTGCAGCCATTCAAGGATGCCAATTTCTGAAAATAATTTGATGCTTCTTTCCTGCTAGGAAAGGCTTGCAAAGAAGGAGGCTCAAAAGTTTCTGGAACTGCATAGTTAGATCTTTAAATAGTTACACCCGCCATGGTTACATTAGTATTCATCAAGCCAAATCAATCTGATTGAAGTGGAATATAAAGTGTGACCCAGAACATTGATTCAATTCCAGTTTTGAAACATCTTGTCCCTCAATTGGAACCCTAGATGAGGATGAAATTGGGTCCTCCAATTTTTTTTTCTGAAATCCCTACACAAATCCCTACCTTTTGTTACAGCTTTGTTAATGGCACTATCTGTTAAGTCCTTTAATTCAGCCATGTTGAAAACAGTGGTGCTTTGGCTTGCAAATGTTCCCATTATGCACCAAAAAAATCTCAAGTCAATTTATTATTAAATCAAACAGGTTTCAAAGAATCCAAAGTGTACTCACTTTTGGGTTGAGAGAAAAATTATCCAACAAGCAATTGTTGTGTACAGTTTGTGACAAGACTTTCTTTTTTCCAATAGGAAGAATGTGTGGTAAATTTTCCCAATTATTTTTGTGGTCCAATATTCCCACATTAATGTAGGCAAAATCCCCAAATCTTGGTTGACAGCACTCTAAATTTGGTCCAGAGGTGCCCAGAGACCCCAAATTCCGTCCTGAAATGGGGGCAAAATAGCCCCAAATGGGCCACGAGTCTCAGGGAAGGCATGCGCAACCCCATATTTACAACTTTTGCAACTCACATGGAATTCCAAAAGAGTAGTTATGGCCCAAATGGGTTGAAAATGAGTAGTTTTCCACCAATCTGGGTTTGAAAATGATTATTTGCAACCTCCTGGGGGTTGCACCTGTTTGGAATGAATTTGCTTGCAACTTGTTGAGTTTTGATCTGCATTCACAACTCATATCAGTGGTGAATTTAACACCACCCAAAATTGAAATGATCAAATTTTATGCTCAAGGAGGTCCCTGAAGACCCATGCTGTGTTTTCCAACTTGAAAGAGGAATACAAATTTTCTCTTCTTCTAAAAGTTCCTGTGAAATATTAATTTATGTATCTGTAAATTTATTAGATCAGCTTCCTACATCCAGCTTGGCTAATATTAGCTGAACTAAATATCCATTTGTGATATTACCTTAATTTTTTCTATCCTTTGAATTAATGATCAGCTAAATTCCCCCATGCCTTGAAAATTTTCTCCATTTTGAATTTCTATGAGGAGAATATGTCCTTATTGAGCAAGGATATTGACTGAGTGAGGACCTTTAAAATTATATCCTTGATTAAAAAAACATGGTGGTACTAGTTTCAAAGATCCAATCTTGGCCTTTTTTAGAGAGCTTTTATACATCAGAGTTTTAGTTCCTCATAACAAACAGAAAAATAAGAATTATGATGAATAAATAATTCATATTGTAAAAAACCAAAATTATGAAAAATAAGAAGAATTGGAGAACTTTAAATGAAAACAAACATTAGAACCTATACCCTGCTAGTCAAATACCTGATTAATATGGAATTGAAGGACATTTTATTGAATTTTTTTAAAAGGGGTTAGTTTTTTTTTGATGAGCCCATATTTTTCCTTTATATGAATATTTTAATGAAATAATAGATCTATAAGTTCTGAAGATAATACTCTGCAGAGAATAATACTGTGCATTTCAAAAAAGTTTTCCTGAATTTTTGGAAATCTTGTCCACTCTTGTTTTATTTCTGCTTTAAGTTTTTTACTTTTTTTCTTATTTTATCTCCATTTTGTTTTTCTACTCTTTTTCATTTCTGGACCAAGTTTTTTTTTCCCTATTTTATCTTTGTCTTGTTTGTCCACTCTTTCTTTATTTCTGTCCTAAGTTTTTTCTTTTTTGTCCTATTTTATCTCCATTTTGTCCTAAGTTTTTTTTGTCCTGAATTTATTTGTCCTAAGTTTTTTTTCCTGAATGTAATGAAATTTGCTCATTCATCCAGAGTTAACTTTCCACTTTTTTTGTTCACTTTTCCTAAGTTTTAACGTAATTTTTACTCATGTTAAATTTGCCAGACAAAATTTATTTGACACAGAAGTTGCTTCCAAAAATTTGGAAAAAAAAAAATCAAATTTCAGATTTGGAAAGGATATATTTTGAAGCTTTCAAACTGAAATAAGAATCACCAAATAAGGTTATTTGAGAAATAAATAAATGAGGATAAAGGTAAAAAAAAGGAAAAAGAAAATGATACTTACTTAGTATTTATGCATTTTGAGATTGCTATTCTAAGCTTAACCTTTCTTATATTTTTTTAGGCTATAAGGGCCATAGTTTTTTTCATGATCAATTGATTGATCAAGAAGTGAAATTTAAAAAAAAAACACAAAACCAGAGTTTCTAGGAGAGTATGTTGTCAAGGAACTTTTTACTTACTTACAAGAAGGTTTTTTGGCTGAAGTTGGTTCACCCTTACCATTCTTCACTCCTCATGCCTTATTTTTCTCACTTCAAACCTTGCAGGATATCATCAATTATAAAATTGGCCTTTATCAAGTCCTTGGAAAGCTCCAAGCTGTTTATCCTTGTTTCACCCGCTTGAAATCTTGTTGGGTTTGAGCAAAACCTGGAGATGAAACCCAAAACAGGCAACCTGTTATAGCTAATCCTGTGAAAGTGTTGTTACCCCTGCGCGTTTGATTTTTTCCCAGTGCTTTCCCCTTTTTCAGCAGCCATCCAATACATAAATGCGCATCAAAAATTTAGGAAAATTTTTTTCAAAGGTAAATCTTAAATTCACAGCTCATTGAGCCATGCAAAAGGTTTTGAAGGGGCCGTGTGGCATGCCACACGCCAATCCAAGCCATGTGCATTTCCCCACAACTCAAAGATTCGGGCGGCCAGGCCGGCGTGTGGGATTCCACACCCCACTGGACTGCGGTGAGCCAAAAAAAAGCAATGAAAGGGTACTAAAATAACCCATAAACTAAATGAACCTTCCAAAAAAACAGAGATCAACCAAAAATCAAAGAATGTTCATTTTTTGGTTAAATAAATAAATAAAAAAAAACTGGTACTATCCAATGGACTAGCCCTAAAGTAAAAAGGCCCAAAAAAACACAAGTAACTGGACTAGCCCTAAACTAAAAACACCAAAAAAAAAGTAACTTGACAAGCCCTGAAGTAAAAACATCAAAAAAATACAATTAACTTGACAAGCCCTAAAGCAAGTTCACGTTGACTAACCCTAAATTAAAAGGGCCCAAAAATTAAAGAAGTCTTTTGACCAGCCCTGAAGTAAAAGTTACCAAAAAAATACAAGTCTTTTGACCAGCCCTAAAGTAAAAAAAGCAAAAAAACAAGTTGAACTTGTGTTAAGCTGATCCCATCCCAAGCTTAAAATAAGTTAAGCTTGTGATGGAATCAGCCCAACACAAGTTGAACTGAGTTACCATTAAACTCTCATTCAAAAAACTCAATATAATGATTTTAACTCAAAACACTCAACATAATGATGTTCAAAATGAGATAAAATTTTGCATTAATAGAACTTGTTAGCTGCATTAGAATTACAATTTATATGAAACCCAACGATGAAATGAATTCAAAGTCTAAAATATAGAATACATTTGCAGTTTATCTTTGAGATGATCAACCAAAAAAGAGGCTTTTTTAGAAATCAAGGACCATGGTTTTGCTACAATGGGTGGGATTGGAATCATTTCTCCCTCATGTACTAACAGAACCCAGTGGTTATTGTTTTCAAAGGAAATGAGCATTGGATCTGATAGATCAGTAACACCATTTTTCATTGGAGTATAAGTGTCACATGACTCTAATGAAATGAAACATATAGGTCTGGAATATGTGTCTGCTATGATTTGACCCATATCTAATTTAGCCAGCCATTTTGAGGAGGGAATATTTTCATTTATGTCTTCAAAATCATGTCTTTTTTAATCTTTTCAACCTCCTTTGCACCACCAAGCATCTTAATGTAGCATACTTTGTGTTTCTCAAATGTTTCAATCATTTCCTTCCTAAATTTAAAACAACCGTTTTCTACATAACCAAGAGATTTAGCAATGACTCTAAATCCAAAATTCCCATCTCCAATTGGATCTCAAACCTCATACAAGAACTTATGGAATTTCTTGGGTATTTTACTGAGGCATTTCATTTTTTGTTCCTATCATAAAAACTAACTTAGTATTCATTTCTTTAATCATATGAATTAAATGAATAATCAACAAAGATGAGCTTCTGGTTGAGCTTTGCTGCATGTTCTCTTCCTCTGAAGAGGATTCTGAATCCAAATTAAGTGATCCCAATTCACTTTAAGTCTCTTCCTCTGAACTATTAAATTAAGATTCAGATTCTTCCGAATTTGAATAACAATTCATCATTAGTTAGTAACTAAGTTCATTGAACAAAAAAATGAACATATCCCAAAAGAAAAGACTTACAATCTTTTATCTTTTCTTTTTTGGAGCCCTTCTAGTCCTTTTTTCCCCTATGAGTTGTTTTTCAAAATGCTCAAACAAAGATGGTTCTTTCCGCGTATCTATCAATTTTGGCCTTCTCATACATGATCGTAAGACTGTAGGTTCAATTCTTGGCTTCAATCAATATTTTTCAGCCTCCTGGATTCCAAGATCCTTGCTATCCGTTTGCTACCAGAGGTGATAGAATAAATAATGGAAAATTTTATTCAATAAAAGCAGCAAAAATCTGTAAAATATTTGGATAAAGCTTATTGCAAGTTTAATTGATTTGGATATGGTTTATTTTTATAAATCAATATAAATAAATTGATTATTAAATATTTTTATAGAGGGGCCACAATTATATTGGGTATCTTTAACACCTCTTTTCAGGGAATTCAGTATGAAAACACATAGGCCTGGTTACTTTGGAACCGTTAATTTATATTCTTAAAGGATATATTTCCGAAAGATAATATGTATATAAAATACATGGTGAAGTGGCAGGGCTTTAAAACCAAGATGCCACAACAGAGAAAGGATAATAAGACTCACTGTTATATTATCAAATCCTTTGGGTACCTGTTTGGGAAGTGCACTGATGTGTTAAACCTGTTTTACTGGGGTTAAAAAGGTTGTTTAGCAGTTTAAATTGATAAAAAGGTTTGGGGACGGATATTTTTAATCAGACTAAAGACATAAATCACTTAATTATCTCTTATAAGTATTTTATCAACTTGGAAGGATGTATGGATGTAAATATAACTGGGTCTCTGGGTATCAATATCCTCTAAAGAGCTCTTTATTTATAGCTTTTTGTGTCCCAATATTTTCCTTCTGAGGGGTACAGGGGCTCAAATGGACAGGAACTGAGGCTAGCAGGGTAACCAGTGGTAGCCTGTCACTTTTTTTTGGTGCTTTAGCCTAGGTAGCATCTATTTCCACAGGGTATGGGGATCATTCTACTTTATAATTGATATTAAAACGTGTGAATAACACTAATCTGTCCATTTTTATTTATTATTAAATTAATTATCCTTAGTAAATGTTCCCAGTAAGTTAATAATTATTTTAATAGAAATTTGTATGGATATTCTAATGTCAGGTGAGTTCTAATTATGTATTAATTAATTGGAGTAAAGTCATGATATTGATTTTACTCCTTATTTTCAAATTTCAGTTGTTTTACTAAAACAATTAATTAAAAATATAAGTCAAGGGTATTCATGTAATATTTTCATATCATTAGCTTTCTCAGTATTTCAGGAAAAACATGAATGTCTAGAAATTCCCATAATACTATATTAAATTATTTTAATAGATTTTTAGAAGTAGTCATTATCTTATTTTCGACATTTTTGGTACTTTGAATTATATTTAATAAAAAATATGTATAAAGGTTTTTTAGGTATTTTTATATACTTTTATGGTTTTTTAGACTATCTATTATCCACGGGAAAATTTATTTTATTGAGAATGTTCCCATGTAGGTTGTAGCACGTTTATGCGGTACCTAAGTTTCTTGGGCTGCCTGTCACTTTGTCAACCCATAGTCCCACAACTGCGTACTCTTCAGAGGCGCGGGGCTGCGTACATGGCTTTGACAGGGTGAAAGTGCTTTAGCTCAGCGGCAGTTGGGTGTATGGGCTTCTGCGGCTGCGTGCAGGAATTGTGACAGAACACATTTCCGTCTGTAACTACTAAAATATACACAACACCTCAATTCTGATTGAATTTTAGGTTTGAAATCTATATGTGACAATAAATGTGAAATATTTAATTGGAAAAATGGTGCAATAGTGGTGCCATGGTATTTTGTTCTTTCTTTTCTTAATTATTTCAAATTATAAGGAGTTGGATTTCAAGGGTGGGGTCAGTGAGTGACCCTACCTAATTTTGGGTGGAAAGTCCATTTCTGCAAGGATATGTATGTTTTTCCTACTCCTTCTTAGGTTAATTTTAACATTATTATTTTTGTGTCATTTTTGTTACTTTTGCAGCTTGCTCTGCAAAAGTAGTAAGCTTCCAAGTCACATAATCCGTTGAGAAATACCAAAAATTCCACTTTTATTCTCAAAAATCCTTTAGTATGGGGTAATATCATGGGAGCAGTCCATACTCCAATAGCATTCATGGTAGAGTTGCAAGAGCTTAACTTGGCTTTGGGGACGGGTAGAAGCTGTTCTTTCCAATTGGGATCCCATTTGCTTAAGAATTCAGTAGAGACACATGGGAAAAAAGCTCCACTATCCAGAAATAACCTTATAGGTCAGTCTTTATAAAATCCTGTTGTATAACAAGTCTGACCAGTAGTATAACTCTTACCACTCATAGCCTTAACTGTTAGGGGTTTAAAATCCGTGATATGTCTAAGAATTATGGTAGGGTTCCATTGTTGGGGCAAACTAGAATCACCATGGATGTTATTGATCTCAATAGAAGTGCCTGTTAAATTATCAGGCCTAATCAAGTTTGAAACATTTATGCACGCACTCATTTTCAACCTAAGAGTGAAGATACTTCAAATCCAGAAGACTGCACAACTTTATCAACTGTTCCCAATGCAATTAAAAGTTTTTTCCTCACCAGCCTTCTGAAAGAGCATAGCTACCTCAGTCAAAGACTCAAGATAAAACACCAATATTGAAATTTCATCATCTGCAAGTCAAACTGGAACAATAAGGTTCCTTATATCTCATCTGGTACAGGTTTCCCTTTTTTCCTTCATGTCCTGTTCATACTCTCCCTTACTGAAACATCTCATACAATGCAGCAAGGAACTATAGGATTGTTGAAGGTGGGATTGAGTTTTCTATTCATTTACATTTTATTTTACTGTTTCTGGCTATCTTCCAAGTCTTGCCTTTAGGTGAACTCATGTTGCGTCCATGTCATTCCTGATTTTTATTTTCATTTTCAATTTCATTACTGAAATCTATTCTTTTAGTTGAATTAAAAATTAACAGATTAACAGATTAACAGTCAAAAGAGCTAACCAATTGTGAAAAATCAAATTAAGAAAGAAAGATGGAAGAGACGGCCAAAGAACAATCTTCAAGCCATAATATCCAAAAATTGAACAATCACAACATCCCACAATGGTCAATGAGAATGAAGGCTCACATTTGAGCAAAAAGAATCCTTGATGTGTGCATCTTTCAACCTCAAGATATCTCTGGCCTTACTGGCGCAGCACTCACAAACGCGACTAAAAAGAGGAACAAAACAATTGAAACCCTAATGAATTATCTAGGAGACAATGCCTTCAATTTGATCATTATGCCTGAAAATGAGGAAAATCCTTACGCCATATGGACCAAGATCGTGGCATTTTATGCCTTACAATTGGTCAACAATAAGGGTTGAGTCTGGCTGAAGTTAATGAGGTACAAGTTTAATGGAAATCTAAAGGAATAAATCTCAGAATGCACCAAAATGGTCAATGAGATAGCCATTGTAAAACTTTGGGTTCCCAACAATATACTTTGCTACTCAATAATTTCTAAACTCTCAAAGGATCTCTGGAATGTAGTCAACAAAATTATTATGACTGAACACCTGGTTGCTCATCCTGATGCCACGTTGGCAAAAGTCCAAGAAATGGTGTACTTGGACAATTCAAGGAAAGATTCTAAAAAGCCATACAGTCAAGACAAGATTGAAAAGGAAGAAGCAACGGCCTTGTTTAAAAATACTGGAAAGAAAAGAAAGCAAAAGGTGAAACCAACAAGAAAATCTAAGTCGGCCTCTGATTTCAAATGCAAAAATGGTCCGCATAATCCAAATGCTTGGCATCCACAAGATCTATGCCACCAATTGCATCCTGAACTGGCTAATACAAAAGACAACAATAGAGCCCAAGGGAACCAAGCAGAACTAATCAATGATGCATCATATTTGTCAGAAGTCATGGCTAAAGCGTGTTTCAGCTCCACTTATCTTTTCTCCAAAGCACCAGTACTCAAAACCAGCGCGTCACACCATATGGTGAGCAATCCCAAACTTCTTTCAAATACAAAGAAATTCAACATTTCTGTAGAAACCGGAAAAAAGGAAAGCCAGTTAAAAGCTGTCCTCATTGGATCCTCCTACCTTGTCAACACAGCCGGAGAGCAACTTCTCTTGAAGAATGTCCTCTGTGTACCCAACCTCAGCCAAACCTTAATATCTGGAGAACAACTCTTCAATGAAAACATGACTATGAAGAAAACAAACAATAAGATACTGATTACAATAGATTAGGTCTTCTCTAGTTCTTCCCTAAATATCAACCATCTACTTGTACTCAACAATGTCTCTATCAAAGCAATGAAAGCTCCCATTTACTCATATTCCACTATAGCGCAAGCAAACTGGCACATTAGATTGGGACATCCAAGTGAGAGATTTCTAAAGAGGATCTTCCCTAAAGCCAGTAAAAGAAAATGTGAAATCTGTCTCGCGAGTAAAATGAAGAAGAAGTCATTTCAAGGTCACTTCACACCAGTGTCAGAATTATTGGAGGCCATCCCCGTTGACTTAATGGGACCTTTTCCTGTTAAATCTTTGAGCGGATCTATTTTTGTCCTGAACATAATTGACTTTTTTTCTGGCTATAAAGTAGTCAAATTCCTGAGCTCTAAGTCTGAAACTCTCCACTATTTGAAAGAGTTCCAAAGATGGGCAGAGAAACAAACCGGACTCAAAATTAAAACTATTGTATCCAAGAATGGTTGTGAGTTCAAAAACTCTGAATTTCAAGCCTGGACCTCAGACCAAGGAATTTCACATTCCTTTTCCCCAGCCTATAAACCAGAAAACAATGGTCTTGCCAAGAGATCAAATCAGATACTTCTAGTAAAGGCAAGATGTATGCTCAATCAATCTAAGCTGTCCCACTGCTACTGGGCCAAAGCTATACAAACCGCCTGCAATTTTAGCACTATTTGACCTTCAAGCACTCAAAATTTTGAAACTCCCTACTTCAGATGGTTTCAAAGTATGCACAACTTCAACATTCTCAGACCATTTGGATTTGAAGCTTATTTCTTAATTCCAAGTCAAAGACATGATAACAACCTCAATCCTACTTGTGATAAATGTATCCTCCTGGGTTTCTGAATGATTTCTCAACATATAAACTAGTGAAATTAAACACCAGGAAAATTATTGCAAGTCAAAATGTTACATTTGTCAAGGCCAGTTCTCCGGGAGTAAAGGCAGGAATAGCGGTTGATCCCTTCTCACTGAACAAAGATCCCGAGAAGTCTCAAGTTAATCAATTTAATTCTGTCAACCCAGATTCAAACGTTGAGATATCTCCAGATATCATAAATCAACCATCAACAAATCCATCAAAATTAATTAGCGCTGAATTATAAACTAGTAATATTCTTAATTACAATCAAAGGGGTATGCCTATAGCCTTTTTAAGTGAGATTAGAGAAAAAAAAGAGATCCTACAGCTTACAAAGAATCTATGAACAGCATATACAAAGAGGATTGGAAGAGAGCAATAAAGAAATAACTCTCTAGTTTAATCAAATACAAATTCTGGTTTCAAAGAAAGAAATCATCAGGTTCTAAGCCCTTGAAGTGCACCTGGGCTTTTCAAACTAAGCAAGATACCTCAGGTAATGTCCTGGAACAAAAGGCCAGACTCTGTGTTAAAGGTTTCAATCAAAAGGAAGGGATCAATTATTACAGTACCTACTCTCCCACTGGAAAGCTATCTTCACTTAGAATGATGATTTCCTTTGCATTAATGCACAATTTAAAATTTCATCAAATTGAAATCAAATTGGTATTTTTAAATGCTCTGCTCAATGAAGATGTCTCAATTTTCTCCCCTGAAGGAACTGATTGTCCAGGAGAAATACTCAAGTTGGACAAGGCACTTTACTGTTTGAAACAAGCTCCTTTGGCTTGGCATGAAACTCTAACAAAATATCTCTTTTCTATAGGATTTATAAAATGTCATGCAGAACCTTGTCTGCTGTGGAGGAAAGGAACCTACCTCTACATACACGTAGACAACATTGCAATATTCAGTCTCAAACCTGAAGTTTTTGTTGAAGAAATGAAGAAAAGATTTGATGTTAAGGACCTAGGTCCAGCCAAACTCCTTCTAGGAATGGAAGTCAAACAATCCAAATCCTCAGTTAAATTGTCTCAGTGTCATTATGTAAAGCAAATTTTAGAAAGAGCAAAAATCAATCATTTACCTCCTCTCAAAACGCCCATGAAAACTAACTTGAAACTCACAGCTGCCAACAATGATGAAATTTGACCGTTTAGACATGAATTATCAAGCAGTCGTTGGCACACTAAATTATCTGAGCTGCACAAAAAGACCTGACCTTTCATTTGCAGTAGGAGGCTTATACCAATTCCTAAATAAGCCAGGAATCAAACACTGGAACGTGTGCCTACAGGTTTTACAGTACCTAAAGGGGACTCTTAATCACTCCCTTAGGATCTGCAAAAACAAAGAACCACAATCACTGATTGTCTATTCTGCTGCGGATTGGGGTAGTTGTGAAAAATCTAGAAGATCAATTTCAGGCTACAATGTGAAATGGAATGGAAATTTAATTTATTGGAAATCAAAGATACAATCAACTGTTGCCTTCTCTTCTGCACAAGCTTAATATCAAGCTCTATCTGACCTGGTTAAAGAAATCATGTGGCTAAAAATCATTCTTAAATGAGCTCTTAATACCACTTTTAAAAATCAAACCAAAATTTTTGAAGACAATCAGAGCGCAATAAATCTAGCTCAAAATACTGCAAATCATTCTAACTTTAGAACCAAGCACATGTCAATCAAATATCACTTTATTAGACAAGAAATAAATCTCAAACACATTTGTTTAACCTCCATGAAAACTGAACACATGCTTGCGGACTTTCTTACAAAACCTGTTAGCAATCCAATCTTAATTGGATCTTTGAAGGCCCTAGATATAATTGGTAATTCTTCCTCTGAATAACATAATTATTGGGGAGTGTTAAATTATCAGGCCTAATCAAGTTTGAACCATTTATGCACGCACTCATTTTCAACCTAAGAGTTAAGATACTTCAAATCCAGCAGGCTGCATGATTTTATCAACCGTTCCCAATGCAATCACAAGTTTTTTCCTCACCAGCCTTCTGAAGGAGCATAGCTACCTCAGTCAAAGACTCAAGATCAAACACCAATATTGAAATTTCATCATCTGTGAGTCAAACTGGAACAATACGGTTTGTTATATCTCATCTGGTACAGGTTTCCTTTATTTCCTTCATGTCCTGTTCAAACTCTCCCTTACTGAAACATGTCATACAATGCAGCAAGGAACTATAGGATTGTTGAAGGAGTGATAAAGTGGTGTATTCATTTATATATTGTTTTACTGTTGTTGGCTATCTGCCAAGTCTTGCTTTTAGGTGAACTCATGTTGCGTCCATGTAATTCTTGATTTTTATTTTCATATTCAATTTCATTACTGAAATCTATTCTTTTAGTTGAATGAAAAATCAACAGTTCCTATATCTCCTTCTATTACATTGACAGGGTTTTTCAACATCAATTGACATTCAGAAAGGGATCCTTCAGTATCAGCTATATTTTCATAGTTCTGATTCACTTCAGCCTCCTTTTCTCCTTCCAAGACAGCTATCTTTCTTTTTGGTAATGCGCAGTCTTTTATCATATTCCCTGTCTGGTTACAATTCCAGCAATTTCCAGGCATTCTCTCTTTATCCATCTTCTCATTAGTTTCCTTATTATCAGATTTATTTATCCGAGGGGGTTGTTCTCTGGTTTCTTTAATGTTAAAGTTCTCTTTAGGTCCAGAAGGAACCTTTTTGTCTAACCCATTCATGTCTATGACTTCTTCTAACACATTGATTATAGTTGGTAAGTTAGCATCCGTAATCATCCTGCATCTTACACTATGGTTAAGATTTCCAGGAAACAAGTTGAGGAGTCTTTCATTTACTTCTTCTTGATCAGCATCTGGATAGAAGCAATCTAGTATTCTCTTCTTCTCTAAGCACCATTTGTGAGGTTTATCCTTGGAGGGATCAAATAAGGAATTTTTGAAATTTTTCATCATTGTTCTTTTCCACATTCTAGAACCAAATTTTTCTTTGATTAGAAGTTTCCATGAATTCCATGGTATAGATCCCCCTTCTTCTTTTTTACTGATAAAAAAGCCTAAGGCTCGTCCCTCAAATAGTCTGGGAAGCCTGACTGTAGCCATAGCTTCTGGTAGGTCATAAGAGTTTATGGTATAGTCAATAAATTGAATGAAATTTATATGATTGTATTCTCCTTCACCAGAGAACTTAGGCCATTCAGAAATTGGGGGTAAAACCTTTAGGGCTTTTTCCATTTCAGGAGTAGGACTAGGCCTGAAAGTTTCACTCCTATGCATTGCTAGTAAGGGTGGTGCATAAGGAGTAGTTGTTTTTCTGGGAGGTTTTGGTTCCTCTGTGGTACTTCCCAAGGGGTTGGTCAGACAAACTTCTAAGTCTCTAAGATCATTCTTGATCAGATTAAGTTGCAAGTCCACTTTATTATTCAGAAGATCTAATTTTAACTAAGGGACAGAATGGAGCTTTTAGTAATATTTACCATTTCTTCTTTTAAAGGTTGAAAATAAATAATAAAATCTTCTTTGATACCTGATAAAATATTCTTTGATACCTGATAAAATCTTCTCAATTGTTTGAGTCCAATTAATTTTACCTTGATTAATTGTCTCCAATAATTGTTCTGTATGCTCTTTAATATATTCCATTCCTACAGTTTTTGTTTGGTTATTAATTAATTTAGCTAATACTGAAGTTAACTTATCCATTTGGGTGTAAACACCGTCCAAATTTCCACAAAAAATCTCAAAAGTATGACGCATATCATGAGAAAAGGGAGTAATTAAATCAGAGGTTTGTTTAGAAAAGTTTCTGGGTTCAGGATTAGAGGCTAATTGCTGTACACCCTTTTCCACTTTTGAGCTAAGGATCTTATCTGATCCAACTCCTTCTTTCCCTTTGGCTTTGGATGGGAAGAAGTTCCCTTCTTTCCTGATCCTTTGCCTTTCAGTTGGGCTAATTGATCCCAAGGATTCCACTTTTCTACATAGGATTCTACCTCTTTCCATGGAATCATTTTCTGAAGAGCTATCTGGGTAGCTTTTGCCTGTGAGATTATCTTTTTCAAAGAAAACATTTCCTCCTTGACTTGGGCTTCTTTGAACTCTTCCCAATATTTCACGTGCTCTCTGACTAAGTCTTTTATCTTGGCTTCCTTGGTCAGATTCTTCTGGGGTGGCTCCAGGGAACCTTCTTGTAATGGAGGTTGGCTTGATTCTACTACCTTCTTGGGCTCTAGGTTGAGGGAGGGAAACAGTACTTGGGGCTGTTCCTTCTCCACCAACTTTTGATTCCCGGGTTCCAGTACCCTCATCTTTGTCATTATTGGTGGTCTCACGGTTACTTGGGCTCCTGAAAAAGATCCATGGGGGGGAATTCTCCCTGAGGCTCTTGTGTTAAGTCTATTCATATTGAATAAAGTGTTTGTAAGTATTTTTCTAAAGAAAAATTGGTAAAAATGAGTTTATTTAAAACTCACTTAAGTTGATATTCAGAGGTACCAGGACTTTATTGGGATTAGATTGGTCCTTAATAGGTAATCCTATGGGGTCTTTGTGTGTTCCAATGAGTTCTTTACCCGTCCAATCAATATTTTCAGGGCTTCCAGAGAAATCTGGGACTTCTTGATCCAATAAATCAGTTTCAGTGGCGGTGGTTTCTGGTATACTAGGGTTCAATGATGGTAAAAGGATATTTTATTGGTCAATAAAATATATTAATATTATTTTCAAAAAAATAATATGGTAATCCAAGTTTTATAATTACTTTTTCATTTTCAAAAATAATTTATACGGTATTTCTTCCAAGCTTTATTTTTCCTTGAATGGGCCTGGAATTTGATATGCCTCTCAAGATCTTCTTTCTGAAGGATTTTATCTAAGTGTTTAGGTGCAGAAGAGATATTAAGTTTCTCGGCTTGAGTTAAAGCTTCCCAACCAGTTGGTTTATAATTTTTAATATATTCTTCTTTTCTTATCTTTAAAAGATTTAAATAATAGATTATTAATTCTCCATTGGTTTTTCAATCCACTTCAAAAGAAATTAATGATAAATTATGGTTAAAAATTCAGATAAATTTACCTTTGATTTAATTTTACGTGAAATGTCTGGTCCAAGGTATTAAATATAATAAAATGGAATATTTCCCAGACAGACCCCCAATTTTCAGCCTCCTGGATGCCAAGATCCTTGATATCCTTTCGCTACCAAAGGTGAAAGAATAAATAATGAATATATTATTAAAGAAATGCAACAAAAATCCATAAAATATCTGGATAAAGCTCATTGCAAGGTTAATTGTTTTGGATAAGGTTTATTGCTATAAATCAACATAAATAAATTGATTATTAAATATTTTTATAGAGGGGCCACAATTATATTGGTGATATTTGACCCATCTCTTCAGGGAATTCAGTATGAAAACACGTAGGCCGGGTTACTTTGGAACCTTTAATTTATATTCTTAAAGGATATATTGCCCAAAGATAATATGTATATAAAATACACAGTGGAGTGGCAGGGGTTTTCAACTAAGCTTCCACGACAGAGAAAGGATAACAAGAATCACTGGTTTATTATTAAATCGTTTGGGTACCTGTTTGGGAAGTGCACTGATGATTTAAACCTGTTTTACTGGGGCTAAAAAGGTTCTTCAGAAGTTTAAATTGATAAAAAGGTTTGGGGATGGATATTATTTACCAGACTAAAGCCATAAATCACTTACTTATCTCTTATAAGTATTTGATTACCTTGGAAAATTGTCTGGAAGTACATATAACTGGGTCTCTGGGAATCAATATCCTCAAAAGAGCTCTTTATTTATAGCTTTTTGAGTTCCAATATTGTCCTTCTGAGGGGTACTGGGGCTCAACAGGACGGAAAATGAGGCTAGAAGGGTTACCAGTGGTAGCCTGTCACTTTGTTTTGGTGCTGTAGCACGGGTAGCATCAAATTCCAGAGGTTATGGGAAGTATTCTACTTTATAATTGATTTTTGGATGTGTGAATAACACTAATCTGTCCTTTTTATTTATTATTTAATTAATTATCCTTATTAAATGTTCCCAGTAATTTAATCATTATTTGAAAAGACATTCCTACGGATAGTCTGATTTCAGGTGAGTTCTCATTATGTGTAGAGAGAGGTCTCACTCATTCAGAGACCTGAAGATTTTCCCAAGTTCAATCAACACTGCAAATTCTCCAAATGGGGAACACGGCAGCAATGCCGACTCTAGTGGTTGAACTGTAAAATGCTTGTTGGGTTCCAGTGATCCTGGTTGTAATCTTTCAAATTTTTCTTGCATCTCATCCTCTTTTCTTTTTGCACTCTCTTTTCAATCTCATTTCCTCAGTCTCTGTCAATCCCTCCTTCATCTCAACCTCTGTACAAAACCCTCAGAATCAAATCACGAATTCAATATACTCAACAACCACCTCATCAGTCATTCTTCAAGACCTTACCTTTCTAACTGGTGAGATAAATCCGCCTTCATGATCATCTTAACAAGAATCAGCCTAAGGTCTCCATTTCATTTTTCAGATACGCCACATCCTCTCCCTGTCTTCTCTCAATGCCATAGTCATTTCAACCCAGGTAACCATATCATAGTTTTGGTATTCTGTTCTTTTTTTTGAGGCTGGCTATCATTCTATTTGTGCAATTCTCATCAAGCTCCTTCTTGTTTTAGTCTTGCTGGTTAAATTCAATAAACATTAATCAAAGTAATACGGTACAAAGCCAAAGGCTCTTCCCAAGCAGCAAGAACTAGTACTATGGCAAGTACCTCCGGATTCTTCTTGGACTCCTTTTGACAAGCTATGCTCAAAACGGCTCGGGAAACAACCCCACTCCTGAACGAAGAAAACTATGGCATATGGAGAGACAAGATGATGGCCTTACTGAAACTCAGAAGAGTACTGGATGTTCTTGACTCAACCACAGGAGAACTCTCATCAACGGACCACAATTAAATCCAGCTCCTTCTCATATCTAAGGTAGACTCTATCACTCACAACAACGTCATAATTGGGGCCAACATCAACTTGGCCAAGGAAATATGGTGTGCCATCAAGGAGCATTTTTATTTTTCCCAAGCGTCAAATCAAGCAAGAATATTCAATTAATTCCTGCATGTAGACTTCAGAGAGGACAAAATCACTAACTTTGTAATGGATATCAAAACTTCAATCAAAAAGATGATTGATATTGGAATAGAACTGCTGGATGAAATCCTTGCTTATCTGAAAACGTTCAAGTTCCCACCAAATCTTCAAGATATCAAACGCCAACTTATGCACTCTGACAAGCAAATCCCAGTCAAATTTGTGTGTAATTGAAGAGCTGAGGATATTTGATTACCTGAACCAACAGACTAAGGAATATAAATCAACAAACATTGAAGGAGAGGCATAAGAAAGAAGATGGAAGAAAGCTTTAGTTTCTCACTCAGTGCGGACATGAACAAGATGAGGCGCTCAAATAAAAATGACAATTGGAGAAATGAAGAAATGAAAAAAGATGGAACTGAATGGAAATGTTTCAAGATTGGTCAGTGGTTGTCGTGGGATTTGAAACAAGGCAACCTCACATGCAAACAGAAAAGGAAATCGGCAAAGGAGATTGGTAAGTAGGATTGATTGGTTGAGGTGTTGAGGCAATAGTTGCTTGTCAAGGATAGTAGGTTGAGTGTTGGAAGGGAGCTGATGGTAATTGAGGAACTTGTATGAGGGTCAAGAGATGATGTCAAATGAAAGGTGGAGGATAGATGGAGGGGAACAGGGATGATAGAATGAAGGAGGATGGAGGAGCAGGGAGACGGATGATGAGATGATGGAGGAGCGGATGCATGATGAGATGATGGAGGAGCAGATGGATGATGGGATGATGGCGGAGCGGATGGATGATGGGATGATGGAGGAGCGGATGGATGATGAGAAGTGCGGGAGCAGGAGGGGGGTGATGATGGAGGAGCAAATGGATGAATGAGAAGTACGGGAGCGGGAGCGGGTTTTAGGTGAGCTTGAGCGGGGAGTGGGGGCAGTGTGAGAAGCTAGATCAGTGCGGGGAGCGGGAGCGGTTTGAGAAGCAGATTTCCTCTCAACAGGCCGCTGTGTTCAGATGAGAGGTTGCAGAATTGTGTCGGCGAGGCGTTTTACTGAGGGTTTCATAGCAGATTTTGTCAACAGGTTGGCTAGCATAGATTCCAAAGGGACAAGATTGGTGACAAGGAGTTTGGCTTCTTTTTGCTCCCAAAGCCACTTGATTTGAATGTCAACGTGTTTGAGCACGCTGTGGTGAGATTCAAAGTTGATGAGATTGTTTAGGGCTTTGTTGTCGATGTGTGAGCAGTGGGTGAGGGAAAGAGAGGGATTTAGTTCTTTCAGGAGGTTCAGGATCCAGATTTTCTCTTGAGTAGCTAGAACAAGAGATTTGAGTTCCCCTTTGGTTGAGGACAGTGAAAACGTGGGTTGAAGCTTTCTGTGCCAGGAAACAGCACAGCCGTAGAGCAATATCAAGTAGCCAGTGTGGCTTCTTCTTGAAATGGGATCATTACCTCCATCGGAGTCGCTCCACAACTCAAGATCAAATTTGAAGGAACTATTTTTTAGTCAAAGACCAAGACTTTGGGTTGTTTGGACATACCACCAGGCGTGCTTGGCTTCCGCCCAGTGAGATAAACTGGGCCTTGCATTGAATCTGGACAGGGAGGAGACAGGGTAGGAAAGGTCTGGTTGAGTTTGAGTGGGGATGAAGTTGAGGTAGCCCATAGAGGAGTGGTAGTTGATATTGAGTTTGGAGAAATTGGAAGCATCTTCATTGGTAGCAGGTTTGAGTGTGATGCCGGGAGTAGCTGGTGTGTTGATTGGTTTGGATTCTGAGAGTCCGAGTTCGGTAAGTCCAGTTTTGATATGATTCGGTTGATGTAGGCAGGGTCCTTCTGGCGAATCAATAATTTAGTTGCCAAGGATTTTGGTGAGAGGACCTTTGTGCGAAATGGCAAATTTAGCTTGGAGTTTTGTTTGTAATTCTTGAGAATCTACAATGATAACCAGGTCGTCAAAGTAACAGAAGATAAAAATTTGAAGGGATTTATTTATGAATAGACACAGGTCAGCAGCGGACACAACAAAGCTTTGATCAAGGAACCAGTGTTTGAGGGTGTCAAACCAGCTCTTAGGGGCTTTTTTCAGGCCGTATAGGGCCTTGCTTAACTTGAGATAAGGAAAGGGAGTGTCTTATCCAGAAGGGGCCTTGATTTAGATGTCTTTGTCAAGTTCAGCGTGCAGGAACGCGGACTTGATGTCCATTTGCGTTATTGGTAAGTTGTGATGGAAGGCGTATACCAGCAACGTACAAAGTATGGTGATTTGACCTGTGGGAGCGTAGGTTTCCCCATAGTCAAGGAATTCTAATTTTTGGACGCCTTGGACACACAATCTTGCTTTGAAGATGAGACCATCATTGTTGGGGTCAATTTTAAGCCAATATACCCACACGGTTGACAGAGCCTTCTTGCCTTCTGGCAATGAATAGCAGCCGGTCCAGACGCCCATTGATTCAATTCCAGTTATTTCCTTTTTCATGCCAAGAGTCCAATTTTGACTATTGGGCAAGCGTTTGGCCTCTTCATAGCTTCTGGGAACAGTCCAGGTGAGAAATCCATAGCGCTGGGGACGTTGAAGGCAGGAGCAGTCTCTGAGAGTTATGCCGGAGGGAGTGAGTTGAGATACTAGATCCTTGTCATCCAAGGAGTCGGAGTTGGATTGGGAGATTTGAGAAGTTTCCTTTGGAGATTCAGGGTCTGGCTTGAGTTTGGTAGCTGGTGATGGTTCTGTGTGTTTGGGATTGTTAGAGCTTTGGTCAGAGGGTGATGGCTTATTTTGATTTGTCAAGGCAAGAGTATCCAGAAGATCAGAGTCGATTTGAAGGAGGGTTTTGAATGGGTTTTCATGCGAAGAGGAGGATTCAGTCAGTGTTATATTTTCAAAGATCTTAACATGCTTAGAGCGGATTGTTTCCCCAAGTTCTGGGACAAATATTTGATAGGAATTAAATTGTAGGTCATGACACACAAGGATTCCTTCCCACCCTTTCTTTTCCAACTTTCCAACACTGTGGCAAAGATTGAGAACAATGTTTTTGGATCCTAGAGTTCTGATCAAGCTGATTTTGGTTTTGAGTCAGTTCCACATCTCCAAGGGGCTTAACTTTGATTCTTTTGCTGGTAGAAGATTGAGGATTTTGCAGCTTCCCACTAGGATTTGGTCCCAGAGCTCAACAGGAATGGACATGTCAATAAGAGTGGTTCTCGCGGCTTCAACTATCATTTGATTTCCTTGCTCCGCAATGGGGTTTTGTTGAGGAGTGTAAGGTTCAGATGTAGTGTGTATGATTCCCAAGTCTAGGAGGAAGTTGGAGAGTTTGGAATTAACAAATCCGCCGCCATTATCCAAGTGGAGCAACTTGAGTTGATATCCAAACTGATTTGAGTTTACTTTGATGAATTTGATTATTTCATCCATGAAGTTGGATTTAAGTTTGATGGGAAGACAGGTTCTTGAAACAAGAGAATTCGTCGGTGAGTAATAAGAAATATCTATTACCAGTCTTGGAAACTGGATTGATTGGTCCACATACATCAGCATGTAACCTAACGAACGGTTTGGTGCAATTTGGTATGTGGCCCTTGAATGATGATTTGTGAATTTTCCCCAGTGCGCACAATTCACACAATAGCTTACTCCATTTGATTTTTGGGAAGTCTCTAGACAGGAGTTTGGTCTGATCCAAATGGGGGTGGCCGAATATTTTGTGGAGAGTGGTGAGTGTGACAAAGGCATGGGTTGATTCAGATTGAGAGAGAGAAAGATCCTTGAGGACTAAGAGGTTGTCTTCTATAGATCCAAATAGAATTTTGTTGTGTTTGAATTTCACAACAAATTTTCTTGGTCCTGATAGATGGAGGGAGCAGCCCTTGTTCAATGGTTGTTCCAACGATACCAGGTTCACCGCAAACTGAGGAACAAAGAGTGACTGGCTTAGAAGAACACTGCAAGATTCTGAGAGAATTTTGGCCATTCCAATGCCTTCGGCATGGAGTGATGAGTTTTCTTTTCCAGTTTGAATCTGTGTGTTGTCTTCTGTAAGGGCTTCAAAGAATTCTGGTGAGTTGAACATGGATTGGGACTCTCCAGAGTCCAGTATGATAGCTTGCTTGGAGATAAGTTGAGAGTTGATCATGGCGAAGTTGTAGGAGGTATAGGATAGATTGGCGGAGGCAGGTTTGTTTTTGTTTGATTTGGGGTTGTTGTTGGGATTCTGACAGAGATGAGGGTATAGCCACCAGCATGCGTTCTTAGGATGGGAGGACTGCGGATTATGCCAGGTGGCTCGACACTTGATAGAGTCATGCTTTGTACCTTTGTTCAACATAGCTGAGGCATAGGTGCCAGCAGCAATCTCATTCTTGATTTGATTTAGATGTCGGAGTATCAGATTGCCATTGATTTTGGATTCTCCTAACGAGTGGGTGATTGTGGTCTTGAGATGTTCAAGTTTGGGTGGGAACTTGTAGAGTATGAGGTAAGCAACTATATCGTCGTCCATCTTGATGCCAATTTCCAAGATTCAAATTAGACAAGCTTTGACATGGGTAATGAATTTTTCAACGTGTTTCGTATCAAATTGGAGGTTGAGAAAATTGAAGAAAACTCAAGACCTGTTTGCCGTTTGAGACAAGGCATAGAATTCATTTATCAACTTCCAGATTTCTATCCCGTTGGTAAGGTGATATTCCTTGAAAAAATTGATATATGTTTGATTGTTGAGCTTGGCCAGGATGTATCCGACCAATTTGAGATTGGTGGCGGGGGGGCATTTCTTGGGTTCCAAGGTCAGGAGCCATTTGGCAATACCTTTAAGGGCAAAGATTTTCATAAGTTTGGAGCGCCAAAGTGAGAATTTTGATTCCGTCAAGTTGGGGATAGAGTCCGTGAGGGTCTTGAGGAGGGGGGAGTTCAGATCCATTGGTTCAGGTAGGGGTTCCATGATATAGCTCGTGGTAGTCGTCGGAGTTCTGGCGTTTTGGCTTTTAACCGTGAAGAGCTGAGGATATTTGATTACCTGAACCAACAGACTAAGGAATAGAAATCAACAAACATTGAAGGAGAGGCGTAAGAAAGAAGATGGAAGAAAGCTAATAATATATTTATTATTTATTTTATCACCTCTGGTAGCTAAAGGATAGCAAGGGTCTTGGCATCCAGGAGTCTGACAGCTCATTAGATTTGCAGAGGTAACGGTCAATTTTGGCTTCCTCAATTCCTTGGCCTCCTTCTTTGTTGTTGCTTTGGATTGCCACATGGTACAGAGAGATCAGGCAGAATTGGGTCTACCTAGAAAGGCAGGAGTTGGAGGACTGAAAGGAGAGTTGAGGCAATGGGGTCCGGATTGGAGACAAGCGACACAGAGATCTTTGGACTGGCTATGGAGGCAATAGTGACTCAATGAGAGGCGTGGGAGCTGCTTGAAAATATGGAGGGGTCAAAAAAACCCCCCCAGGGTATGGGCGGAGAATTGGATCTAATTGCAATGAGCAAGCATGGGGACTGAAGTTGTGGGGGATGTGGTGGTTATTTATAGACACAGAGGCAAGTAGGCTCAGCACTGGAGATTTGACTTGGCGCGCTCAGCTGTGATTGGAAGTACGCAGCCTAATAGGCTTGGAGAAGCACGTTTTTGGAGAGTCTATTCTGGAGTCCAGTAGCTAAGGGCTCAGTATTGGTGCGGCGCTTGTTTTTTGCAGGAACAATGACAAGAATGGGCTGGAGTTTTTCTTTTTGCGGACATCATCACATGGTCAAACATAACTTTCCGTGGGCAACTGTGGGTTTACTAATGTGGAAGCAAGTGATCAAATCTAAGTAGTACCACTTAGGCCAATTATGGGATATGCACTGAGGTTGCGGAAAGCTGTGGGGCAATGAAGGCTAAAGTTGAGGAGGCGGCAAGCAGTTTTTTGGGGATTTGTAGTTATGCCACATGCGGGATTGGGAGTGATCTGCTAGGGAAGATTCACAAGGATCTGTTGTTATTTATGCATTGGCGCAACTCAACTGTTAGGGGGAATTGGCAACAGGATCATTGAATCTACTTCAGATCATTGGATTGGGTAAGGATTGGACTATTAGTAAGGAGGATCAGTGCAGATTGCACAGAGGTGGTGGTAAAAGGAGTCTGTCATTATCAGTTTAGGTTTCTTTGCTATTTGTTGTATATATAAGGAAGCTTTTCTTTTGATGGGTGGGAGAGGGGATCATCAGAGATTAGAACAAACATTTTAGATTACTGGAGATCATTGCTGTATTGGAGTATTGGAGTATATTTTTATGGCAAATTATAGTTAGAATATTTTTCTTCTGTTACTTTGGAATGTAATTACCAGCGAGAGTTCTCAATGGTCATATTTAGGTAAACAGTTCAAGTGGGGAGGTTGTTGGGGATTCCGTCTAGTTTTTTTACTATTATTTCATTTGGAGTTAGCTTTGGCGGTTTCTAGCTCAGGTGTGGAAGCAGAGTTCAATTAGAAATTGTGCAGGTCCAGGAGTGTGAATCAAAGGATAGTGGGTTTTCCAGAAATTGGAGCAAGATTTTTGAGGAGAATATTATATTGTTGTGGAAAATTCACCAAACGCACAATCTCTTTCCACAAAGTTTTCTGGCCTGCCATCCCCCCTTACTTCTACGGGGTCCTCTCTTGATGGCTTCCCCCCCGTTGCAGATCTGTCCTCCAACCTTCCCTCTATTACCTCTTTTCAAGCTTCAACTAATCCTCCCTTGGACCACAAATCTGATTATGATGGCAACAGAAGATCAGCCAGTGGGTTAACTGCCGTTCCAAATAGTCCCATCTTTCACCAACCTTTGACAAAACTTTTGCGGGGCGCAGAAATGTATCCCCCCACTTTTTTCCTCCCTTATCCTCTACGTTGCAACTCCCTGGAAGCCCAGCCACTATGGCTTCAAACTTTGATTTCTTCAATTTTCCACTCTGGCAACCAATGATTAGCTTACCAAGGGGGTCCCACTTTTTTACCACTGTGGAGGGTATTCAGGCTCAATTGGACCAGTTGAGGGAGTGATTTGGGCTCCTTTGCGCTTATTAGTAAGTTTCCCCCCCTTCATTTATCATTATATATATATATGTTTTTTTTTGATAAAACCAAAACTGACAGTTCCCCTGTGCCCTTCCCCCTTTTTTTAAATGAAAAAAAGTCTCTGGTGGCCTCCAGCTCCCCCTCATCTCTATCCCTAGTGGCTCCCCCTTTTTTTAGTGTTACAAGAAGTCTCTGATGGTTGCAAACTATCCTGCGTGTCTACTTAATGATTCTTTCTTGCTCCGTCTGTGCTTTTATTATTATTATTATTTATTTATTTTTTGGTTAATGTTAAATTCATGGCCAATTAAGCCATGGACACAAATCCAAATGGGCTGTGTGGCACGCCAGACAACCACATTCAAGCCGTGTCATGTGCCACACAGCTCAAAGAACTGTGCGGCCCACACACCACGGTCCAGGCTCATGTGGGATGCCGCACAACTTCATTCCAGCCGTTTAGAGCTCCACATGGCTCAAATGTAGTTGTGTGGAAACCACGCCGCCTACACATTGTGTGTTATGCCGCATGACTACATTCCAGTTTTGTAGAACTCTACAAGACTCAAATGTTGTTGTGTGGAATCCCACACACTACTGGACCGTGGTGAGCCAAAAAAAAACAGGAATGAAAGGTTACTAACATAAACCATCAACTCAATGAACCTTGCAAAAAAACATAAATCAACCAAAAAATCAAAAAATCAAAAAATGTTCATTTTTTGGTTAAAAAAAAAGTAAATAATTAAATAATTAAATAACAATAAAAACTGTTACTATCCAATGGAATTGCCCTAAAGTAAAAAGACCCAAAAAACACAAGTAACTGGACTAGACCTAAACTAAAAACACCAAAAAAAATCACAAGTAACTGGACTAGCCCCAAATTGAGAACACCAAAAAAAGACAAGTAAATGGACTAGCCCTAACCTAAAAACACCAAAAAAAACCAGTTCAACTTTTTTTAAGCTGATCCCATCATAAGGAGTAAAATACTCCTTATGATAGAATCAGCCCAACACAAGTTGAACTGACTTACCATTAAACTGTAATTCAAAACACTCAATATAATGATAAAACAAAAAAACTGGTACTATCCTATGGACTAGCCCTGAAGTAAAAAGACCCAAAAAAACACAAGTAATTGGAATAGCTCTAAACTAAAAACACCAAAAAAAATCACCAGTAACTGGACTAGCCCTAAATTCAAAACACCAAAAAAATTACAACTGGACTAGCCCTAAACTAAAAACACCAAAAATAACCAGTTCAAATTGTGTTAAGCTGAGTCCATCATAAGGAGTAAAATGCTCCTTATCATGGAATCAGCCCAACACAAGTTGAACTGACTTACCATTAAACTCCCATTCAAAACACTCAATATAACAATTTTAACTCAAAACACTCAACATAATGAAATTCAAAATTTGATAACCCTTCATATTAATAGAACTTGTTAGCTGCATTAGAATTACAATTTATATGAAACCCAATGATGCAATGAAGTCAAATTCTATAATATCTATAATCTAGAATACATTTGCAGTTATTTTTTACAAAGGAAATATAAATAGGTTCTGATTGATCTGTAACACCATTTTTCATTGGAGTATAAGAAAAACATTACTCCAATGGAATGAAACATATAGGTCTGGCATATTTGTCTGCTAATATTTGTCCCATATCTAGTTTAGCCAACCATTTTGAAGGGGGAATCTTTTGATTGATGTCTTCAACATCAAGACTTTGTTTAATATTTTCTACCCCTTTTCCACCACCAAGAATATGAGGTATTTTATGTTTGGTTCCTATCATGAAAACTAACTTAGTATTCATTGAATTGATATGATTGAAGTATTCATTCCATTGATGTGATTGAATAAATGAATAATCACCAAGAATGAGCTTCTGTTTGAGCTTTGATGCATGTCAGCTTCCTCTGAACAGGATTCTAATTCCAAATTAAGTCATCCAAATTCACATTCAGTCTCTTCCTCTGAACTATGATATTCATATTCTGATGCTTCCAACTTTGATCAACAATTCATCATTAGTTAGTTAGTTGATTAAACCCAAAAAATGAACATTTTCTAAAAGAAAATATTCCCAATCTTTCTTCTTTTCTTTTTTGGAACCCTTCCAGTTCTATTTTCCCGCTTGAGTTGTTTTTCAACATGCTCAAACCAAGATGGTTCTCTCCGCCTATCTATCAACTTTGGCCAGCCCCTAATTGATTGTAAAACTTTAGGTTCAAGTCTTGGCTTTGAGTAATATTTCTTGATCTTCCAAATGATATACTTCAATAGGCCTCCTTGCTCATGATCTGGAGATTTCAATGTCATTGCATTCACTTTTTCATGTAACTGAGGAATCCTCAGCATTTTTTCCACTTTGTAATTCAAAAATTCAAAAGGATCAACCATTAGTGAATTAGGAATAAATAATCAAAAAGCATTAATCAAAAAGCATTAATCAAAAAGCATTAATCAAAAATCATTAATCAAAAAACATTAATCACATATTTATTTGAACAAGCCAACTTACAGAACTAGAACTGCAAGGGTAATAGTCCAACCGCCACTGAGGATGAACATCTTTGGGTACCACAGATCCTCCAAATTCTAGAAAGTCACCTATTTGGTGGGAAAAGGGCAAACACATAGTCTTGGAGTATGACTTGGTGCACACTTTGCCATCATGATCACGTTTGAACTTATCAAATTTTCCCCTAATAAGCTGAATTTCCTCTAAAGACAATTTGTATCCCAATGGTAATAGTTCAGTTTGGAGAACTGTCCCTAACTTAATTCAAGGGTTTTGTAGTGATGCCTGAACTGATTCAATTTGATTTGGAACTGTTCTGTCAAGGTTTTTCCAAACATACAAAATTTTTCCAAAAGAGTTTGCAAGGAATCCTTTGAGAGTGGCATGGGCCCCTTCAACCCAAGAAGTTGTTTTGTTTCCAAAATCTGGGTTTATAGAAGTCCATGCAATTACAAACTGCTCTTTGATAGGGAAAATGCTTTTTTCCATATACTTGAGCACATCCTAATAGTCTTTCAAGAAACACTATACAAGTCAAAAGGTTTGAATCCAAAACTAGTAAGAATAAGAAGCAGTGATTTGGACCTACTTTAAGTTCTGCATCCTTGACCTCCGCCTCCTACTTGGTCTTTGAGGCCACGTACTTTGCCCCTAGAGTAATAAAGCTTTTAAATCCTTCCAAATAATTAAAAAAGCGCCCTTTAAAGTTTCCTTGTATGTTTTTCGACAAGTGCCAAGTGCAACATTGTCTTGATGACTCTGGGAAACTAGATTCAATTGCAAAAATCAGAGCTTTTTCATGGTCCCTCACAAAGACTTTTGGAAGTCTCTGAGGATCATAAGCCAACTCCTTTAATGCATTTACAGACCAACTGTAGAAATCAAACATTTCTTTTGTTATGAAAATAAGAGCTTTTGTGAAAGTTTTCCAGTTGGCTGTCATTCCTACAAAATGCAATAGTGGGATTTTGTACTTATTTGTTTTATAAGTACAATCCAACATAGCAATGTGATGGAATGGTTTGGAAAGCTTTAATGACTCTGGTTGGGCCAAGAATAGGGCCTCCAAGTGACCCTCTCCACTGAATTTTGACCAATGAATCCAACTTGATTCTTCAATCTGTTTGTAGAGTACTTCCATAACACTTTTGCCCCACAGTTCTTCAAGCCCTACCTTCCGCTTAGTTTTATAGATTGTTTGGTCATCAATATAATTGCTGCCATCAATCTTGCTCTATTTTGTCTTAAGTTGGAAACTATTTAACCCCTCATTTATGAATTCTATTACATTCTCTAAGGCTACCCCAGTGATTCTCCTCAGTTGAGGATGCACAGAGGGATTTTCTGATGGTTGATGGTAATGTTTAGTTCCTTTGTAGGAGATTTGCCACAAGGGTTCTGCCTTTGTGCAACTTGCATGGATTAAAAACTTGCACCCAACCTTCCTTGTGTGAGTTTGTCTAGACCTTTTGGTAAGAAGTTTTCCTGAATAGGAACCATGGCAATCACAGGCCAGATCCACATATTTATCTTTCTTGAAGTTAAAAAACGTCAGAGCGTAACCATGCTTCATAGCCCATGTTTGAAAATAGTTTTGCGCCTCTTCCCTAGTTGGAAAGGCTCTCACAGGAGGTGGGTCAATTGGATCTAGTAAACATTCATTGGTTATTGTCATAGTTTCATAGTTTTCATAGTTTCATATTTTCTCAATTACAATCCCTCAATTAGTTTTGATAAAATTAAATCAGGCAAAGACCTCAATAACATAAAATTTTACTCAGAACTAGAGGTTTAATCCAACTATGAAACATTTTGTTCCTCAATTTTCAACCTAGATGAGGATGCAATTGGTGCTTCAAATGTTTCATTACCCAAATCCTTTTTTTCCACAGCTTTGTTAATGGCACTATGGATGTAGTCCTTCAATGCAGCCATGTCACAAGGAGGGCTTGCCACTGTTCCCATAATGCAAAAAAATTGCAATGCTACTTCAGTATTCAATCCAACTTTCAAATGAACAACTGCAAAGTTTGCTCACTTTTGAGTTAAGAATGATGTGTCAGATTTCACTTTAATATCTAGGATACTTCAATTTATTTCACTTTCATTTCACTTTGATTTCACTTTAATTTTGCTTTGGTATTCCTAGGTGTGGTCCAACTGTCCCACATGCTATACTTTGATCCCAAATTTGGGTTGAGGGAACCCAAATGTGGTCCAGGGGTTGCACAAAGCTCTGGCACAACTTCTGGGGGTTGCACACCCCCAAAAACAGGGTATTTGAGCCATGTATGGGGGTAAACGGCTCAAAATTGCAGTTTCTGGGGGTTAAACCGCTCCTATACAGCCCCCTGGGGATCAGGAATGTTGGGAATGGCCCTTTGTACTCATCTATGGGCCCCAGGGCTCAAATGGGCTGTGTAGGGCCCTAAACAACTACCACATGGTTTGAGCTGTGAATTTATCATCACCCATTTTTAACCCCACCAACAAAAAAATGTTTTTCAATTTTTATTTAAATTTATTTGTCTAGAATATATTTGACTGCTTTTCAAGTCTTTGCAAGTGTTGAGAATTGTCTTGTTAATTTGCAAATACATAGCCATCCTAGTATGGGTTGCAGTATCCCGGGAAGGAAAAGTACAATTCTTGTACTTGTTTTCTTCCCAAACCATTTTTACAATACCTTTTTCTTTGAAATAAATTCCAAATACCAAGTCGGGGAATACAAATTGGACATTGGATACTTGATATTTGTCCTCATTGTTGAAAATTTGTCCATTCAATTTTTTTGTTGGGACCACAAGTAAAAAGGAATTGGAGGAAACATCACCTTTGTAAATATGGGGAGATTTGTAGAAGGAGTCGGAGGTGAAGTTGATGTGAGGGGAGCAATCAAAAGTATTGAGGCCAGATCCAAATTCCAATGCAGAGAAAGAGGGGATACTGTTGTCCAGCATGGTTTATTGGGCTGAATTGTGTGCCAGTGTAGATAATTTTCTGAACATTTGGCTTAAAACTTGTGAAACCTTGTCAGACCTAAGGTTCAAAAATTTAAACTCTTGGGGGAATGATTGAATAGCTGTTTTCTTCAAATAGCATCCAAAAAGTTCAGAATGATGCATTGATTTTTGCCATCCAATTGCCCACATTCCCCCCCCCCCAAGATCTTGATCTTGACAAAATTTTTCAATTGGTGAAGGAATTTTGTAACCAAGTTGAGGTCCTTCTTTTCTTTCTGGGATATTTTATTCAATGGTACAAATTTGATCATTGCAACCAGAGAGTGGCAATTGGAACAATCAATAACAGCAACTTTTCCAGAGTTGAAGAAACTGAATCATTCAATCTTCCATTTGTCTTGTAAAAAATATTCAGGGGTTGGCTTTCAAGTTTTCCTTTTGGCAGTAATAGCAGGGTACAAATCCAAAGGTTGTAATTTTTTTCAAGACCAAACCACATTTTTGTTAAACCCATCTTCATTATCTTCCAAAGAGATTTCAGAATCTATCATTTGAGCCCTCTTTTGCCAAAGAGCCCTCTGCTTGCCACCTCTCTTTATTTTTTGCCAACCATCTCCTTCCATCTTGATCCCTCCAATGCACCTTCTGCACTTTGGGTGAGCATCAAGAAGGAAAATATCCAGTTGTATAACATTTTGAGTGGGGTGGGAGAAGCATTGGCAGTCCAGAAAGGGGGCAAAAGTCAACAGAACAAGGGATCAAAAGGTGTTTGCATTTCATGGCATCCAAAAAAACAAAGAAAAAAATAAGCAGTTATTAGTATGATATAATCAAGTTAGATAATCAACAAAAAAACAAAAAACTATACTGGTCCCAGCTGAAACCAAGAGGAAAAAAAAACAGGTTGGCCAGGATGGAGGTGGGGGTGGCTTGGTTGTGGGGGGGCTTGGTTGGCCGGGCTGGTGGTGGGGGGGCTTGGTTGGTCGTGCTGGTGGTGGGGGGGCTTGGTTGGCTGGGCTGAAGGTGGGGGGGGGGCCTTGGTCATCCGGGCTGAAGGTGGGGGCATGGCATGGTCAGCAAAGCTGATGATGGGGGGGCTTGGTCAGCTGGTCTGGAGGTGGGGGGGGGGCTCAGTTGGCTGGGCTGGTTGTGGGGGGGCTTGTTCTGCCGGGCTGGTGGTGGTGGTGGCTTGGTTGCTTGGTTGGCTGGGTGGTTTTGGTTGGCCAGGCAAGAGTTGGGGGGCTTGTTGGCTTGGTCAGCCAGGCAGGAGTGAGAGGGGGGGCAGGCAGCGACTGAGAGGGTGGGGGTTGGGCATTAAATGAGAAAGATGGGGGGGCCAACAGCAAGCAAGATTGGGGGGCCAGGGAGTGAGCAAGGGAAGTGAGGGGGAGAGACCAAGAGGAGGGAGGGGCCAATTCAGCAAGAGAGGGAGGTAAAACAAGGAGGAGGAGGGGGGGAGAGCTTACATGGGGTGCCAACCAAGGGAGGAGGGGATTTGATGGGTGAGGTGGAGGTGGAGGGTGAGGAGGAGGTAGGAATGGGTGGTGGGTGAGGTGTAGAAGTCAGCATGAGGGGGTGAGAGGGATGGAAAAGGAGGATGAGGAGGAGGGGGGGAGCTTACCTGGGGTGCCAACCAAAGGAGGAGGGGAGATGATTTGTGAGTTGGAGGTGGAGGGTGAGGCAGAGGAGGGGAGGTGATTGGTGAGGTGGAGGTGGAGGGTGACAAAGAGGAGGGGAGGTGGGTGGGTGGTTTGGAAGTTTTGGTTGAGTTTTGTCTAAGTCCACCAAAAAAAAAAAAAAAAAAAAAAAAAAAAAAAAAAAAAAAAAAAAAAAAAAAAAAAAAAAAAAAAAAAAAAAAAAAAAAAAAAAAAAAAAACCAACTCAGCCTAGGATTCTTGGTTGAACAACCAAAACCAAAAAAAATGATATGATTTTTTACCTATTTTTAAACTAAATGCTACTCATTGAAGTGAGAAAGTGTGAGGGGTGGAATCTTCTCTCTCATGGAAGAAGATGAGGGACCAGATTGGAGGATGACTTCAGGAGGATTGGGAGTAGGAGATTTTTTCTTCTTGGAACCATGTATTGCTTTTCTAATAGAAAATTCAAAGCCAACCAAGTTGATTCCAAATCAGAGCCTGAATTGGATTCTGAATGGGAGTCAAATAGTAACAAAAGTTCAGTCATCTTTTTTCATTTTCAACTTGCTTCCAGGAAGTTTGATTGGAAATGTTGAGAAAGATGATGATGCAATGTGGGGTCATGAGGTTAAGATGAAGATTTGAATGCAAATTAATGGAAATGAGAAGCAATGGAGATGAGAAGCAATGGAAATGAGATGTGTGTGATTTGATGGAGATGGGATCAGTATGGATTTACTGAGGTGGAGGTGTGGATGGGTGTTTTGGATGTGATGGATGGTGGATGGATGATGATGCATAAATGGTGGGTTCAATGGTGGGTTTGATGTTTGAAACATGCCATTTTCATGAAAACCTCCATTTTGAAATGCACCAGTTAGGGGGTATGTGTATTTCAGAAACCCACCATTAAAAATGGTGGGTTTTGTCAAAAAAATGGCGGGTTTCCAATGGCTGGTTTGCTTACTCTGATACGCCCTAATATTTTTCACTTCTGGTTTATTTTTAAAAGTACTACTGTTGCCAAATTCCAAGCATTGGAAATTGTGTATGTTCCACAAACAGAATAAGTAGTAGTCTCTTTCCAGTATTTAAAATCTTCACAAAAATGAATAGAGTTCCAGATTTTATGAGCCCAATCATATCTATTGATAATTTCTTCCTCACCATTGAATATATCTTTCCAAGTATTCTTGATTAGTTCACAAACTTCTTTTGATTTATGGTCAAAGTTTGTTTCAATTGCATAATCAACAATCAAATTAAATATTGACCTTATAAACACTAATGAAATCATTGAAACATCCAGGACAAATATTTTGAGCCTTTCATGAAAAAATTTGTAAAAAATGGAAGCTTGTTTTTTCTCACTTCCCTGATAGGAATCTAAAACTACTTGGGTTTGGTCCACCTCATTAATATCTGAATGAAATAAATTATGCATGTATTCAACACTGAATGACCTATTATAAATATTCACATGAACCCTTCTTTGATCTGGTTGTTTCAATTTTGGAAATTCTTCATCAAAAGAATTTTCAAACATGCTTCCATAAGAAATCCAAACAAAATTTTCCATTGATTCAGCTTTCATCCGGAAATCATTATGTTGTTTGCAGACATTGATTTCATGGAAAGGAGTGAAAAGGAGAACCAGAGAATGTGACATTGCTAGTTTTTTTGATGAATTGAACATCAAGAAAATCCAATTACCACCATTTGTTTCTGGTAATGAATTAATCAAACTGGTTTTCTTTGATTGGTTTGTTGAACCATGGAATACTTCCCTCAGCTGCACTTTATTTCTTTTTGAAGTTTCTTTAGAGAGATCATCACCTTTTCTCTTTGAATTCCTGAGAGGAACACTTGTCGCCAATGAGTTTTTAGGTATTTTTTCAAAATCTTTTTCCCCACCCAAGTCAGTTGGTCTTTTAATCGAATCTCTGCGATTTTCAAAGCCGCTACAATCAATGGAAGCGCTGGATCCGGAAGATGGAGCAAATCGACTCTCGCAAACATTTGTTGAAATTAGCTCGTCAGCCTCCAGATAGCAAACTTTTGGGCTCAACATTTTCTCTTTACGGACAGATTGGTTTTGACATGCGGAATCACGGTTTGCAATTCTTTAATTACCGGTTAGTTGAAACTTGGTTGGGCTCGGCGTCTGTTCTATTGAATCTGCCTTGAAGGGTATGTTGGGGACTTCTGCAAGGTGACTTGAAGTTTCAACCCGTGCTGGATAATTTGGTAGCTGGTCAACATGAGCGGCTGGAAGGTTCAGGTCGAACAAGAATGCTTCTGCCATAATACTAAGCGGTGATTGGATGAAAAAGGACAGAATTGAAGTCGCAAGGGCCCTGATTTTCTAATCTGTGATCAGTAAGCCACCCATAATGGAGAATAACTCGAACTGTGACAGGAAGTAGCGTTTTTCGACCAATCACACTTTCCCGTTAGGCATTCGCGTCTGAGGTTTGGTTCCTCAGAGGAACTCTTCAGTAGAAGTTGAATTTCTCAGATATGAGGAGCACTTCGCCCTCTGGAGTTTCAGACAAAATACCTAGCCATCCAGTCAGTGATTAACATGCATAAAGCCAGGTTCTGACATGCGTGACTGAGGGAAAAGCACCCAGAGCAGTCTCGAGTCCCCATAGTGACAGATCATGTGGCGTGAGGCCTTTTGGGATCTAGCTTCATGTATGAATCAAACTCCCTTCGCAGGTCGATGTTATGTTTAGCCATCACAGCGGGCACTAGCTGTAGTCGTACTTGCACGTCGACTATAGCTGCTATCGCCCTCTACTGGGGGCCAACACCTGTTGCATACGGTAGCTAAACCTCGCAGATGATATGTGTTGTGTAAAATTATCGAACCTACACCTACTAGTAGCTGTATCACTAGCGTGTTGGAAGGCCCGGCTAGCCATCAGTTGGTGGAGCATTCGACTTTTAATCTGTTAAAAGGAAAAAACTGGAAATTTCCGTGTTGCATGGCAGAGTGTCGAATACTAGGTTTATACAGGTTTGATATCTGTATACTCACTAGACTGCTATGTCGTTATGTGGAACAGTCTGATGGAAGGTTTGTGTCATAAATCCAGACTTTTGGAAAGTTCCAACATAACATTTTTACATCAAACTTGCCAGTGGTAAAACATCCCGACCTGAAATGGGCCCCTGCTTCTTTGAGGTCTCCGGGCTGCGAAGATAGTAAATGTAACTTGACATTCATGGGTGCAATGATATTAGCGAAACTTCAGTAAAAATGAATAAATATTTAATTAAGCAAGCTAGTTCCCGAGACCACGGGACCTCGCGCGTTGAATTGTGTGCTTGATGAAATGTCCAGTACGCTACCAACAGCAATCCCAATCCCATCATCGAGCGAGACGAAGAGAAACTTGGAATAAGCACCCCGAATTCAATGAGACCTCGGAGCAAGAAGCCAAGCGATTGATCTACTCGTGGTGGTGTTGGGAGCTGCCGTTGAAACCACTGATTCTCGCAAGCATAGAACGACTCCTCAAGCTACGTGATTCCACCGCGCAGTCAAGATTCAACTCCGGTATTTACTACTACGTATAAGCGCTTGACTACCAGAATCAGTCGGCCTGGACTGCCGTCTGGACGTTACATAGGCACTCAAGCTACCCTTCCTCCTATGCCTACCAGTACGCTTCTGAATAAGCCGGTGCCATACACGAGAGGCAGAGCATCAGATACCACAAGTGTCTTCAGCCACAGCTCAGGACATCCATTAGAGCCTTTTGGAGTTCTTTAGGCTACAATTTTATTTTGTGGTTTATTAATGTCAGTTGAGCGTGGAGGATTAGGGGGCAATGAAACTCAGTAAAAATGTTAAATGGCAAAGCGCAAAAGCTCAAGGAGGCCGAAGAACTGTTTGTTACCATTCTACAAACACATTATTATAGTTATAAATCAACGGTACGAGGCGGGTTAGACAACACAAAGATGATATTCAACTTTCCTTCGGTGAAGTAAGAAGAACTTTGATCTGGTCCTTTACTGCAACTTTAATGGTGATATCAGAACCGAGCTTAGACGGGAGTTGGATTGGAATGATCAGGAACGCGCAATCTACGAGAGAATGCTTGGTTTTGAGAGTCGATGTGATCCTGGAGGATCGACTCGATTTGGGATACGTGGAATCTTTCCAGGGTAGAGATCTTGCGAAACCTGTCCAGATCATCATCCACCAGCGATTCTGATCGATGACGATCAGACTTGGTCCATTGTGAGTGTCGATTCTCAGCCTTAACTTCGTCCTCTAGGACAGCATGAGTGACCGCTTGGATCAACTTCCCAAATCGCTCGTCGAAGCCCAAACCGATTGATTTCATCTCCAAGAGATCCAATTTGATCCCTCGAACATCTCTAAAGGCATACCACTTAATCCGCAGATTCTCCAGATAAACATCTCTCGTCAATCCAAAATATTTCACCAAAGGATGTTGGTGTGATCGCACCCAATCAAATAGGTAGAGAGCCAGATGAGGATTCATATATCGATTAGGGACTATTTGGAGCAGGTGAGCTAGAATCGGAGAAAACAACGGTGTGAAACAGAGTGGCTGGTCAAGTATTGTTCGTGGGTCGCACGGTTTGTGGTTCAACTTGGATTCCAGGGCAGCTAAGGCTTGATCACTGTCAAGGCTTTTGAATGCTTGGCCGAGTTCATCGCGTAGAATATCGTTTGACGATGGTGTTGGTTCGGTTGACGACTCAAGGGTGGATGGACTTGGTTGAGAGAATACTCGTCGATCGATCCAATTCAGTAATTCGACATCATTTCCGAGTCGATCGATCTGCCTAATTTGCGAGTCAGTCAATTCCTTGAGGATATCCTCGATTCTAATATCTTCAGGTGAGAGTCGATTAGGTCTGTGTCTTGTCAAAGTCTTGGGATGATTAGATGATAAGATTGATTGGAATTCCGGTCTGATCAGCAGATCGTTGATTGATGAGTCCGAAGTTTTGGGGCCTGGATCGCGATCAGTGGATGATGATAACGATGAGCAGTTCTGAAGCTCTTCTAATGGTATGGCCAAGTCTTCCAACAGTTCCAATGCAATTGACCTTTCTCTGTGGTTCATTTGAGTGCGCTCGCGTTGCGTTCTGGCTCTCATACTCCAAGGTTTCATCGGTCGGAATTGATGTTGGGTCTGATGATCCATTTCTTCTTCTGGATCTTCTCGACTACCTTGAGGGACACGGTCGATCTGTTTATCTGAATTGTCAAACACTGGTGAACCTGCTCTCTTTCTCAATCTAGATCTGTTTCCTTCGACGGATGATTGTAAATGTGCCGAAGAGGAGCTAGAAGCAAACGGGTATCGGGCATCGGAATGGGATGGACTAAGAAAGACACCCAAATCAATCGATCAATCAATCAGCAAAACAAGCCGGGCATTAATTTCCCCTCGAGTCGGGTCACTTACGATTCCTCCAATCGGCTTGCAGATGATCGCCTGCACTGGTTGAGAATCGTTGTGGAGATTTTTTCGCAGCGCCGAGGCTGTATTTTACTCGTCAGCAGTCGAGCTTGGATGACCCTGACCATGGATGATGACAGTGGGTGTTGGGGTGTAGTTATTGTTCTTGAGTTGTGTTCTTGATTGTTCCAAGTTGATTTGTCGCCATCTTCGGGTCGAAAGACCTGTTCCTCCCACGGGGGTCAGCGGGGCCAGCTGCTTAGACCGAGACCGATGACCCGTAAGAATAACTATCGAAACCCGATTTCGCACCCCCGTTGCGATAAATCGGGCCCGCGCGACAGTGATAGAGGAGTTGGCGAGCCGGTCCCACCATCGTCCCTTCCACAGATCCCCGCACGATAAGGGTCGGGACCGCCCCCATACAGGGCAAAAATGATCGCTTTGACGTCATTTTAATTCCAAAAAAAAAAAAAAAAAAAAATCAGAACAATTCCGAGCAACGTCAAATGGGTGGTGGGGGTTGTGAACGGAAGTGGTGAAGTCAAAAGGGGGGGGGGGGGGTATGGTAGGATGGAGTTATGGAGGGGGAGGGCCGGGGGGAGAAAAGGTACAGTGGGGCTTGACAGGATTTTGCTTGTCAAGCCTTGACAAGGAATCATAAATTATTTATGGGATCCTTGCCAAGGATTTTTTCCAGTGGACAAATATGGAGCGCTATTGAGCCCATGATGGTGGCCCAATTGGGTAAATCCTTGATAAGTCTGCTTATCAAGCAGACTTATCAAGACGGTGGTAGATGCTCTAAGACAGATATATTCAATATGACTAGTCATCAATCCCACTATGCTAAGATTATTTGAATAAGCCTCTCCAAAGAAATCTCCCTAGTATAATACAGCATTAAAATACCAAAAAAATCATTTTTGCCATCTCTGGTGTCTCTAACAAGTCTCACAAGTTTTGCCCTGTATGAAGAATGATGAAATCTAAGTTTCACAATGTTTTGAACTAAAATCAACCTTGGCTTTACCTTTATGGAACATGAAAATAAATTTAAGACTAAACAAGGGGCCATTGTGGTGGCATTTTATAGCCACAACCCAGAAACTGCAATTCAGGCTGTGTGCTCAGCATTGGGTGCAATCCGGCTCAGCATTGGGTAAGAGTTGGCTCAGGATTTGGGAGCATGGTGGCTCAGCAGCAGCAGCATGGTTGGCTCAGAAATTGAATGTGGCAGGTTACATGGGGGAAATGGGGAGGTACTGTTGAATTGCGGAAAAGAATTCAAGAATTCTGAAACATAGAGGGCTGACCAACAAGACATCAGTAAGAAGAAAGTAGGTTAAAGGAAACAGAAGAAGGTAGGAAAAAGAAGAAACCAACATCTGGCAACAGGAAGAAAAGAGAAGTTGGACAAGATCAAGGGCTTTCAGGGTTTGAGTTGAGATGAGACACGAGAAGGCAACAGTAAATAACTTGGGAGGTGAATTGGAAAGAAAGTCAGTTAAGAGGAGTGCGGTTTGAGCAGCAACAAGTTCTGGTCTTATGAGTCAGTTCTTGATGAGTTTGGAGCTTGAGATGTCAAGTTCAAGATGATTTGAATTTGGTTGATTTTTGTATTGGAGATTTGTCAAATAGAAGGAATGAAGAAATCAAGAAAGTGGAGAAAGAAAGAGTAAAGGAAGAAAGAAAAAGAAGAGATTGAAAGTGATCGAGTTTTGAGTGTTGAGGGTCAAGATCGTTCTGAGTAGTAGGTGGTTGAGTAGTTCTTCTTCCTTCATTCTCACAATGAGCGTAGAGTCTTGGATGGTGAGGTTAGGTTAGATTATGTGAAATGGGATAGTGAAATTGTTTGAGGACGCGCGGGAGAGACAGTTGGCACTTGGAGAAGCGCGGAAGACAAGAGAAGCATGAGAGTGAAGAGGCAGAAGAAGAACAGGTGTAACAGGAAAAGGAAAGAGGAAGAAAAAGAGCAAGGAGATAGGAAAAGGAGAAAAAGATAGGAAAGGAGGAAAAGAAGAGGAGAAAGGAAGGCATCCTTGATTTATTCAACAGGTACTTGCAAGAATAATCAGGGACCAGTTTGCAAACTCCAGATATTCAAAAGAAGTGCAGGAGGCTCCAAGTAGGGCCCAGTGCAAGGGATGTGCCATGAGAAGGAAAAACCAGATGGACGTAATGGAAGGCAGGCATTGGAGGATGGGATAGGATTGGGTTAGGGTTTTTGTTGTTCAGTTTTCTTCTTGTAGTTTTTGAGCTGTAGTTGGGCTTGTATCTAGGTTAGGGTTGAGAGGGACAACTCAAAACGTCTCTCTCAACTCCAGGTTTTAGGTGGGATAAGGATAGAATCAGACCACTGGGTTTTAAAAGAAGGAATGAATTCATCACTCATTATCATTCTGTCTCTCTCTCATCATTTATCAAAGGCATTCTCTACTCCTTACAGACGCTTGGGAAAAATAACTTCCAAATCTGAGGACAAATTTCGGGGGGTATCCCCATCTTGTTTCCACACCATTAATTTTGGCTTCGCTGTCCTCACTTGCAAAAATCCTCAAATATTGAATTTTTAATTTGAATATTGTAATTAAATCTGTGATCAATAATAGAATCCTTTTTGTTTACATTCAGAATCAACTTCAGAATTCAAGAAAAGTCTCATGAAAGAACTACTCAATTTCCTGTAATATCTGAATAATCAATCCTCACTTTGCTTTTTCTTATGAATTAACCATTACTTCTAAATATAAGTTGATCATGCCCAGGATATAATTCTATGCATTATGCCTAGAATCTGGAGTAAATATCAATATATCATTTTCATTTATTTGTTTTGTCACCTTAGTTTTTCCTGGAATTTATTTGTATATTACTTTTGTATCATTTAACGGCTTGAAATTCAATCACCATGAAAAAAAATGCTGCACCTGATGGCAGGTTTAGCACCTGGGTTTTTGAGTGAGACCTTTTTTGACTTTGTTGTGGTTTTTGAGTCAAAAATCAAATTGATTCCTGGAAGGTCTCAGAAGATTCCTGAAAAAAATTTATGTAATGCATGAATCAAATTGAGAATCTTCACATGCAGGAATATTTGGGATATTATGTATTTATTTCTGATTCCATAATTTTATCACCACTTTTAATAACTTTGGTTCAGAGCTATGTGATAAGTAAATTTTCTTTTGGATTTTATCAAGCTTCAAAACAAAATGATATCAATTCTATTGAAAAAGCAGAAATTCAATTATAATTTGTATGCTAATTTTTGTTTGTTTTTTTCCTCCCCCAAAAAGAAAGGTAATACCAATGGCATGTATTAATTGCATTTTGGAAAGAATAAATTGGGGAAATCATGTTAAAAGAACTTCAAGAAACAAGGTCTGAATGCCCTCAGACCCATAACCTGCATTTGAAATGAATCATTCCTTTCACTGAATAAGTTTGCCATTTTTCCAAAAGAAACATTACTGCTTATTCTTTTCTTTTTCTTTTTTTTTTGGTATCTTGAATCTGGCTTTGAAGCAATTTGCTAAGTTTCAATTTTTATTTTGTATATTTTTTTCAATTTTTAATTTTGATTCATTGATTATTGTCATTTTTTTGTTGTTAATTTTTTTATTATATTTTATTTTTGAGCGGTGCTAAAATCAAAACTGTTCAAACCCTGTTTACAATTCAAAACAGGGTTTTTTAAATACCCTTGACCAGTTAGATTTGTGGATGGGTTATAAATGTATACTTATGTATATTTTTTATATTTTTATATTTTTATATTTTTTTCATTTTCTAATGTTTTTTCTATTTCTATTTCTGTATATTTTCCTATTTTTTTCTATTATTGTTCATTTTTTCACATTTTCTTTTATTTTGTTTTATATTTTTTTACATTTTTTACATTTTTTTTATATTTTTTCATCATATTGTTTGTATTGTTTCATATTTTTTGATATTTTTGCAAAATTGTTCATGTTTTTTTTATTGTTTTATATTTTTATATATTTTTTCAATGAATTATTTCAAGGATGAGGAAGAATACACTCAAATTAATCCCAAAGATTTATTTTTTTGATGGGGGAAAACTATCCTACAATCTTTATGTTACTCCTCAGACACTAGCTCATCCTCACTACAAAGCGTGCTTGTGAAGAATCATAAAAAATTCAACTTTTTCAAACCCATTTCAGTGATATATATTTTTTATGTTTTTATCTATCTTTTTATTCTTTTAGAGCTTTTATTATAGTTTTTTTTATATTGTTTTACATAGTTACATATTTCTTTATATGAGTTTCTATTTTATTATATTATTATTTTATTTTTTTAAATTAAAAAAATTGAAAATTGTTAGAGTCATGAACAACCATGTTCCAAACTCCAGGTTTTAAAATTTCCATTCATGACCCATTCACAACCTGGGGTTGTGAATCTAGTACTGCGCTTTATTTATTTATTTATTTTACTATTTATTTATTTATTTTACTATTTATTTATTTATTTTACTATTTATTTATTTATTTTGCTATTTATTTATTTATTCTACTATTTATTTATTTATTTTACTATTTATTTATTTATTGTACTATTTATTTATTTATTTTACTATTTATTTATTTATTTTACTATTTATTTATTTATTTATTTAATTATTTTACTATTTATTTTACTATTTATTTATTTATTTATTTTACTATTTATTTATTTATTTTGGTATTTTTTTGCTATTTTTTTGAATATTTATTTGACTATTTATTTATTTATTATAATATTTATCTATTTATTTTACTATTTATCTATTTATTTTTGATTTTTTTCTGTTTTTTATTTTTTTTAATTTTATTTATTTATTTTTCTATTTTTCTATTTTTCTATTTTTGTATTTATTGATTATTTTATTATTTTATTTATTTATTATTTTATTATTTTATTATTTTATCATTTTATCATTTTATTTATTTATTTATTTATTTATTTATTTATTTATTTATTTATTTATTTATTTATTTATTTATTTATTTATTTATTTATCTTTTTATCTTTTTATCTTTTTATCTTTTTATTTTTTTATTTTTTTATTTTTTTATTTTTTTATTTTTTTATTTTTTCATTTTTTCATTTTTTCATTTTTCATTTTTTCATTTTATTTTTTTTATTTTTATTTTATTTTTTTATTTTTTTATTTTTTTTATTTTTTTTATTTTTTTTATTTTTTTTATTTTTTTATTTTTTTATTTTTTTATTTTTTTATTTTTTTATTTTATTATTTTTCTATTTTTCTATTTTTCTATTTTTATATTTTTATATTTTTATATTTTTTATATTTTTATATTTTTATATTTTTATATTTTTATATTTTTATATTTTTATATTTTTATATTTTATATTTTTATATTTTTTATTTTTTATTTTTTATTTTTTATTTTTTATTTTGTTATTTTGTTAAATTGTTATTTTGTTATTTTGTTATTTTTTTACTTTTTTATTTTTATTTGTTTTTTTTTTATTTTTTTCATTTTTTTTGTTGATTTTGTTTTTTTGGCTTCCTGTCAGCATGATGGTTGACTTATCATAAGGTGACCACCACCCTGACAGTTGCTTGCTAAATGGTTGACCCCCAAACAGTCCCCCATGAAAAATTGAAGGGGTTGCACGGGGATCAACTGTTGGGGTGGTGGTCAAGTTATTGTAAGTTGTGCATCAACCTGACGGGGTAAAAAAAGAAAAAAAAACTAAAAAAACTAAAAAAAATCAAAGAAAATTAGAAAAATCACCAAAAAAAATCTACAATTAAAAGAGTATTGCACTCAATTCAAAACACTTCAAGGTGCATTCATGACTCAAAATGGGTCTTATGGCACAACTAAAAACCAAATTTTTGTGGTGAAAAGATTTTAAATGTACATTTCTTTATATTTTTTCTATCTTTTTCATATCATTGTACATTTTTTTATTGTTTTATGTGGTTTAATATTTTTGTATTTTTTTTATATTGGTCTTCATCTTTTTAATATTGTTTTATATTTCTGTATTTTTTCCATGTTTTTTGATATGTTGATAATTTTTTAATATGTTGATTATTTTTTAATATTGTTATATATATATATTTATATATAAGATTTATATATGAATTCATTTTTCACAGTTTCAAAAAGAATACATTCAAAATAATCCTAAAGATTTATTTTGTTGATGATTGAAGACCTTCTAGAATGTTGATGTTACTCCACACACACTAGCTCATCCTCACTACAAACTGTGCTTGTGAGGCATCATCAAACCTTCAATTTTTTCCAACCCATTTGAGTGATGTGACCTATCATATTAGGGAAGAACCAGGAATTTGGGCTGGAAGAACTCAAATGTGGTCCAGGGGCCTCCCCCTCACCTAGCCATTTTTCTTTTGTTTCATATTTTGGTATAATTTTTAAATATTTTTTTGCATATTTTTGTATTTTTTCATATCATTTTATATTTTTTGTATTTATCAAAACTTTTGGTCAATTTGTTTGGGTTTTGTATATTTTTCATTTTTTCAAATTTTTTCATTTTTTGATTTTTTGATTTAGGGAGTATCAGAGTTAGAAAACCTGCCATTAGAAACCCGCCATTTGTATTGGGGGGTTTCTGAAATACACATAACCCCTAACTGGTGTATTTCAAAATGGCAGGTTTCATGAAAATGGTGGATTTCAAACATCAAACCTGCCATTAAACCCGCTGTTTATACATCATCATCCATCCACCATCCATCACATCCAAAACACCCATCCATGTCAGCAAATCCATACCAATCCCATCTTCATCACATCACACACATCTCATCTCCATTGCTTCACATCTCCATTGCTTCACATCCGTATTGCTTCACATCTCCATCTTCAAAAAAATCCCATCATCATCTCATCAACCCACATTAAATTACCATCTTTCTCAACATGTCCCATCAAACTTCCCAGAAGCACGTTGAAAATGCAAAAAAGCTGACTGAAATTTTGTTAGTATTTGACTTCCATTCAGACTCTGATTCAGACTCCAATTTGGAATCAACTTGGTTGGCTTGGAATGCTCTATTACAAAAGCAATACATGGTTCCAAGAAGACAAAATCTCCTCAACCCTATGTATGAAAGGCACAATCTTCATCTCCTCCCCAACTTAAGCTTCCAGCAACTGTTCCAAACTCTATTACCTTCATTCATAGAAATTTTGGAGATGATTGAAGACCACCACATCTTCCAGAAAAATTCTTTGAATTCTCAATGCAATCCAGCTATCCAACTGAATGTTGCTCTTTGAAGATTGGTATCAAATGCAAATTGGGCAGAAATTCATCAATTAGAAAATCTATTCTCAGTTGGTTATGGAACCATTGACTCATACACCAAAAGAGTCATGATTGCTATCCTATCTTTCCGTTTCTCAGTCCTTTGTTGGCAAATCAAAGAAGAACGCAAGCAAATATCTGAATTAATGGAGACTGAATGCTTTCCTGGTTGCGTTGGGTTTGTTGACAGAACCACCATCCCCTCAAGTCAAAAACCCAGGCTAGATGGCAACCACTATCTTGATTGTAAAAAAAGGAAATTGATTCATTTCCTTTCCAAAGCCTTTGATAATACACTGACCAAATTCTTTTTATTGGTTTGTATAGATAACCTGAGGCACTACAACTCGTTTGAAATAACAACAAGAAGTTCATATCCCTCCATGCTGGCCTTGCAGATTCTTGTAATGATTCATATGTTTTCAATTGGATGTGGATTTCCCAACAACCAGAGAACTAATTTTACCAAGATCAATACCTTCTTGCCAATTCAGCTTATGCTAGTGGGAAATATGTGGTTCCAGCATACCCAAACAATTTTTCCAAAATGTTATAATTATGGCCAGCAATTAGCTTAGGGAAATAAGCAGTAATTAAAGCAAAAGAAATGCTGGACACCTTGTGTCAATAATTGCTTGATGGGCTCTCACAATGGGGAACCATGTTGGATGATATTGTTGATGAATTTGATTAGATGATAAATGGATGGATCAAAAACAGAAAGGAGAAGAGCTCCTTAATTAAAAAAGATTGGCCTTTTGTGAGCCCATGATACAACAAGCCAAAAGGCAAATTTTCCGCCCCAAAAGAGCTCTAAATGCTCTACAGGCCTTGTTACTTGGTTTGGGCTACATCAGCCCACATGGCATCAGTCCCTGAACCTTTACAACCAGCCCATTCCGGTCTATTCTGGTGTTTCCACCCTTACAGGGCTGAACCAGCCCCTGTGATGTTCAATCCCTGGGCCAGTTTTCTGTTAAAACCGGTCCTCTTGCCTCACACACCGGCTGTTTGCCTCATGCAACCAGCCCCTGGCAATACAAATGGCCAGGTGGGACCCAGGACACACCTGGGTCCTGTCCCAGACTCACATGGGGGGGGGGGGTGTGACCAGTAGACATGCTTTCCCCCCCTCTTTCTCTCAGATCCCTGAAGGGGGCGGTCAATTCCCCCTACCAGGGGCCCTGGGGGTTGATACCCCCAGGGCGTTGTCAATGGAAGGGGGCTGGGGGGTGGTCAAATCCCCTCAGCCCCGTTGCTCCTCCCCCTTGGTAAAGGGGGGGGGGAGAGCGCCCCTGGTCTCTGCTTTGCTTTGATGGTGGAGGGGTGATCAGCTCCCCCCCACTGCTGGTTGCTCTCCTTGCGGCCGGCCTTGTCATCCTTTGGGCAAGGGGGTGGTGAAATCCCCCCTGCCCTGACCAACCGCCTTGTTGCGGTTGGTTGCTGGCTGGTTCAACCCAGCCAGCCACCCCCTCCCCCTTGCAATGGCAAGCGAGGGGAGGGGGAGGGAGCCAGGGCCGCTGGCCCTCACTTCCACAGCGGTGGCTGTTGTTCGCGACCCGCCGGGCCTGCATGGCGTCGCACCGCGCAGGATCCCTTGGCCGCCGTGACAGCCCCCCGTGGGCCAAACCGAGGGATAAAAGCGGCCGCAATCAGGCTGCAGCACGGGCAGCAGCCCCAAGCAGGCTGCAACTTGAGTGGTGTGGTGCCCAATCTGGGACACCTCTGGACCAGTACCAAAAAAAAGTAAAATTTTTATGAACTTTTCTATAGCCTCCATTTAGATCCTGGGGAAAAAAAAACTTTTTGATCCCGAATGATTCCCATATCCATTTCCCAAGTTTTCTATCTCCCCTTCTCCTAGTTATCTAGGGTGACCCCTGGGTGCTTTTAGCCCCCTGTGTATGGCGTTCAAATCTCTATTTCTTTGCCTCTCTCTCCTTGCTTCTTTTGCCAATTTGGGGATGGAGACTGGTTTGGCTTGGCTTGATTCTTGCATCCGCCGCCGGCTTTGCCACCAATCATCATCCCAATTTTCCAAAGAAAATTGGGAAACCTAATCAGTCTTCACCCTCCTTTTGTTGCCATCATTGTCTGCACGGCCAACAACAACAGTGGCTCTCCTTTGCAACACCAAACCAGCAACACCAAACCAGCAAGGATTCCCCTTGAGAGTGAGGATGGTCCTTGCTTGGTACAATCTTGATCGCCTTGGCCAAGCAGGGATGATCTCCCCCTCCAACCAATCCCTCCATCCTCGCACCCATCCTCCGCAAAGTTCAAGGATGATCCTGGCATCACCACTTCATCTGGACCATCCAAAGACAATCAGAACTCCAACCAACCCATCATCAAAAACCAATCCGTTAAAGAAAATTGGTTGCACTTATAAATTGACTGATCACCTTGGATTGCCTCAATGCAGTGAGGAAAATCAACCATTGACCAATAACTTGCAGCTTCCCTTCCTCATCTTGCCGCAACTTCAATTGCCCCACCTCAGTCCGGATCATCCCATCCCACCACCCTCTTGCCTCTGACCATTGTTGTAACTGTTGCACAGCGTGCTTGCACTTACCACATCAATTCTAATCTGTCAAACCATCTCCCTTGCCTTAATCTCTCCAGCCTTGCACCACCACTCTTGCATATCTTGCTGTTGTCTGCCCAGCCTGCTGTTGCTTGTTCTCTGTCACCCGGGCTGTTTGTCAATGGTTGCGGCCAGCTCATCTGCTGACCCGCACCCCTTATCATCTGTCTGCGCTGGTCCTGCTGGCAGTCATCCACGGGCCAGTGGTTGCTCAGGCCCCTCAGCCTGTCCGCGGGTCCCCTCACCTGCCTTGCACCTGCCTGTGCCCATCATTTGCACGGGCTGGTGTCTTTCTGTTCCTGCTCATCTAATGTTTTTTTCATCATTCCATTTTTTTTCTTTTTCACTTCTTTCCACAGTTGTTCCTCTGTTTTCTCATGATCAGATGACTTTTCTTTAATTTTTGTTCTTTTTTTCCGCTCCATATGTGTCATCTCTTGTAAATAGTCTACAGGGAACCATGGCCCATGAAAGGAGGGGCTCTCCCCTGCCTTTTTTTTTAAAAGAAACATCAATGGGAGTGTGTGCATATGTCCCCCCGTTATCATTGAAATCTGATCCTCATCCTCATCCTGGGTATATCTATGATTGCCCCCTGATCCATTGATCCTTAGTCTTTTCCCCTCTGTGGCCTGATACTTATCCCCAACCAATAGCCTTTCCGGTTGAAGAGAATTCTTTCTGTTGGAATTCTTGAGTGTTTTATACCACTCCTTGATCCCTTTCTCTGATAATTCTGGTCTTGATCCCTCCTTGATCATCTTTCTGGACCCAATCAAAATTGATTGAAGAGGTCTTATCAAGCTTAAGACCTGGATTGTTATACCTCCCTTATTTGTTTGGAGTTGCATTCTGCCAGCCTACTCTTGAGTTCCTTGAGAAGTGCTGAGGTTATCCTTGCTTCAAATTAGTTACTGTTTTCTTTGAGAGCTTCTTAAACATACTGCTTTGTCTTGTACAGCCACCCTCAGTTATCTGGTACCCTTCAAATGCTTGATTGCGGAGAGTTGGGCAGGTTCATTGAGAACCTGGAGGTTGGTTGGGTTTGAGTTTATAATCCCCAATCTTCTGCTGACAACCAGAGATATTAGCTTGTGGGTGTTGTTTACATGAAACAGCTTTCTTCTTTGAACTTTAAAAAAACTTTAGCTTCTTTTGTCCAAGTTTTTCCCACATAATCTTGGCTCAGATAGTGCTGTTCCATCGCTACCAAACTACTATCATCTTTATTCTTTACTACTTGATTCCTAATTTAACAGGTTCTGGACCTTGATCTTGGTTACATTTGAATATTTTTGTAACACTCAGGAGGGCAGCATAAACAGCACCTTTCCCCTCCACAGAACTGCCACGGCCTAGCACTGTTTGGAGTCTTACATTTGTTCCCCCAGGCCTGGATTGAACCAGAAAACTTGGGATTTACAGTCCCAGCTTGAAGAATAAAACTCTGAAATCCAATCAAATCCTTTTCTTTTTTTTCTTTTTTCTGACATCATCCAGGTCTGATCTGTGGAGGCAACTTGTTCCAGAAGTAAGTCCTCCCAATTGTGCACAATCTGGGCAGGGTTCTTGTTGTTTTTTTGTGAAACTCTACCCTTGCCACGCTTGTCAGCCACCTTGGAACTCTGCTTTTTGGATATCCTTAGGAACTCTGTCTTCAAAATGGAATCTGTTCCCTCCACCACTGTTTGGGCCAAGATGGTCAAAATCAAACCCCACAACAAGAACCTAGGCTTCATTGGAACAAAGGTGGAACAATTTTTGGACTCCTATGAAATGGCTGCTGAAGTGGATGGTGCAAGTGAACATGATATGGCCTATCAGTTACAATTTTTTATCTCCTCTGAGGAAGTTATGGAAATGATTGAATTGTTTGATGGATTTGAAACTCATAACTGGAGGCTCTTGAAGGAGGCTATGTTGGCTTATTGGGGAAAAATATATGTGGCTAGGTTTACCTTACAGGACTTGCATGCTCTGGTTTCTCAATGGATCTCCAATGGTGGTTTCTCTTCAGCCTCTGATTATCAGTCTTTCAGAAAGTCTTGGGACCCTATTCAGTCTTATCTTATCAGGAACAATCACATTGACACTGTGGACAAAATTTGAGTTTGATTTTTCCAATCTTTTTTTCCAGGATTGCAGGAAAGGATTAGGGATGAATTGGTCAATTCTGGATCCATGATCACTACTAGGGATAATCAATTCAAACTCCCTGTCTTTCTGTTCCTTAGGAATGTGGTGGACAAAGTCATGAAAGGTCAAACTGCTTTAACTTTTGAAAAGCCCAGGATTTGTGAACCAGTCCATGCTCCTTCCTTCCAAGAATCCAACAAAATCATGAACAAGATGGAAGAAAATTGAAGACATAAATCAAGCCCTCAGGCCAATAAGGATAATGCTACCATAGATGAGATTACTAAGCTCCTTCAGGCCTTTGAGAATAAAATAGATCAGAAAATATTCTCTTTAGCTACCCCTAAACCTGCTAATTCTGTTCCTAAATCCACCTTAGTCTTTTATTACTGTCATAGAGAAGGCCATGGTACTGTTAGATGTCCTGAACTCCAGAAGGACAAGGAGGAGAAACTAGTAGATCAGAATGGAAATAATTTCTTTCTTCCTAATGGTGCTTTGATCCCTTCTGACTCATCTTGTCCAATTCATCATGTGGTGGCTTCTTACCAACCACCAACTCCCAAGAAGGCATCTCTGGTCTCCTTGGATTTTTGATCATTCTGGGGCACTCTTCAAACTTCTTATCCTCCAGCTTCTCTGGTGATTATCAATCTGATCCAGCTAGGAAACGCTATGAGGAACCCAAAACTCAGATGTCTCCTCCTGTTCCATTGTCAATCCTTTGAAAACCTGTCAAAAATCAATCTTTTCCTGAGCCTCCTTCCTCTGATGTAGAAGACATGGAAGTAGAAAGGGGAACACTCATGGAAAGGTTCCAGGACCACTCTGATCCTTCTCCTCCTCTTCAATCTGGTCAACCCCCTCAATCCTCTGATCTTCTTCCAGTAACTGTCTCACCTGATCTTCCTCCCTCCACCCAGCCCAAAGTTTGGTTTGAGAGGGGCATTTCCAAGGACTACCCTAATGCTGTGGAAGGAGTATTAAAGAAAATTTCTGATCTCAAAATCCCTGATCTGTCTGTGGCTGAACTGCTGTCTATCTCTCCATCTGTGGCTGAAGGCATGAAGAAATGGGTTTCTCATTGACGTGTGGAAATTGGTGCGGACGAATTGAAGGTCTCTTCTGGCACTTTAATGGAGGACTCTGGTGGAACAGATCCCCCTTCAGATGCCAATCTGTATTCCTGCCCTCTTGGATTTCTTCCCTGCTATCTTTGTGAATCAGCTAAAACAGTTTCTCTTGTTGTGGATCCGGGTTCTCAGTCAACTTAATCTCAGATGCTATGGCCTGCAAACTCAAGCTTAGCCCAAGGGTCAGCTTTACTTCTGCAGTTTATGGTATAGGGAATCAGTCATGTGAACTGTTTGGTATTGCCAAGGATGTTCCTGTTCAAATTGGTCAAAATATTGTTGGAACTTGTACCTTCTGCATCACTTGTTTGGAAGTTCCTATGATCTTGGGCAAACCATTCTTAATGGATTTTGGTGCTTCCCTGATTTTTTCTGATCAATTTGGGGAGAGAATCCTTCTCCCTGATGCTGATGGCAGAAAAATTGAATTTCCGCTTTTTTCCTTGGATCCTGATTGTTGGAAAAAAGATTTTCCTGGTTGTTCTCCCAAATCAGTTCTAAAGGGAAAGCAGAGGGACAAATCTCATTCCTCTCAGCCCCATTTTTAATTGGATTAGTTGATCCTACTGATAGTTGTAGTTCCTCTCAGCCTCAGACTTCAACTTATGGATCAACTTCAACCTCAGAGGCTTATTTTTTGTTTTGCTCATCATCTCTTCCTCATCCAAATAAGATCAAAATTCAAAAACATAAAAAATACGAAAATTCCAAAAATATTTCTTCTCTCTCTGGGTCTGTTGTATCTTCTTTTACTATTTCCCTTCAGCCTGATCAATTATCCTCTACTCCGGTTTTGAATCTCCACAATGAGTCTAAACTAGATCCCAATATTGATTCTTTTTTTGGTGGTTTTGGTATGAAGGAGTATGGTCTTAAGTGGAGGCAATGTGGGGTAGAAGTAAGTCCTCTCAATTGTGCACCATCAGGGGCCTCTACTACTTTCATTTTCAAAACTCTAACCTGTGCCACACATGTGAGCAATGTGTTAGCTTTTGGATCCTCTTTTATGGAAAAGGCCCCTTTCAAGGGCAAGGCGGAACATCAAAATTGGAAGATTTTGGAACTTTGCCTCAGTTTTTGTAGTTAGGTCTCACTGGTCAATGCTTGGAGGAAGAAAGGATTCCTCTCTTTTGCCACCAAGTATAAACCAGTTGCAAAAAAGGTTCAACCAGTCAAACAACCAATGCCTCTCAACCTCAACCCTCCTCTTCTGCGCCCCCTCTATCCTGCAATCCTTACTGTGGTTTACCTCAATATCTTACTGGTCCATTCATCCCCTCTGGTTGTGTCACTGAAGAATGTCTGAAAGTGGTCACCTTTGGTCCAGATGGATGGCTTCTTCCTGATGAGTTGAATTTGATCAAAAATATCTTAGCCCTTAGGGAAAAATCTATTGCTTTCTGTGAAGAAGAGGGAGGTCTCTTGAAAGAATCCTATGGCCTCCCTTACATTATCCCTGTAGTAGAACATGATCCCTAGCAAAAGAAGAGGATCCCAATCCCTGCTGCTAAAGTTGACAAATTCATCAAGTTGGTCCAGGAACAAGTCCAAACCGGTTTATATGATCAATCAACTTCTAGCTATTCCAGTCCTGTTTTCTGTGTTCTCAAGAGTAATGGTAAACTTAGAATAGTTCATGATCTCCAGCCTCTAAATAAGTTTACTATTAAAGACTCTGGTATTCCCCCTGCCACTTTAGAATTTTTCAAATCCTTCTCTGGGAGAGCTTGCTATGGTCCAGGTGACATTATGGGTGGCTATGACAAACAATCTTTACATCCAATTTCTTTTCCTCTCACTACTTTCAATACTCCTCTTGGTTGTTTCCAACTTACTTGATTACCTCAAGGTGCCACCAATTTGGTTGCAGTCTATCAGGCTCAGATGTTTTGGATCCTCCAGGATGGAATCCCTGATCATGCTGGTATCTTTATTGAAAATGGCGGGATTGAAGGTCCAGTTTCTGATTATAAAAATGAGCTCTTACCTTGGCATTCAGGAATCCCTTCATGTATCGGGGAATATGCAACCACTCTGGAAAGGATCCTGTTTTGAATTGAAGAGTCTAATCTCACTGTCTTGGGATCCAAATTGGCTGCCTGCGTCCCTGCTTTGGCAATTGTTGGTCATGTGGTCTGCAACAAAGGAAGAAGGATGGCTCCATCCAAAGTCAACAAAGTTCTCTCTTGGCCTACTCCCATCAATTTAACTGAAGTCAGAGGTTTCTTAGGTGTTGTAATCTATGTTTAGATCTTTACCCCTTCTCTATCCAAAATTTGCATTCCCTTGCGTCTCTTGACCAGGAAGGGTGCTGAATGGTTTTGGACCCAAGCTTGTGAACAATCATTTCAGATGCTCAAAAAAATTTTTGGAAAAGACATTGTCTTGAAGAAGATCACTTATGGGGGCTGGCAAGATCAAGCTGGCTGTGGACTCTAGTTATCAATCTGTTGGGGCTGTCCTTACTCAGGAAGATGAAAATGGTTTGGATAGTCCTGCTCTGTATGAATCTCTTCATTTTTCAGAGATGGAATCAAGGTACTCCCATCCAAAACTGAAACTTTGTGGTGTGGCCCAAATTTTGAAGAAGCTCCAAACTATTCTCTGGGGTCAAAACTTCAAGTTACAAGTCCATGCACAATCCATTACTGAAATGATCAATGCCCCCAGTCTTTCAAACGCTCCAATGACTTGTTGGGTGGCTTTCATCCAGTTTTTCTCTTTTGATATTGTTCATAGGCCTGGAAAATCTTTCACCATTCCTGATGGTTTATCTTGACGCCCTCTTGGAGATGAAGAATTGGATGTTGGAGTGGATTTTGAAGAGGAGTAACCCTTAATTTTTCCACTCTTGAAATTTTCCTCTCAAGATTATTCTGGCTTCCAACAAGGCTTCTGGCTTAAATTAGAGCAGTATCTCTCCACTCTCCAAAGGCCTCCTGATCCCTCTGCTAAAGATTTTCAATCACTCAAAAGGAAGTCCTCCAATTTCTGTGTCCAAGGTACTAGGCTTATGAAAAGAGGCAACCCTTGTGCTCTTATTGTTGTCACCATCCCTTCTAAACAAGATTTGATCCTTGAAAGTTTCCATGAAGGCTTTGGTCATTGTGGGGAAACTGAAACTTATTGTTGAATATCCAAGCAATTCTGGTGTCCATCCTTGAAGAAATCAGTCTCTCAATGATGCAAGATTTTTGAAGTATGTCAGAAACATGATCTTAGGCGCCCAGCGGAAATTTTTTATCCCACTGGAGAGTCCACTGTCTTTGGAAGGATTGCTATGGATGTGGTTCATATTAAGGCTAGTGGAGCTAAGTACCTCATAGTGGCTAGAGATAATTTTTATGGATGGGTTGAACCAAAATTCCTTAAGAACCTCAGCTCTGAATTAGTAGCAGCCTTCCTCTATGAGACTTTGACAATTCTTTATGGCTTGGCTCAAACTTATTCAACTGATGGTGGCTCTGAGTTTGGAGGCAAACTGGCCGAAATGATCCAATTGCTTCCTGGTCAACATAGGGTGACAACTCCTTATTATCCTGAAGGTCAAGGTATGGTGAAAAGAGGCCATGCTCCTTTAAAGGCTTCCCTTTTCAAGCTGGCTGGTGAAATTGGAAGGAATTGTTGCAAATTTCTTCCTCTGGTCCTCTTCTCCAATTGAATTTCAACTAAACAAACCACTGGCTACTCACCTTATGAAATTATCTTTGGACAAAGGGCTGTCCTTCCTCTTGATCTGGAAATGGAATCTTTCTTAGGTATTTCTTGGGAAAAGGTTTCTTCCACCACTGATCTATTAGTTGCCAGATCCAAGCAACTGGAGGAAAGTGAAGATGTTTGTGACGGAGCTTATCAAAAGATGTTGGAGTCAAGAGAAAAATCATTCAGTATTGGGAGGATAAGCACTCAAATAAAATCAGCGATCCCTTGAATCCTGGGGATCTAGTCTTAGCTTATAATCAATCCTTTAAAACTCAGTGGGGAAAGCTTTTCTCCAAACGCTGGAATGGTCCTTATTGAGTGGTCCATCAAGTCAGAGGTGGATAATATGTTTTGGAAGAGCTGGATGGTACTCAGATGGCCAGAAGGTTCTCTGCTGATCAGGTAAAGAAATTTCATTGTTGTGGGGGCAGCTTGTTCCAGAAGTAAGTCCTCCCAATTACGCACCACCAGGGGTCATCTGCTGCATTTTGTTGTGAAACTCTACTGTATGCCACATATGTGAGCACCTGGGACGCCTTCTTCACTCTTTTATCTCAGCCACTTCCAGGACCTTTTCTTTGGATGGATCAAGCTCCCTTTTCAATCACCCTCAAGTTCAAACAGGAATTTTTCTGTTTCAATTCCTCAGTTTCTTATTTTATATATATCATCAAAGATACTCAGATGCCGACTAGGGACAGTCTGTAAGTCGGGGAGAGATGTGGTGCCCAATCTGGGACACCTCTGGATCAGTACGGAAAAAAAATAAAATTTTTATGAACTTTTCTATAGCCTCCATTTAGATCCTGGGAAAAAAATACTTTGTGATCCGGAATGATTCCCATATCCAGTTCCCAAGTTTCCTATCTCCCCTTCTGCTAGTTATCTAGGGTAAACCCTGGGTGCTTTTAGCCCCCTGTGTACAGCGTTCAAATATCTCTTGCTTTGATTCTCTCTCCTTGCTTCTTTTGCCAATTGGCGGCTGAAGACAGGCTTGGCTTGGCTTGATTCTTGCACCTGCCGCAGGCGTTGCCACCAACCATCATCCCAATTGTCCAAAGACAATCAGGAAACCTAATCAGTCTTCCCCCTCCTTTTTTTGCCGTCATTGTCTGCGCGGCCAACAACAACAGTGGCTCTCATTTGCAACACCAACCCAGCAAGGATCCCCCTTGAGAGTGAGGATGGTCCTTGCTCCAAATCTTGATCACCTTGGCCAAGCGGGGATGATCTCCCCCTCCAACCAATCCCTCCATCCTCCCACCCATCCTCGGAAAAGCTCAAGGATGATCCTGGCATCAACACTTCATCTTGACTGTCCAAAGACAATCGGAACTCCGACCAACCCATCATCAAAAACCAATCCATTAAAGACAATTGGTCACACTTATAAATAGACTGATCACCTTGGATCGCCTCAATGCAGTGAGGAAAATCAACCATTGACCAACAAATTGCAGCTGCCCTTCCTCATCTTTCCACAACCTCAATCGCCCCACCTCAGTCCGGATCATCACATCCCACCACCATCTTGCCTCTGACCGTTGTTGCAACTGTTGCACAGCGTGCTTGCACTTACCACGTCAATTCTAATCTGTCAACCCATCTCCCTTGCCTTAATCTCTCCAGCCTTGCACCACCACTCTTGCACATCTTGTGGTTGTCCGCGCGGCCTGCTGTTGCTTGTTCTCTGCCACACGGGCCGTTTGTAAATGGTTGCCGCCAGCTCATCAGTTGACCCGCGCCCCTTATCATCTGTCTGCCTGGGTCCTGCTGGCAGTCATCTGCGGGCCAGCGGTTTCCCAGGCCCCTCAGCCTGTCTGTGCATCCCCTCATCTTCCTCACACCTGCCTGTGCCCATCATTGGCACGGGCTGGTGTCTTTCTGTTCCTGCTTATCTAATGTTTTTTTCATCATTCCAATTATTTTTCTTTTTCACTTCTTTCCACAGTTGTTCCTCTTTTTTCTCAAGATCAGATGACTTTTCTTTAATTTTTGATCTTTTTTCCACTCCATATCTGTCATCTCTTGTAAATAGTCTACAGGGACCCATGGCCCATAAAAGGAGGGGCTCTCCCCTGCCTTTTTTTTTAAAAAAAACATCAATGGGAGTGTGTGCATATGTCCCCCCGTTATCATTGAAATCTGATCCTCATCCTCATCCTGGGTATATCTATGATTGCCCCCTGATCCATTGATCCTTAGTCTTTTCCCCTCTGTGGCCTGATACTTATCCCCAACCAATAGCCTTTCCGGTTGAAGAGAATTCTTTCTGTTGGAATTCTTGAGTGTTTTATACCACTCCTTGATACCTTTCTCTGATAATTCTGGTCTTGATCCCTCCTTGATCATCTTTCTGGAGCCAATCACAATTGATTGAAGAGGTCTTATCAAGATTAATACCTGGAGTGTTATACCTCCCTTATTTTTTTGGAGTTGCATTCTGCTAGCCTACTCTTGAGTTCCTTGAGAAGTGTTGAGGTTATCCTTGCTTAAAATCAGTTAATGTTTTCTTTTAGAGCTTCTTGAACATAGTGCTTTGTATTGTACAGCCAACCTCAGTTATCTGGTACCCTTCAAGTGCTTGATTGCGGATAGTTGGGCAGGTTCATTGAGAACCTGGAGGTTTGTTGGGTTTGAGTTGATCATCCCCAATATTCTGCTGAAAACCAGGGATATTAGCTTGTGGGCTTTGTTTACATGCATAAGCTTTCTTCTTTGAACTTTAAACAAGCTTTAGCTTCTTTTGTCCAAGTTTTTCCCACATAATCTTGGCTCAGATAGTGCTGTTCCATCGCTACCAAACTACTATCATCTTTATCCTTTACTACTTGATTCCTCATTTACCAGGTTCTGCACCTTGACCTTGGTTACATTTAAATATTTTTGTAACACTCAGGAGGGCAGCCCAAACAGCACCTTTCCCCTCCACAGAACTGCCACGGCCTAGCACCGTGTGGAGTCTTACAGGGGAGGCCCATTGGGGCCGCCCCAAGCCCAAAACCTGAGACAAACACACTTTGGCCGGCCAGCCCATCTGGCCAAGTATGTCCAAAATAAACCTTGCGCCCAATTATTCCATTACAAGCCCATGTGGCTGTATTTTCCCATATCCCCCACCAGGCCCGTTAGGGCCCGTGTACCAACGAGCCTGTTTCATGCATTTGGAGGCCAGTTGCCCCAAATCAGTGACATCCACACAGGCCCATATGGTCTGTGTGAGTGTCCAATGGGCGGGAGAGGCCCATATGTGCATCCCATTTGGATTACACTTATACCTAGCACATGTGTAAGTGCATACGTATTTTAACACAACAATCAAGGAAAAACCAATTTCAAATATGATCTTGCCCAATCACAATTTTGGATTGAGCATGCCATAGGAGTCCCAAAAGGAAGAAGGGCTAGCTTAAGGGAAATGTGAAACCAGCTTCAAAACCCCAAAGAAATGAAGTTACTCATCAACTGGATTATCACTTGTGTAATCCTTCACAATCTTTTGGCTGACATCAAAGATGAATGGGACAAACTTTTTTAAGATGATATTCCTCATCTGCCTCAAGTAATCCCTGTCTCATCGTGTCCCTCATCTTCTTTTATGAGAGAAAAGATTCTTCCTCTCACCCTTGCTCACTTTGATGAGTAACGTTTGATTTTGAATTATGTAAAACATCCCTTCACCAATTTTTTTTGGTTTTGGTTTTTCACCCAAGATTTCTAGGCTGAGTTGGTTTTTTTTCTCATTTGGTGGGGTGGACTTAGGCAAAACAGACTCAAAACTTCCAACCCCCCACCTAATCCAACCAAACCACCACTCAAACCACCCACCTCACCCCACAAAACCAGCGGGCAGTCCACTCCTTCCTCCTCCTCACCAACCACCCCCACCTCACCCATCACCTCCACCTCACACACCTCCTCCCCTCCTCCTTTAGTTGGAACCCCTGGTAAGCTTCCCCCCCCCTCATCCTCCTCATCCTCTCCATCATCCAATGCTCATCCTTTGATTCATCCACCTCCATCCACCTTCAGGCCCCCCCACCCCCTTGGTTGATGCCCAAGGTAAGCTAACTCCTCCCTCCTCCTCATTCCCCTTTTCCCTCCCTCTCAACCCCTCTCACCCCCCCACTCACTCACCAACACCCCCCCTCTGCCCCCTCCCTTGGTCTCCCTCCCATCTTGCTTGGCTTGCCTCCTTGCTCTTGCTCACTTGGCTTGCCGCCCCCCCTCTCCCCTTGTTCTTCCTTGCTTGGCTTGCCCTTGGGTTTCTTCCCCCCCCTTGCTCCTCCTTGCTAGGCTCACAGGCCCCCTACCCTCACTCCTCCTTGCTTGGCTTGCCCTTGACTTTCCGCCCCCCCTGGCTCTGCCTTGCTCCAGTCTTGCCAGCCCTGCCCCCCCTTGCTCCACCCTTGGCTTGCCGCCCGCCCTTGCCGCACCTTTGGCTCTTTCTCTGCCCTTGGCTTGCTGCCCCCCCTTTCCTCCCCGTCAATTGCTCCACCCTTGGCTTTCTGGCCCGCCCCCCTTGCCCCCCCTTTGGCTTGCCCTTGAATTTCTGGCCCCCCCATTGCTCCTCCTTGCCGGCGCCCCCTTGCCCTCCCTTTGGCTCTTGCTCCACCCTTGGCTTTTGGGCCCCCTTCCTTGCCTCCCCGACCATTGCTCTGCCCTTGGATTGCCAAACCTCCCCCTTGCTCCTCCTTGCCAGCCCCCCCTTTGGCTTTCCCTCAAATTGCTGGCCCCCCTTGCTCCTCCTTGTTCTCCCTTCAGCACATTGCTCTGACCTTGGCTTGAAGGCCTCCCCCCTTGCTCCTCCTTGCCGGCAATTGCTCCTCCCTTGGCTTGCCCTTGCGGCCCCCCCTGCTCCTCCTTGCAGGACCCCCTTGACCTACCTTTGGCTCTTGCTCTGCCCTTGGCTCACCGGCCCCACCCCTTTCTACTCCTTGCCAGCCCCCCTTTCCCCCCCTTGGTCTCCCTAGGCTTGCCAGCCCCGCCCCACACCTTGCTCTCATCTGCTGCCCCCCTTGATTTCCCAAAAGCCACCCCCCTCCCTTGCCTTGCTGCTGGGCGCCATCCCCCCTGGCCCATATAGCCCAAACAGAGGCCTGTCCCAAAGCCTTGCCCAATTGGTTTGCAACCCAGTATTTTTTTTTTTTTTTGGTGATGACATTAACTTTTTTTTTTTTGGTAATAAGCCCAGACCAATTAGCTCATACCCACGCCCATTAATTTTTTTTAAATTTTTTTTGGTGATCACGTGGCTGAAATGGTTTTTCTTTTACCCCTTTTCCTTCAATGCCATCCCTTCTCCCACCGCACTCACAATGTTATACTCCGAATTGAATCCCTTCTTGATCCTCACCCCAAGCAAACAATTTGCCTGGGAGGGAACAAGATGGAAGGAGATGAGGTGAAAAACATAAAAAGAGGTGGCAAGCAGAGGGCTTTGAAGCAAAAGAGGGATCAAATGAGGGCATCAGAAATCTCTTTGGAACTTGCAGAGGGGGGAATCCATGAAAAGGTTGTATGGTCAGGATGGAAACTAAAACCTTTGGATCTTTATCCTGCCATCACTACCAAAAAGAAAAAGAACAATTGAAAACCCTCACCCACTGAGTTTGAACATGCCAAGAAGAAAATCAAGTGATTCCATTTCTTCAGCCATGGGAAAGTAATTGCTCTCAATAAATCTGATCACAACAGTCTTGTTGCAATGATTGAATTTTTCCCTTTGGAGAAACTTTCTGACCAAGACAAGAAGGACATAAACTTTGTGAAAAATTTCCTTCACCAGTCAAAAAAATTTGTCAAAACTGTTGGTCCCTCAAGATCTTGGAGTGGAAAATTGTGGGCAATTGGATGGAAAAAATCAATGGAACCCTTTGAGTTACTTTGAGGCTATGTGAATAAATCATCTACTCATTCTTCCCCTCAAGACTATGCTTTTCTCAATGTTAAGGCAGAAAAAGTCTCTCAAATTTCAGGAAAAATATTTTGCAATTTGGCCAGACTTCCCTTTGGATCAAACAGTTAAATAATGAAGGACAACCACATCCCCTCCTTCTTATCACAAAAATTTGGTTCTTGGCCTACTCCCTTTGACTTCTCTCCGCATTTGACTCTCACATCAGACTCTTTTTACAACTCATCTCACATTGACAAAGGTGAAATCTCTGAGTATTCCTTTTTACTTTCAGTTCCAACCAATAAATCAAATCAAAAACTTATTGAAACTATGGATGAAAATGAATTATCAGACAGCCAATATGTTTCTCCTGACCTTGGCTTTGGAATTAATTTCAAGCAAAAATTTATAGTGAAAATGGTTTGGGCAGCCAATAAGTACAAGCACTGCAATTTTCCTACTGTGGAGACTGCCAGTCATACAAAAATTTCAATGTCAATGCAAATCAAAAAAACAACTCAAAACACTTTCAGGTACTTTGGGAGTGGGAAAATATACTCCAGGAAAAAAATATAAATAAAAAGAAAAAATGTTTTTTTATTGATGGGGTCGAAAATAGTCATAAGCATTATTTTAATCAAAAATTATTTTTTTTCTTTTTAAGTTTTTCATCAAAGTAAATACAAGCAAAGCATTTGAGTAATCTGCTTTATGCCATCTACTGTTCTACTGCTACCAATGTATGCCACAGCCATTGACCACTTATCCTTTTTTTTCTGTTGCCAGTTGTTCCCTCTCCATTTCCAGTTGTGCTTGCTATCAATCCTTCTCCTTTTCCTCTTTTTGAAATTCTAGCTCAGCCTGTTTCAACTTCCACTTGGCATCCCATTTTTGTTGATTAGTCAAACTCTGGGATTTCTGCTTTTTCAAATGAATAGCTAGTTGACAATCCCACTTCTCCTTTTCAAACTGAAGTTTTTCAGATTCAATGTGCAATTTCACTGTTTTTCAAAGGGGAATAGGAATGAACTTGATTTTGACAGCAAGGAGAATCCAATTGTCTTACTTGAATCTTGCTTCTCCATGATATCCTCAAAGCCCAGAAAATTTGAAATTTTTCTCCTTTTTTGAATGCTATTGGGTTGATGTTGATGGAATTTGAGGCCTTTTGCTTTCCCTTTGCAGAGGAGCTTTGTGGGGGAACATCATTTGTCTCATTTGAAGGGTATGTGGGAGGCCCCATTGGCTTGAGATTTTGGCCATTAAGGAATGGATGAGCCTGTTTCTTTTGAATCTGAATCAGTCAGGATTAACCAAACAGATGTGAAAAGAACTGGGTTCCTTCCTTGAGCAGATGTTGATGGCAATGGTGCTACGGGAATGACATCCTCCTCATTGGCCAATTTATTCAGTTCTTCCACTCCAGGAAGAGAGCAATCAAAAGAAGTAAGTAAGGGGTCCAAGGTTGGGTTTGACTCATCAATTAATGTGGAATGTGACGTGATTGGAGCTGATTTTGTTTGAATATCCTCCTTGGAATTGTATGGGGGCCACTCAAAGGCAAAGTTTTCATCAATTTTGTCATTGCTAGGCTTAGACTCCCCAGCAAAGTCCTCAGCATCAACTGAATCAGATTATTGGACGTCAAAAGCAGCTAGAGGGGTGATGTTGGCGTTCTTTCCAATGATTTCATCCATTTGAATATAAAAAGGACAAATAAAATCCAACTTATCAACCAATGAGTTGATTCCCTTGGCTTTGTTGGAGTTGGTGATACCAAAGCTGGTGGAGATTGGCATGGAGTGGTCCTTATTGTACTTGGCTTGATAATTCTTGAATCACTCCCTCCTCTTTTTGGATGAAAGATCCAGCCTACCTTTTGCTTTATTCTTGAGTTCATTAGCCATCAGGAGATAAAAATTGACCTTAGAGGATGGAGGCTGGAAAACATGTGTTTCATTGTTGGATCCAAAGCAAGCATTGTAGTTGAAAGGAATTTTGAGCCAGGTTACCAGGATTATGTGATCAGCTCTCTTGAGCTGACTTGAGCCTTTGGAAGATGATGGGGGAGGATTGTTGGATGTTGAGTTCCTGGGGGATGTTTGCTTTGGTCCATTGAATTTTTTAGTGGACTTTCAGGGGGGGGATTGATGAGGGGCCATTATGAGAGTGATGAAGCAAAGAGGATAGCAAGAGAGGAGAGTGATGAAGTGAAAAGATGGATAAAGCAATGAGAGTTAGGATTTGCTGAAAGCAATAAATCAATGAGGTTGAGGGAGTGATGAGGATAATGATGCAATGAGATTGAGCTTTAGCTGGATGTGATGAAGGCAATAAAGTGAATTAGATTCAGCTGGATGTGATGAAAGCAATAAAGTGATAAGAGTGATGAAGTTATGAGGATAGTGATGAAGTGATGAGGATAGTGATGAAGAGATGAAGAGCAATGAATCAGATTTTGTTCCAATGAGGTTGGAGGTAGAATTTTTCTGAGGTTGGAAGATGGAAAACCAGGGTTGTATGAGGTGGAAAGGTGGTGGAAGCCTTTATATACTTTACTTGAAAAAACCCACCTATTTCCAGCTAACTCTGACACGTCTCATGATAATTAAGTGGCCTTTTTTGATTTTTAATGGCGGGTTTGAAATGGCCAATTTGGTTTGAAAACCGCCATTAAAAAATGGCGGGTTTGCTTAACTCTGATACGCCCTATTTAAGAGATGAAAGCCAGGGCATTATGTGTTCCAGTTTGTGCACAACACTAATTACCTGGTGGGAACGACAATTGTGTTTGTTGAATGTGGCAAGCAAAAATAATTGGTTTAAACAATTCCCCACTCCTTTTTTTGAAGAAGAAACTGTCCCCTGATTAGATATAAATGGTAACATCACCCAAATAATGGACCAGAAGAAACCAAATTCCAGAAAAATTGTAATGTAAACCCATGCATGAAGAAATTTTTGATCCACAAGTAATTTGGGTGCGTCAAAATGGCCACCCTCTAAGATATTTGATATGACAAATATACAAGAGATAGTAAATTCATTGGAAGCACAATTTATCCGAACTTGACCTAGAAATAGCTCCTCCTATATTCTTATTAAAGTGCCTTTATTGGTTCAGTTTTCATGAATTTATTCAGAGAAATTGATAGGGATTGGTTTGATGAAAGTTCTTTCTTGAAGAAATAGAGATCAGGAAGAAAAGTGTAAATAAAGGAAATGTTTTAATTTCAAGACTTTGCCTCAAGGTCACAAAGACTGGAAGAGGAGCAGAAATAAAAACAGGATGAAATTTCCAAAATTGATGCAGAAGCTGTTTTTATCAGTTTAGTGTGACCTTTGGGATTATTATGAGCTGCTTCAGTGGGTAACTTACCAAAAATAATAAGTAAAAATGGAATTGAATCAAAAGAACTGATAATCAATGCCAGTATATAAATAGATTAGTCTTGGTTAATAGAAGAAACTCTCCATTTTGTTCTCATGGTACAGATTTTTGGGTTAAATTTTCTTTCTAAAGGTTTTGTGCTTATGCAACTGAAAATGTGAGAATCACATTAAAAACAATGAATTTATTTGCCAATTCATGTGCACTCTTACTTGTAATTGTTTCTGAATATCACTTTCATTGTATAAACCATGAAAAATTTGATTTAACTTTCTAGAAAGTGCCATCAAGGAATATCTGGTTGAAGCTTTTTCCAATCTATTGCCAAAGCTATGTTCATGCTCCAACAATTTTTAGGTGCACAGTGACTGTGCATTCACTGTGAAAAAAATGGCTGCACCTTTTTTCAGGTGTAGCCCCTGAAACTTGTTTTGGATGGGTTGTTAATCCAATAAAAATCTGTTTCTAACTTGAGGAGGAACCCAATAAAATTTGTTTGTATACCTTTGGAGTATTCCACGTGATTGCAGTGCATGCATGGAGTGCGGAATATTTGGAATTGTGGGGAATTTTAATTTCATTTAATGAAGAAATTTATCTATACCATCATGAAAATCATATTCATTTTAATTATTTTTTGACATTGGGTGATGATAAATTCACAACTATACGGCGTGTAGGAGTTGTGTAGGGACTTATATGTCCCAGTGGACGCTTGAAGGCCCGTAAAGACATCCATAGTGCACCTGGACGCGTGTATACGCGTTTACACGCATTCAAGGGGTTGTCTCAAAACATGGACAACCCCTGGGGGGCCATATACCCCCTGTAAATGGTTTTTTTGGGTTTTTTACCCCCATTAACAGCGCTTTTGATGCCTGTCCTAGGGCAACCACTCCCCAGGGGTGTTCCAAAATTTTGGCACTCCCTGGACCACATTTGGGTTCCATCAACCCAAATTTGGGATCAACGCATACTATGTGGGACTGTTTTACCACATGAAATAAAGTGAAATCAAGTGAAATTAAAGTGAAATTATATTCACACTATAGGAAACTGCAATCAAATTTCCCACAAAATTGATCTTTACCAACTCAAAAGTGAGCAAACTGCTAGTTTTTCAATTGAAGGTTGGATTGAGTAATGGAGCTGTAAACCCAGGAGTGACAGCTCTCACGGGTGGTGAGATTTATCACCATGGAGGTGGCTTGATGGTTCCTGCAGATTATCCCACAACTGTGAAAAAATCTAATAGGGGAGATGCATCCAATCAAATCACCTGCTCTAGTTGGCACCAAGTTTCATTGTTCTCATTATTTCTTGATTCTAATTATTTTTTTCTCATTTTTTTCCTTTTTCATGGTTCTCATCTTTCTTTCATGGTTCTCATTTTTGTTTTCTATTATAACTACTTGATTGACTCAATTGCAAGACTCAGACCAATCTGATTCACTCAATCACCAACTCAGACCAATCTGCTCAACAAACTTGTTCAACCTGGACCAACTAGCTCTCAACACCAAAATCTGATTCATCCCTAACTGGTGAGATCAATCCGTGCTAACTATCATTAGAATGAAGCTCAACCTGGAATCACATCCTCGTTTAGTTCCATCATTTTCCATCCTTGCTCATTCTCAAAGAAATATTCAATCCTGGTAACAGTTTCACTGTGTTGGTGTTCATATCCACTGTCCTATTTTGTTTATTCTTCCACATCATCTGATTCTCCTTGATTTTTTTCTGTCATAGCTTTCTGGTTAAATATTGAAACCATTATTCAAAAGTAATAGAGTTAGCATTGCATTTATTTTTGAATTATGAGAACAGTGGAAATCCCTCCTCTTTGTAACATGGATGTGTTGAAGGACTAAATTGATGGTTCCATGAAAAAATATGCGGAAAAAAAAGGATTTAGGTAATTAAAAATAGGAAGATCCAATTGCATCCTCATCAAGGGTGAAAATTGAGGAACAAAATGGTTTACAAATGGACATGACCTCTGGTGGTGAGTAAAAGATTATTTTACTCTTGCCTTTGGCTGATTCAATTTAATGGAAACTGAAGTATGATGGTTTAACTATGGATGGCATACCTATGGCAGACCCCCTTGCCCCACCTCCTTTGAGAACTTTTACAACAAGGGAAGAGGCAAAAAACAATTTTCAAACATGGGAATTGAAGCATGGTTACCCTTTAACAGTTTTCAACTCAAAGCGTGATAAATATGTGGATTTAGCCTGTGATAGAAAAAGTTTGTGCTCTGGGAAATTTCTCACCAAAATTTCAAGGAAAAGTCACACAAGGAAGGTTTGGTGCAAGTTTTTAATCCATGAAAATCACACCAAGGCAGACACCTTGTTGCAAATCTCCTACAGAAATGATCGACATAACCATGAGCCATCTCCATACCCCTCAGTGGATACTCACCTGAGGAGAATCTCTGGGGTAGCCTTAGAAAATATAAAAGAAGACATTAATGATGGGCTCAATAGACTTCATCTGAAAAGAAAATTGAGAAAAATCAATGATGGCCAATACATTAATGACTAAACAATCTATAACACTAAGCTTAAGTTAAAGCTAGAAGAAACAAAGGTGAAAAGTGTTATGGAGGTCCTCTTTGAACAACTTGGTAATTCAAATTGGGTTCATTGAGCAAAATTCAGTGGAGATGGTCACTTGGAGGCCTCATTCTTGGCTCACCCCAAGTAATTAAATCTTTGCAGGAAATATCATCATATTTCTATGTTGTATTTTACTTATAAAAAGAATAATTACAACATCCCCCCATTGAATGTTGTAGGAGTTACACCCAACCAGGAAACTTTCACAAAATATCTTGTTTTTATAACAAGAGAAAATTTTGATTTCTGCAGTTGGTCTGTCAATGCGCTAAAGGAATGGGCCTATGATCCTGGGAGAATTTCCAAACTCTTTGTGACAGACTGTGAAAAAGCTTTGATCAATGCTCTAGAAAATTTTTTTCCCTGAGTCTACAAGACATTGTTGTCAATGACACTTTTCTCAAAAAATACAAGCAAACTGTAAAGTGTGCTTTAATAATAAAATTGAAGGACAACCAAGCTTTGGTTATCTTTTGGCTATTGAAAACCAAGGAGGAGGTAGCCGTAAATGATGCAGAACTTAGATTAAGTTCCAAATCACTTCCTCTACTGTTAATCTTCCTAGTTTGGGGTTGCTTACATTATGACTTATAAAGTGTTTATTGGCATACCATGAGGTTGTGCTTGAGTATATGGATCATAAAATCTTCTGTGTCAAATAGATGTTTGTAACAGCTTGTAATTTCAAAAACCCTGACTTTGTAAATAAAAAAGAGTCTTGGGTTGAAGGGGCCCATGCTACTCTCAAACAATTCCTTGCAAATTCATTAGGAAACATGTTGGATGTTTGGAAAAACCTAGAGGGAACAGTTACCAATCAAATTAAATTGGTTCAGGCTGCCCTTCAAAACTCTTGAATAAAGATCGGAATAGTTATTCCTACCAAACTGTTAGCATTGGGATACAAGGTGTCTTTACAGGCAATCAAACTTGTTGTGGATCAATTAGAGAGATTAAAGTGATACCATGATGGGGAAGTGTGCACCAATTCATACTCAATGACTATGGGTTTTCCCTGTTCCCACAAAATAGGTGACCTACTAGCATAAAGAGGATCCATTGTGCCTGAGGATTTTCATCCTTGGTGGAGGTTTGATTATGCTCCTTGCAGTTATAGTTCTGTAATTTGGTTGAATTTGGATTGTTGAATTGTTCAAATCACTTTGTGATTAATGCTTTTTGATAAATGCTTTTTGAATGATGATTCCTACTTGACTAATATTTGATCCTTCCAAATTTTTAACTACTTGACTAATATCTGATCCTTCCAAATTTTTAAAGGTCAATGTTGATGAACTGCTCAACAATTTTCAGTTTTATGAAAAGCTTGATGCAATGATCTTGGATCATGATTCACAAGATTATCACGGGCTGTTGAAGAACTTGATGAAGGAGATGGCAAATTATTGATCAAAGGAAAGACTTGAACCTAAATTCTTGCAATCATTCAGAGGCTTTCCAAAATTGACAGATACCCTGAAAGATCCTTATTGAGTTGAAAATTTTGAAAAGGAACTAAAGCGGGAAAAGAGGATTCAAAAGGCACCCAAGAAGAAAAGACAAAATATTGTGAGTCTTTTCTTTTGTGAAAGGTTCATTTTTTGTGTATAATGAACTGATGGGAAAATGAATTCTGTAGTGCAAGGATGACTCTTCATCTGAATTTCATAGTTCAGTTGAAGAAACTCAAAGTTCACTAGGGTCTTTGCTGTTGGAATTGGATTCCTTTTTGAAGGAGGAAGCTTAAGGAATGGAGGGAGTCAAAAAGAAGCTCATCTTTGGTGAGTGTTTATTCCTTTAATGATATTAGAATTGTGGCTAACTATTTTTTGATTTTAGGAATTGAATTACCTCAATCCAATACCTTAGAACTTACAAAAGTTCTTGGGTGGGGCTTGGGATCCGGTTGGGGATGAAAATTTTGGATTTTGATTCATTGCTAAATTGCTTGGGTATGATGAGCATTGATGTTTTCAAGTAAGAAAAGAAATGCTGAAACATTGAGGGAAAATAAGAGGTGCTATGCTAAGATACTTGGTGTTATTAAATGCATTGAAAAGATAGGAAAAAAGACTTGATTTTAATTACATCAATGAAAAGGTTCCCTCTTCATAATGGCTTTCAAATCTTGACATGGTTCAAATAATAGCTGATACTTATGGAAGACCAATATGTTTCATTTCATTGGAATCATGTTTTACTTTTACTCCTATGAAAATGGGTGTAAAATAAAAATCGGATCCTATTTTCATTTGCTTTGTTAACAATGACCATTGGTTCCAGCTTTTTAATGAGGGAGATGTGATTCCAATCCCACCCATAGTTTCCAAACCACATTCCATGATTTCCAAAAAAGCCTCCAGTTGGGTTGATCAACTCAAAGATGAATTTGAGTTGTATTCTACTTTATAGATTAATTTCATCATTTTGGTATGGGTTCTGATGCTGGTATTTCAATTCTATTAATATAAATGGTTATCAAATTTTGAACATCATTATCCTGATTTCTTTGAGTTCAAATCATTTGAATGATTTTTTTGAATGAGACTTTATTGGTAAGTCAGTTCAACTTGTGTTGGGACAATCGCATCATAAGGAGTATTTTTACTTCTTGTGATGGTATCAGCTTAAAAAAAGTTGAACTTGATTGTTTTTTTGTTTTTTTAATTTAGGGCTGGCCAAAAAAATTGTGTTTTATGGCACTTTTACTTTAGGCCTAGTCAAAAGTTGAAGTTGTATTATTTTGCACTTTTACTTTAGGGCTAGTCAAGTTGAACTAATTGTATGTTTTTTGGTGTTTTTACTTTAGGGCTAGTCAAGTTTAACTTTTTTCTTTTTTGGTTGGTTGTCTTCAATTTTTTTTGTTTTTTATTTATTTTTACTTATTTTTATTTTATTTCTTATTTCTTTGTTTTTTTAAGCAAAAATCAATATTTTCAATTTTTTGGATTATTTCTTTTTTTATTTTATTTATATTTAGTTTATTTTATTATTATTATGATTACTTTTTGGCCCACAAGACTTGTAGTTGTGTGGCATGGCAACACAACTACATTTGAGTTGTGTAGAGCCCCACACAACCCAAGTGTGGTTGGGCTGTAGGCCACACGGCACCGGACTGCTGTGTGGAGGCTGCATGACTACACTCAAGCTGTGTGGAGGCTACACAGTGTGAATGTAGTTGTGTGGCCTGCCAGACCACTCAAATGAGCCATGTAAACAAATAATTTTAGCCATGCATTTATCATTTCCCTATGAGATTTAATCAAATGTGTGTTGTTTCCATCAAATTTCTCCAATATTTAATTAGGGTTTCATCATTTCAGTTATCAAAAAGGAAAATAAACTATTTTTAAAATGAAATATTTTTCTCCATTCTTTAGGATGAATATTTTTTTTTTGGAAATTTTAAGTCTTGGTAAACTTCCAGTCAAATCGTTCAATTTTTGATTTCTTTTTTCTTTTTTCTTTTTTTTTTTGGATTCATGCTTTTTCCAGTTGATAATAATATTTTGCATCAATTGGTTTCAATTCTATTGATTTAATTTGAAATTTTTGAACTTTTATTTGAATTTATTCAAGTTTTTGTATTTTATTATTATCTAATTATTTTTGATTTTTCAATTTTCAATTTTTTCAGTTTTTTTTTTTCATTTAGGGAATCATTCTTCTCACAGGCACAATCCTTTAAATCATGGATTTTGATGTACACATTCAATCATAGATTTTGAGGTATGCAAACCATTGCACCCCATTAGAGCATCTCCAACAGCATTGGTAAGCGGTACCCAGAGTTAAATTTACCAAGGCAGGGCCCAAAAACAACCTCCAGCAGCCTTGCTATGGCTGTTTTTATTTTACATGCATTGGTAAATTTTCCCCTTGGGTTGCTACATCTGGAACAATTTACCAACTTCAAAACCTAAAAATAGTGCGCCCACCTTGAAAGCGCTCTCTCATGCTCTCCCATTGTCCCATATTCACACAATTTTGGACAAATATCTGCCATATTGACCCTTGCCCTTTTGCAGATTCAGCAATCTTCATCCCTTCATATATTTCCACATACCATCCCCCCTCCAACCTTTCTCTGGCCTCCATATTCACTGGAATATACCTTTGTAAATTCCTTCCCTTTCAGTTATTTTATATTTGATTGTATATACTGTTCAACCTTGACCAATTGAGGGTATTTATAGACATCCCAATAATCAAGATGCCTCCACTTGATCCATCCCTATTTTCTGAAGATGCTGGATCCATTGGGAGAGCTCATCCAGGTCATCATTCCCTTTATGTTTGCAAATGGCTCACTTTGACTGATAGACATGCATATTCTCAGCCACAGTGATCCCAGAAACTGAAAAACAAGGCAAAATGATTAAATTTATCAATGTGGAAGTCAGAGCTTGATCCCAAAACTACTCCAAAGATGATGATATTCAAATATGCATATCATGGCTTGAAATATATGTAGATACACTCAGCGGAACCAACCAAACAACTGCAACATTTTGGAAACAAGTGTCTGATCACTTTCCCTGCCAAATACCCCTCCCTCTTTGCATCCCTGTTAGCCTAAAGAATCAATGGAGCACAGTTCAACATACAGCGAACAAGTTCAATGGCTGTGTTAAGCAGATTTTCACAACCATAATGGGACAACTAAAGATAATTTCCTGGCTTTGGTCCACAAGCTCTACAAGCAGATGTATGCAAAGTTATTCTTGAATCTTTGTTCTTAAGATATCCTTTCTCATTCCCTAAAATGGAAAAAGTACACTCATAGCCTTGAGGGGAAAAAAAGAAATACCAAAAAACAAATAAGCCCAATATAGCAATGCAACCAAATTTCAGTCATAAAATCAAACTTCCAATCCTTCCTCACCATCCACAGCAAACAAAATGGAAGTTTCAAAACCCATCAGACCTGCTGGTGTGAAAAAAAATCAATTTACAATACACATGGAAAAAAAAGAAGATGAAGATATCAAACAACTTGCCCATGCCCATATGGAAATAGCACACAAATCAAAGAGGGCCAATGAAATAATGGATGAAAAGGTAGAGTTATTTTGTCAGATGAATGAAGAAGAAGTCATGACCAAAGATATCAGTAACATCAACAAATGGGCCAAGGCTTTCTATATGCAGAAGAGGAGGAGAATAATGGAAAAGTACAAGATCAACACTGACAGTATTCCTGGTCAATCTTCTTCTTCTTCTTGATAATAAACTTGATGTATTTCATTGATTTGCTTATCTATCCTATTTGAATCTCATTGTACTAGTTATTATTTCACCCATCAAATAAATTTATTTCACCTATCAAATCAAAAAATGCTCTCAATTATTTTTTTGCACTCATTTTACTATTTATTCCTCCCATCTTCTGGTTCAATCTTTTTTTATCCTGATTCAAAATGCAAATGAATATGAATCATTTTGAGATTTTTGAATTTAAAAACCAAATAAACAACAAAGGAAAATAAAAGAGTATCATAATAAAAAACAAATAAGAAATACAAGCGTATCAAAATAAATAAAAAAATAAGAAAAATCCAAATAAAAAACAAATAAGCTAAAAAAATCAAAATAAGCTACAAACGTAATACAAGCTTATTTCTCAAACACATTGCAGCCCTTGTGAGCCCATAGGTGCTCAATAAAATCATTTTTAAGAATATAATCATCACTTGATGATTGGATCTTGGACATCTGACTAAGAAAAAAAAATCCATGGGTGTATTGGTTGATTGGCTCCCAAAATGATTTTGTTGTACACAATTGGCTCCATATCTAATTCTTGTTCATTCTCCACAATCATGTTATGGATGATGATTAAGGTCTCCATTATTGACTTCACATTGGCTTGGTTCCAACCATGGTATGGAAGCTGGATTATGAAAAATCTTCCTTGAAGGACTCCAAAGGCTCTTTACACATCCTTTTGGCCAGCTTCTTGAATTTTAGAATAGTGATAACTTGAAACTATGAAGTTAAATGTATTTCAAAAATAAGACCAATGGAACTGGGAGATATAACAAGGTGTCAACATATGATGTGATGGGAAGTGTGATGAACCAAAGTGAATGTAATGGAAATTCTTACCCAGAAATTTCTCTGATGAAAGAAAGACAATAATAAATCAAAGGAGGAGGGAAAAGATGGTAGGTCTGAGAGGAGAAGCATAGGCAAATTAGAACATGAGTTGTGATGAGGAAATCAGTACAAAGACATGAGTTGATTCTCACATCTGACCAAATAAATATATCTATGTCTCAATATATTTTGAGCATTTGAGCCAGATTGAGGAGATTGAATGTTTGAGCTGGATTGAGGATGATGAATGTGGGGATAGGATGATGGATAGAAAAGTTGAGGGTTGAGAGTTTGGGTTGTGGAAATAAGGATAGGGGGGTGTTGACAGCCAATGGTGATATGAAGGGTGGTTTGAGAGAGGGGACAAGTTTGGTGAGGTTTGAGGAGGAATGAGAATTGTGAGACTGGGAAGCAGCAAAGGATTCAATGTGGAGAGAGCAAAGCATGAAGTTGGGAGGAGTCAAAGCAGAGAGAGTAAAGCAAAGGAAGCAGAGTGATTGGAGGATTGAGGGAAAATGGGAGGAAGAAGGTGATTCCAGAATTCAGGAAAGCGGAGAGCCTGATTTGAGGAGTCAAGTTAAAGCCGGGTTCCCCAGGGATTATCAGACAGATTGAGGTTGAGGAATTTGGTGCATTTGCAGCAGTAGAATAAAGCAGAGCGCAGATCTTGAGGAGTGAAGTGATGACACAAAGTGCCTTTGTTTTGGATCTTGCAGTTGCAAGATAGTCTTGACTAATGTGGCCAAATGGGGGTAAATCCCATTTGCAAGATAGTAGCACATATTGTATTGTCAACCTTTCATCTTGAAGTTGAAACTTGGTGAAGTTCTGCGGAGAAGTTCCTTGAAAATTGGGGAAGATTTGAGAACATGAATATTGTTGTGGCTTCCAGGTAAGCCAAAGAAAGCATGCCTGAAACAGAGCTTGTGTGATTCTACTGCCTCAAGTATAGTTGTTGGTACGTTCTCTTTACCTCTATATTTCCAATGCTAAGCAAGGGGGAAATTATTCCACAACCAGTGCATACATTCTAGTGATCCTGGCATTCCTGGGAAGCCTTGTTGTTCAGATATTGCCAGGATTTTCTCAAGTTCCAATTTGGTAGGATGTTGCATGTACTCCAATTTGAAGATAGCTATGATGGCATGACTGAATAAACGTAGGCACTCCAAAGATTTTGTTTCCAAAAATCTGAGGTATTTGTTGTTTTCATTGCCCAAGTTTCCATAAGAAATGATGCAAATGGCCAATGTCTTTTTTTGATGTGAGGAGATTGCAAGTTTACCAGCGGCATTGGTCTTCTGGAAAAAGTAGTTATTTTATGCTTCAACAGCATTTAGAATCTATAGAAATAGAGATCATCACAATCAAAACCATTGAAAAAATATGTGGTTGGGGTATACTGAGTTTTCAGAGAAGTAATCTTTGAAAACCTTTTCAAATCCTTGATGATAGTTATGAGTGAGAGTTTCCAGACAATCAATGACTGATCCATGATGGTTATTTTATTCAGTCCTCCCCTTTTTTTGTTTACCCAAGGTACCAGCAGAGGTGATTATCAATGATTGGTATTTAATTTGTTGATGGAGGAGAAGACTCTGGGAGTTGAGGATTTTTTGGAAATTTTTGTTTTGGAGCATGGTGATGAAATCTGGGGACAATTGAAGGAAATGCAAACAATTAAAAAAATCAGCAAGGATGAAGAGAATGGGAAGAGCATTTGAAGAAATAATTAGATGAAAAAAAATTAATCCAAGAATGAAGGGAACAACCGGGAATTTGATGGAAAGAAGATTGGAAGAAAGAAAGGGATGAAAAAAAAACCTGATCCAAAAACAAAGAGCACAAACGCGCAGGTGATTGGTTTCACATGAGGAAAATCTCATTTACCTTTGGTTTTACCAACGCTGCTGGATGGCTCAGCAATTTGGGTTGCTAACAGCAGAGGATGCCTTGTGGTGACCAATTAGGTAAACCTCAAGAAAAGGGAAAATTGTTTTTTTTAAAAAAATAGTTTTTTATGTCATCATTACAAAAAAAATGTTCTGTTATTGGTATGGCAACACTTTAATTTTCTTTTCCCCCAACTTCTTCCTGTCCTAGCGGACTAGGAAGGCCTCTCCAGGAACCCAATCCCCCTGATCCTCCATTCAACTCCTTCTTGCTGCGCCTGCTGCCTGTTTTTTTTGAACAAGCGCCCACGCAGACAGCAATCATCATCCTTGCCAAATGTTGCCATCATAATCAGAAAAAAACAAGGGATACCATCCTTATCAATCATCCCACTCCATCACCTTCAACTGACCCATCCTTATCAATCATCCCACTCCATAACCTTCAACTGACCAGTCTCATTGGCATCGGCAACAAGGACAAAGATTGCCGCAAACACAATCAAAAATCATCCTTCCCTTCAAACCAGCCGTATTTCACCGTCACCAACAACAATCTCCATCAATTATCCTCCTGCAAACACTCAGAATCCAGCTCATTGTCATTTTTTGTTAAGTCTCAGTAGTTCTCTCCCCGCGCTCCCATGCCCTTCTCTCAGTACTCTCTCCGCGTGCTCTCCCTCTCACCCAGGGTAGCCTCACTCCAATACTCAGATGGAGGAGCTCTCCAATCTTTCTCTCTATCATTCTGTCTCATGGGTGTATCTACCTTCTCCTTCTTCTTTCTTTATCTTGCTCTCTCTCATCAAGTCTCACTTGCGTCCCTACTTTCTTCTTTCTGCTTCCTTCTCTTTTCCATTCCTTCTATTTCTCCTTCTTCTTTTCTCACTCTATTTAACTATTCTATCCATCAAAACTCAAACTTTTCCTCCACCAAATCAACTCAACTCTATCAACCATAAATCTCTGCCTGGTAAGACTCTGATTCCTCAAGCTCTCTTGACAGAACTCTATCTGATCCTCTAGCCTTCCAGTCTTCTTCCTCGATTTCTCCTCTCAGCCTGTCCTCTCTCAATATGCGTTTTACATCCTGAATAACTTCTGTCCTTGAAATACAAGTACTGGCCCAAGCTGTAGGATTCTCCCTTCCTGTTTCTTCTTGTGAACCTCTATTTCTTTCAGATCCTCTGCTCTTATATTTTTTATTCTTTGTAAAGCTTATGCTGGTTCTGAGTCATCTAGAAATTCAATCCAATCTTATCATGGTTAAAAGTCAAAAGTTTTACAATCAAATCTAACCAAACCAACCATGAAAAAACAAGCTTGGGCGGCAAATACTTTCATCAGGTGGCGCTCAAATCCTCTGTTGACGCCATCCCTCCCCTGAATGAAGAGAATAATTTGATATGGCGGGATAATATGCTCATGTTATTTGAATTGAAAGATATCAAGGATGCTATTACTAGGAGTTCAGGCCACCTGTCCTCCAAACAAGAAAGAGAAATTTGAGCAATAATTCCATCTAAACTAGAAAGCACAACCCATGCCAACATGGTCTGTAAAAGAGAAAAGAGCTGAAGCTCAAATTGTATGAAGGAATTAATAAATGAGTGAAAGTAGCTTATGACGTCAAGCGTAACGGACCTGAGGACAGGAGGAAAAGGACACTCAAGTTGATGAAGTGAATGAAAAGATGATGAATTTCACTTGAGAGAACCATGGTTTATATAGACTAAATACATGATTGGCCAACAAGTGGTTGAGTACAAAATGAATAAGGCAAAACTAACATAAGCAGTTTAATTGAAATGGTAAGTGAAATGTTATGACTAAAAAATCTAATAGCTATGACTAAACAGTCTGTTAATCACAATACTACAGCACAGCCAAGTTATATTTTACCTAATTTTTTTGTATTTTAAGGTTAACAATAATAATATTGAATCAATCCAATAAATAGTACTTTAAACTCCAGTGAAAGTCAAATATATGAAACTCCAATTCTAACATGGTCAACTCCACCAACATAACCTCATCTAAAGTCCTATGGGCCAAAATTACCAGGCAATTTGCCTCTTCTGAGACAGCAAATGGGGCAAGGGTATTTAATCACTTCCTTCACTCAGCTTTCAATGAACACTCCATCAAGGGATTCATTACCAAAATGCTAAAGGCAATTACAAGGATGACAGACGTAGGAATCAAACTGCCCAAGGATATACTTGCATACTTAGTGCTCTTCAAGTTTCCTCCAATTCTCAAAAATCTTAAGCAAATAATCATGCACTTAGAAAAACACATGAAGGTGGATTTAGTTTTCAACCACCTCACACAATAAAATAACAAGAGAAAGGCACAATTGAATTCCAATAAACAGGAAACAGATGTCCCACTTCTGTTGACTAAGACTAAGATCCACAAAGACAAAAAGAAGACCAAAATGAGATGGCAAGAAGGATACCACAACCCTAGTGCACCGCACTCAGAATCTTCTTGCTTCCATTTACATCCCCAAATTGCACTGGAATGGTGGATTAAACAACAAAATGAGTGGAAGAAAAAATCAAAAAGAACTCCAACCATCAACTATCATGCCTTGTTGACTCTCTGGATCAATGCAGATAACAATCCCAATCTCCTTCTAGACTCTGGAGTGAATGTTCATACATTCAAAAATCTTAAGTATTTCTCCTCCATCAAACTTCAGGAAGGATCGGAATAAATCATAACAGCCAAATTAGAAGCTAATCTCAAGATATGCAAAACTGGAAACGTAAAATTAGAATGTAAAGACTCAACAATCACTCTTCAAGATTGCATCTATGTACTGGATATTGTTGTCAATCTTATCAGTCCCAGTCTCCTTGCCAAAAAAGTCTGTAATCTCTCTCAAGTCCATGACAGATTCTCTGTCACTCGGAATGACCAACCCGTACTGAAATGATTGATTAGAGACAATTTATTTGTCATTGAAAAACCTCATTCAGCGGGTCAAAGAAAAACTGTAAACCCTACCAGCCAATCTTGCACCCCTTCTCTTTCTCTACTCGATATCCACAAGATGTATGGACATGCCTCCATCTCTACTCTTAAGCCAATTGTGAAAGACTTCTACACTAATGAAGAACTCCAAAAATTCCAATGCAACAGCTGCGTCAGGAGCAAAATTACCAGGTCTCCATTCTGTTGCACCTCAACTCCTTCAAACAAACCTTTAGATAGAATTCACCTCAACCTCATAGGGCCAATAACACCTCAATCTAAGGTGGGTCATAATTACATCCTCACGCTGGTAGACAAGTACTCAGGATATCTAGCAGACTTTCCACTAACATCCAAGGACAAGGCTACTGAAGTGATCATAGACATCCGTGAAGTCAAACACAAGAGGCTGAACTACTATCCTTCTGAAATCTTCTCAGATAAAGGAACCAAATTCACCAATTCTACCCTCAAATAATTCTCCAACGCTAAACACATCAAGCTACAAACATTGGAACCTTACCATTCTCAACATAATGGCCAAGCTGAAAGAGCTAATAGGACTATCATTGAATTGGCCCGCGCCACGTTCTTGTCAACAAGGTTAGCTAAAAATTATTTGCACATACTAACTCAAAGCTGCTGCTTCATGCTCAACCAAATTCCTCAAGAAGATAATCACCTATCTCCCTGGGAGCTCATCTTTGGTAAAAGTCTCCCTGCTAACTATTTGAAACCCGCAGGCGCCTCAGTCATCTACCTTGCAAATCACATTCAAAAAGGCCAAAATTTTTATGAAAAGGGACTTGAGGGCATTCTGATTGGGTTCAATCCCACTTTTCACTCCTATCTTATTCTCAACTCTCTTGGTGCGGTCATCAAAACTAAACACTTTAGGTTTCTCAGGACCCAGCTAAATGAATTTCCTTTTCTTGAATCTCCCAGTCTAGACTTATTCTCCCAATCCAAACTGGACGCCTACAAAGCTGAATTTTTGACAAGCAAAAAGCAATATAGGATCAGGGAAACACTTCCTGAATTTCCTGAATCCAACTCCAATCTGGAGGACACCAATTCCTCGGACGCTCACTCTCAAGATCCTCCTTTCCCCCTTGGTCCTGAATCAATAACTCAGAGACCCAATCTAAGACCGCAAAATGAAATCCAAAAACCTCAAATAAATGGGTTCCATCACTACTCTGAACCTCCCTCTTATAAGGCGGCACAAAAGTGCCCTGAATGGCCTAAATGGAAAAAATAATCTGAAGAAGAATTGAACTCTATCAAATCCCAATAAGTTTGGGAAGAATACTATCACAAACCTAACAATATCCTGAATACCCAGGTGGGTATTCAAAATGAAAGAAAACTGCTATGGCAAGCCTGCAAAATACAAGGCCCAAATATGCATACAAGGATTTGACCAGGTTAAGGGCATAGACTATGACAGAACCTGGGCACCAACTGGAAAACTAGGATCTCTGTGTCTTTCTCTGCTCTAAAACCTAAAGAATAAGATGACCTTCACTAAAATTTGATGTGAACAGAGCCTTCCTCCGAGTGCCTCTGAACTGAATATTAATAATTAGAAAACCTGAAGGATCAAAAAGAAAATTTCCCTTTTTAAAATTGAAGAAATCTCTCTACGGCCTTTGCCAATCCCCAAAGAACTTGTAAGAAAATCTCACTACCTGGATTAAATTGCAAGGTTTCCACAAATCTACCAGTGATCCTTGCCTGTACCTCAACTTGGAATCCGGGGAAGTCTTCTACTTTCACATTGAGGATCTCATTCACATTGGGAAGTCAAACAACTTTGCTAAACATTTTCTGAGAAAATTCTTGAATTCTTCCTGTCATCCTCCAAACACCATCCTTGGAATGCTAATGGGGATTGAAGGGGAAAATATTTTCCTCAGCCAGCCAAGTCACATAGATTGAGGATTGGAAGAACTAGGTCTCACTGATTGCAAAGACACCAACTCTCCACTGACTCAAAATTTCCATCTTGAACCAGCTTTGGATGAAGATCATGCGGAGTTCTCTCAGCTCCATATAAATTACGGTTCTGCTATTGGACTCCTAAACCATCTGTCCCAATACACCCAGCCCAAAATTGCCTTTTCTGTCTCAAGCCAGGCCCAATTCAATAACAAGCCTGGATTTTCACACTGGAGGGAAGTTCACAAAGTCTGGAAAGACCTGGAAACCACCAGAAATCTCAAACTCACTCTCAAGTACAATCCCTCTCAAGAAATTATCTCAGCCTACAGCAATGCTACTTGGGGCAATGATCCTATATTTTGTAAGTCTCAAACCGGGTACATTATTCTTTACTATGGTATCCTGGTCATCTGGAACTCTTCAAGACAAAGAAAAATAACTTACTCTTCTACCAAATCAGAGCTCAATGCGCTCCTGGAATGCTACATGGAGCTAAAATGGATTTCTCACCTTTTTGGCGAAATCTACTTTTACCCTGAGTGCAAACCAAAAATTTACATTGAAAAAAAGGGTTTGGAAGACAAGATCAAGAAGTTTGGGTTGCGCTCCAAATTGCAACACATTCATTTCAAGACTAAAGGCTTGCAAGAAGATTTCTCTCTCTCAAATTTCAACCTGCCTCTTGTTCCCACCAACAAGATGATATCAGATCCACTGACTAAGGCCTCTGCTGTCAATGCTCTCAGGATCCTTCAACAAGAAGTCTTTACTTAGAACCTATCATGAATCTTCTCAACCCTTCCTCTTACCATTCAGGGGGGGGTGTTAAGTCTCATTAGTTCTCTCCCCCCGCTCCTGCGCGCTTCTCTCAGTACTCTCTCCGCGTGCTCTCTCTCTCACCCAGGGTGGCCTCACTCCAATACTCAGATGGAGGAGCTCTCCAATCTTTCTCTCTCTCATTCTGTCTCATGGGTGTATCTACCTTCTCTTTCATCTTCCTTGATCTTTCTCTCTCTCATCATGTCTCACTTGCGTCTCTACTTTCTTCTTTCTCCTTCTTTCTCCTTTCCATTCCTTCTATTTCTCCTTCTTCTTTTCTCAGTCTATTTAAATATTCTCTCCATCAAAACTAAACCCTTTCCTCCACAAAATCAACTCAACTCTATCAACCATGAATCTTTGCCTGGTAAGACTGTGATTTCTCAAGCTCTCTTGACAGAACTCTATCTGCTCCTCTAGCCATCCATTCTGCTTCCTTGATTTCTCCTCTCAGCCTGTCCTCTCTCAATATGCGTTGTCCATCCTGAATAAATTCCGTCCTTTACATACAAGTATTGGCCCAAGCTGTAGAATTCTCCCTTCCTGTTTCTTCTTGTGAACCTTTATTTCCGTCAGATCCTCTGCTCTTATATTTTTTATTATTTTTGTTTAGTTGACAGCCGTCTCCCTCAAATAAATTGACGTACCCTGGTGTTGATACTCCAAATCCATGCCAACCTGTGGGTCTCCACTCTCAGCCCCGCTCATCCAACCTCAGCCTCTCCATCTCCGTCTCAACCATCCCTTTTCTCATTCTCTCCACCCTCCATCTTTCCCACTATCCTCACTCACTAGAAACCCCCAATTCACCCTCTCATCCCTCTCATTTTCTCCGCTCACTTGACTACCTCCACTTCCAATTCAACTCCTTTCACTCCTGATTCCTCCGATCCCGTATCTGATCCTATCCGCATCAATCCTTGATCCCGGCCTCACGTTCATACAATCACCAGCTCTTCAACTCTGATATTCTGTTTAGCTGTGAGGCTCAATATTAAGTCATTGTCTTGTGTTGGGAACGTCCTAACATGTCTTTCAGTCTCCTATTTCCTTCTTTTGTCTCCTTGATCCACCTGTTGTTCTTGATTCACCTCTCCTCCATCAAATCCTTGTTCTCATTTCCTCTCAACTCTCAAATGACCTTCCACGGTAAGATCCCAAACTCTTCCCATCTCACGCTCTTTGTCACCTTCTATGTTTTCCACCCATTCTCATTTATTTTTATTTTAAGACTCCGTTGGTCTTACTTTGAAATACAGATAAGAAGTTTTCACGGTTAAAAGCTGAAAGGGCTGCGAAAATCAAGCTACCGGCAGCATGGATTCAACCGGACCAATGGACGTCAACTCCTCCTTCTCAAAACCCTAACCAATTCCATCCCTAACCTCAATGAATTGAATTTCTTGTTATGGCAATTGAAGTTAACAACCATATTCTCCCTCAAAGGTATAGCCCACTGGCTAAAAGACTTCAAGGCTAAGAACTGCCCCTCAGAGACTAACCTCAAAATCGCTGGCTACATTCTGGCCAAACTTGATAATCAAACATATATCAATTGTGTCAAGGAAAACAATGCGCTGGACGGGATAACCTTGTGGAGATCAATTAACAAGTTATATGCCTCATCACAAACCGCCAATCAATCCCAAATCTTCTTTAAATTCCTGAATCTTGCCTTCGACCCCAAAAATGTGGAAAAGTTTATTACCGAAGTAGGGTCATGCCTGCTTCAAATTGCCAAAATTGGTATAAAGATGGACAAAGATATAGTGGCCTATTTGATCCTATACAAATTCCCTCCTCAGCTTGAACATCTGAAGACAACAATAACTCATTCACTCGGAGACGCCAAGATAAACGGGGACATGGTCCTCAGGCACTTGAATCAAATCAAAAACAAAATAGCCGCTGGAACATAAGCCTCTGCTCTGCTCGCCAATCAGGAACCATTGCAATGTAAACCCAATTTGCATAATCCTCAAGCCTTTCATCCAAAGAACAGGTGTTTCGCGCTGTATTCCCACCTTATCCCAAACAGCAACTCTACCTCCAAAAATCCAGCCCCTTCCTCACAAGCCGCCCCTAATTCTAAGGCCTCCGCGAACCTGGCCTACACCTTTGCCGTGGCCAACTTTCACCACATTGACCGCCGCTCCCTGCTACTTGACTCTGGCGCGTCAAACAACATGTTCAACAATTCCAGTTTTTTTGATTGGCTCAAAGAAAACAATACTGAGGTAAATATGGGAAAACTGAGTGCCTCCATAATGTCTTGGGGAACTGGGAATGCAAAAATTCATACCAAAACCGCGTCCCTCACCTTAAACAACTCTTTATTTATACCCAATCTGGTTGTAAATTTAATCTCCCTTGGACAATTAATTCAGAAGGGGTGCTTTCTATCCTGACTCAATTCCGAAAGCTTTGGCGTTTTCTTTGAAGAAAGAATTATAATTTCCAGATAAATCCAAAACAATCTTCTCTACATTGAAGAATCAAATTTCAATTTTTCCAATTGTCATCTTTTCCTAACCATGTCAACTATTCACAAGCGGTTTGGGCACGTTCATCACAATCAATTAAAAATACTTTTGACCTCATTCCCAAACCTCAAATGGGACCACAAACCTTGCATTGCATGTGCTAAAGGAAAAATTCACCAATCACCCTTCAAAGATCACATTCCCTTCAGCTCTTGTCAATTTGAATTTATCCATGCCAATGTTTGCGGACCAATCAGCCCCATATCCCCTTCAGGTCATCTCTATTTCCTCCTCTTAACTGATAATTATTCCAAATTCAAGACTTGTATCCCAATCAAGCTCAACTCCAATGTGGCCAATCAAGTCATCAATTTCATTAAACTACATTCAAACCGTTTCAACAGAATTCTGAGGATCTTCCATTCTGATAACGGTGGCAAATTTGTCAACAATCAACTGACCTTGTTCTTGAAAGATAACGGCATTTTACACACCACCTCAGAACCCTACACACCACAAAATAACCTGGTTTCCAAGTGAGGAAACAGAACATTAGTTGAGGCCACTAGAGGACTTCCATGATTGACATGTGCATCCCACTGAACCTGTGGGATGAGATCATGGTCAGTACTTGTCAAATCCTAAACTCAATCCCCTCAGTAAAGCTCAAAATCTCCCCTTTCAAAATCTGGAATAATCAACATCCAAAATTGAAGCTATTCTGCACTTTGGCCTCCAAGACCATAGTATTGAACAATCACGCAAGCTTCTCCAAGCTTGGCAAAAAGGGTACTGAGGGCATCTTGGTGGGATTCAATCTTGACCTAAATTCCTACAAAATTTTTTGCCCTGAGACTGGATCTATAGTTCGTAGAAAACATGTTAAGATATTTGAAAACATTAAATTCAATGACATTTCTCCTTCCTCCTCCAATTCTCCTTTTGACTCCCTTCTCAATAGTGATCTTCTTACTGATATTCTCATCTCCCCTACTCCAAAAACCACCGAAAATCCTAACTCAAACCCGTCTCAACCTCTTCAATCCATCTCCTCCGCAAACTCCTCTGATTCCCCTACTTCACCATCCTTGTTTCAGGCATCTGAAGACAAATCATCCTCCCGTTGAGACTCCAACACCTTGGACAATGAAAAAATCTCAAGTTCTCTCACCCCCCATGATACCTATAGTCTTTGCAATTGTTCCAGCGTCCAACGTCCTCAAAGATACAGCTTCCTAATGCACTCCGTCCCAAGATCCTATGAGGAAGTCAAGAAAAGCTTGGACCAAACCAGATGGTTGGAATCCATGCAGGTTGAACTAGACGGAATAGACTTGCTGAAGGTGTGGGAGGGATGCCATTCTCTCCCCAACGGAAAGCAAGCTCTATCCACCGTCTGGGCCTATTGGCTAAAAGAACAACCAGATGTATTGGGGTCCCTATTTAAATCTCAACTTTGTGTACAGGGATTCAAGCAACTAGAATTCTGCAACTATGGGGAGACTTATGCCCCTACTGGTTTGATAGTCACTCTCCGTGTCCTTCTTGTTTATTCCTTTCACCATTCCCTTCAAATTGTCCAAATGGACATCAAGTAGGCCTTCCTACACGCTCCCCTCGATGAAGACGTATTCATCAAATAACCCAATGGCTACCACTCCCCTTTTCCCTATTTCAAACTTAATAAGGCTCTTTATGGGCTAAAAAAGGCGCCCAAAAGCTGGTTTGATACGTTAAAATCTTGGATAATATCTGAAGGCTTCATTGTCTCAAGCGCCAATCCCTGTCTCTACATACACCAAGATTTATCTATTTTTGTGTTTGTCTACATGGACAACCTGATAGTCATTGGAAACTCCTCCAAATTCCGCTCTTGTTTAAAATCCCAGTTCTCCATCTCTCACAAAGGCCCGCTTCAAAAAATTCTTGGAAATCATTTGGTTGAAACTGCCCATGGTCCTGCCCTATTACAACCAAGTCATATCAAGTATGCCCTGAAGGAACTGGGGTTGCTTGAATCTAGACCAATCATCACTCCAATGACCCCAAATATCCATCTATGCCCTGCCTCCAATGAGGAGCACAGTGAATTCCTCAAACTTAATATAAATTTCCAATTGTTGTCTGGTTTTCTAAATTTCATAGCTAGCAGAACTCGTCCCAATCAATCTCATGCAGTATCCTCCCTATCTCAATTCAACACCAAGCCCGGTCTCCAACACTGGATGGAGGCCAAGCAAGCCTGGAGGTATCTCAACCACACCAAGAATCTGTCTCTCCGGCTAAAGTCCACCGACTTCAAATATGATATTAAGTGCTTCAGAAACTCCAACGGCGGCAATGATACAGAAACGCGACGGAGTCACACTGGCTACCTCATACTCTTGTACGGTTGTTGGGTCTCATGGAACAGCAAAATTCAACCCTCAGTTTCTTTATCTTCCACCAAAGGCAAACTGAAGGCACTAGTATTGGTTGCCCAAGAAAAGCTTTAGCTTGATAATCTCCTGCACAAATTGCATCCTTCTCTCACTCTCTCTCATTGTTTCAATATAGACAACAAGGCGGTAAATAATCTGGTCAACTTTTGCTCACACCATAGCGCGCTCAAGCACGTGGACACTCAGATAAAGTGGCTGCAGGAGCAACAGGCAGCCAAGAAATTGATCACAAACCAAATCCCATCTCACCAAATGCTTGCCAATCCCCTAACAAAACCAGCCATTAAGGCATCAGTTCTCAACTTAACAATGGCCTTTCTTACACCTCATAACTAAACACGGCGGTTTGTTGAGTTGAAAGCCGGCTCCCTCAAATAAATTGACGTACCCTGGTGTTGATACTCCAAATCCATGCCAACCCGTGGCTCTCCACTCTCAGCCCCGCTCAATTGACCTCAGCCTCTCCACCTCAGTCTCAACCATCCCTTTTCTCATTCTCTCCACCCTCCATCATTCCCACTATCCTTGCTCACTAGAACCCTCCAATTCACCCTCTCATCATTCTCATTCTCTCTGCTCACTCGACTACCTCCAGTTCTGTTGACTCCTTTCACTCCTGATTCCTCCAATCCCGTATCCAATCCTATCCGCGTCAATCCTCAATCCCGGCCTCACATTCATACAATCACCGGCTATTCAACTCTGATCTTTTGTTTAGCTGTGAGGATCATTATTAACTCATTGTCTCGTGTTGGAAACCTCCTAACATGTCTTTCAGTCTCCTATTTCCTTCTTCTGTCTCCTTGATCCACCTGTTGTTCTTGATTCACCTCTCCTCCATCAAATCCTTGTTCTCATTTCCTCTCAACTCTCAAATGACCTTCCACAGTAAGATCCCAAACTCTTCCCATCTCACGCTCTTTGTCACCTTCTATGTTTTCCACCCATTCTCATTTATTTTTCTTTTAAGACTCCATTTGTCCTACTTTGAAATACAGATAAGAAGTTTTCACTTTGTACAGTCTATGCTGGTTCTGAGTCATATAGAAATTCAATCCAATCTTATCATTTTCTTTGGCAACAAAAACAATTACCCCCATCAGATTCATCATCACTTATTTTTTGATTGCTGAAAATTGGCCCTCCCAATGTCCCCAACCATAGGTGCTCCTCCATTTTGATCAGGGAAATGACTCTTGCTTGCAAAACCACCTAAATTAGAGCAATTTCCTCTAGCAAGGAAGACTGATTGCATTTCCATCCAATCCCAATCCCCACTTTGTCATCATAATCTTATGCAACCAATCCATCCCCCCCTTTTTTGCTGATGGTATGGGCGCTTCTGCTCATCTGTTGCTCGCAGCCATTGTGTCAGTTGTTGCAGCCAAATTGCCAACTTTCTGACACCCATCAGCATTCTGCTCATCTCTTCCCTCCTAGCTCTCTCTTTTCCTTTCCAACGCTCTCTTTTTTTCATGATGCTTTGGCAGTTCTGTATCTTCTCATGTCACTATCATTAAGCACCATCATTTATTTATGAAAAGAAAAAAAATCCACTCTCATTTTTAGGTATCTTTTTAAGTAGTCTACAGGGCCTCTTTCCCATAAAAGTACTGGCTCTCCCCTGCCTTTTTGCCCATCAGCTATCATCTTATGATCCATCTTGTGTTATTGAATCATCATCTAAATCCTCTGATCAATAAATAAGGGTATTCCCCTGTGTGCCTCATCATAATCATAATAATAAATCTTGATATATCTTATGATTATCACCTGATACTCATCCTTATCACTAACCAATAGCCTTTCTTTTTTAAGAAGATTTTATCTGGTTGTCTACAGTGCATTGAACCACTCCTTTGATCCCTTTCTCTGACCACTTTGGTCTGGATTATTCATCTGATTATATTTTTGGGACCAGTCACATTTGACTGAGAGGTTTTTTTAAGCTTGAGACTTGGAGTGTTAAACATCCCTTTATTTCTTTAAAGTTGAATAATGCCACGCTATTCTTGAGTCCCTTGAGAAGTGCTGGGTTATTCTTGTTCAAATTTTTTACTTCTTTGCTTCTAGAGCTTCATAAATCAAATTTCAATGTTTTGTACAGCCACCCAAAGTTATCTGGCACCTTTCAAGCACTTGATTGCAGAGAGTTGGGCAGTTTCATTGTTTAAATATATGAATTATAGAAAAGAGCTTGAAGAAGAAATGAACTTAAGAGGGCTAAGACAAGAGCAGAGATGAATCAGACATTAAGTGTGAGAAGATGGATAAGAAAAGGATAAAATGAAGATCAAGAAACAAAAATCAAGCCGGAGGAACTGTTGGGAGAAAACTGGTATGAGAAAGTTGAGATTGAGGAACAAGGAACTGATGGCGCTGGTGAGTTGCTATTTGTGATGGACAGAGATTTGGTTAGAGATGGTTTGAAATGAGTCAATGTTGTTGAGAAAGATCTTGATGGGACTTACCAGCCAGATTCACTGTAGCGCGCTTGATGATGTGAGTGTCAGAGTGGTGGGTATATTGATTGTGATTGTAGATATTGCAGACGATAGAGCAAGAAGGAAGGATAAGAAAGTAAGACAAAAAGAAAAGGAAAGAAAATGAAAAAGGGAAGAGAGTTGTGGTGAGCCAAAGGATTCCTCCGGCAGTGACTGATGGAGGCAGTAGGGGTGTTGAGAGGTTGTGGTCATGCGATTGTGAGACCTTTCAGTGACATGAGGTCAAGAGGTGACATTGGCATGAGAACCCGCGACACTGACGTGGGAATAAGTGTCAAAGCAATAAGAAACATAGAGAAAATGAAGAAAATAAGAGAATGAGAGACAAAATAGAATATAAAAGAATAAAAGAAAGACAAGAGAAAACAAAGAACATTTATTATTTAACACCCCTCATGACTGGTAAGACTGGAGACACTGGCTTGTGAAAGGTGTAAATAAGATTGATAAGGTTGGCCAGATAGGGAGAAGGCAGAGGCTTGGTTAGTATGTTGGCTTTCATTTCTGAAGAGGAGATAAGTTTGACAATCAGGTTGCCAAGCTTTAGTTCTTCATCCAAGGCTTTTATTTTGATGTCGATGTGGCTTGACTTTGAGTTACAACCAAACTTCTTGAGTTTATCATTGAGCCCTTTTTTGTCCATGTAATGGAGACTTGGTTCGGGATCCTTTTTGAAAAGTTTGGCGACTAGATTCTTCATCCAAATGGCTTCCAAGAAGGAATCAACCAATGGATTTAGTTCTGCCTCTGTGGTAGAATGTGTGACGTTTTTTTTTTGATAACTGCTCCACATGATGAGGGAGCCTAAGAGAAGGGATAGGTGTTGAGTTGACAATTGCTTAAACCACTTCCCCGCTTCTCTCCGTTTCCCCGCTGTGGTGCTCTTTTATGGACGCAAGTCAGGAAAGGGCAGCAGGCGGCGCGCTCGTATGCCCAGCAGTGGTTGGGTTGGGCTCTGCACCTGGAGACGGGAGACGACGGATTGCGCGGATTGGAAAGCTTGCGCGGATCGGAAGGCTTGCGCGGATTGGAAGGCTTGCGCGGATCGGAAAGCTTGCGCGGATCGGAAAGCTTGCGCGGATTGGAAGGCTTGCGCGGATCGGAAAGCTTGCGCGGATCGGAAGGCTTGCGCGGATCAGAAGGCTTGCGCGGATTGGAAAGCTTGCGCGGATCAGAAGGCTTGCGTGGATTGCAAAGCTTGCTTGGGTCGGAAGGCTTGCATGGATCGGAAAGCTTGAGCGGATCGGACGGCTCGCGTGGACCAGGCGGACCGCGCATTGCAAGGCCCGCGGATTGGGTCACGTGGGTACGCGGATACCTGGAACGGGTTGATGGGCGGACGGGCACGGGCAGGCAAGCTGGGCGTACGTTAATATTGGGGGGCATGGGTTATGGGGCAAGGGATGGAGGGGTAGGATTGGGCTAGGGTTCTGTGCTTAGGGGTTGTATCTCATCATTCTTGCTTACTTGTGGTTGTACTTAGGTTAGGGTTGAGAGGGAGGACTTAAATACTTTGCTCTCAACTCTGGGTTGTAGGGGGGAGAGGACGGCACGGACTGGACTTGACGGACGGGGACCGCACTCTAGGATATCACTTTTATGGCATCGGATTGGATTGGATTGGAAAGAAAGGAATTCCTCTTATTATTTCTCTCTCTCTCTCTCTCTCTCTCGCTCTTGAAAGGCTGCATCTAATCTCCTTACAGACGCTTTGATCAACAACTTCCGGAACTCGAGGACGACTTTGTGAGGGATAACCTCTAAAGTTTCCACACCGCACACGCTCAAGCCAGACTTCCCTCGACTGCCCCCGGGAAGAGTGGTCCCCTTTGTCCTCATCCACCATCGTCCGCTCAGCTTCATCCCTTGGCTGGTCCTCGCACTTGGCCACCTTCTCCTCTCCCACTTTGAATCTCTCCCCAGCTATTCAACATTCTTCTTTTCTCCTCCGCTCCTCACCTCTCCAACATATTCCTTCCTTTATCCACCATTAACCATCACTTCTCAGTCATCACACCAACAATCCTCGATTGTGTCCTCAACTCATTTTATCTCCACTCAACAGTCAGTCAACCTCCGCAATAACGACGACCAATTCTTCCTTGACAGTCAACTCATCCTTTTGTCCAGCTGTGAGGCAACCTCTACCTTTTTTTTCTGTGAAATGCATCCTAACCCCTCTGTCCAGTTCTCTCCTCTCCGCACTTCATTGTCCCTCCATTCTTTCACAATCTCGTCCTTCCGTTTCTATTCTCTTTTCATTATTGTCGTCCTCCTCTCGGTAAGACCCTTCTCACTCTTTCCTGGCTGTCAATCCCTATGTCTTACGCGTTGTATTGTTGTTCCTTTCAAAGTCTCTGTTGGTCCTAGTTTGAAATTCATGATATTAAGTTTTCACGGTTAAAAGCCAAAACACCGCTACGACCAAACTAACCCGGTAATCATGGACCAAACTGGACCAACGGATTAGAACTCCTCGTTACTCCAAACTTTAAGGGACTCCATCCCCAATCTCCACAAATCCAAATTCTCCCTGTGGCGATCCAAATTGACCACCATCTTCTCCCTGAAAGGAATTGCCCAATGGCTTAACAACAAGTGCGATGTAGAGACTCCTGTGGGATTATATAAATAAAGTAGCAAATAGCTTGCTGGCAGTCCTTGAAGGGGAATTTAGTATTGCTTCTACTCCTTTGGAGTAATAGTATACACTAAGAGTGGTTTTGAATTGCCTTCCCTTCTAGTACTATAGTAAGTCTGCACAATAATTTATTTAAATTAATGGCTGGTTTCTTTGAGACTTAAAATAGGTCTCAGATCAGACCTAGGTTAGTTATTAATTGTTATTGGTAGGGTTTGTTGAAGAATAGACCAGATGTATTGGATTATTGGTTAATTATTGATCAGATATATGTGATCTTAACCAGTATCCCAATATCAAAGGGTTCAAGGGTTTTATCAAAGGGATGGTTCAGGAGAGGACCCAAGGATGGGTTTACCCACAGGGGGCTGGGTAGAGGAAAGGTTGGTAGTTTCTTTTTGTTGTGCTCTCTTTCTTTGTAAGGGTTATTTATTAATTAATGGGTGGGTTTTCTTTAATCTGGTGCTGAATATTTAGGTCACAGAAGAACCCTTATTCAAGCACCTGTTGGGTGGTTTAACTGGTTAAATATGGTTAATAAATTGGTTTCTGATTTCCTGTTTCTTTATAATTGGTTCACTACTAATATGTATCTGGGTAGGTACCACAGATGGATGGGTTGATGGGGTGGATGGATAGATGATGAGATGGGTCGTAATGATTAGGTGAGTGTGGGTATACAACTTGGATAGGGCAGAGAGGCCCTCCTTAAATAGACAAATCCTGCCCCCAGGGGTGCTCAAGGCTGCCCCTGAGGGTTCTCCCTGTTCTGGTGAGGAACAGTGAGATACAGTTACATGAGGCATTTCTGCTGGTTGGGAAAAGTTTGTACAGTTACATGAGGCATTTCTGCTGGTTGGGAAAAGCTTGTACAGGGGTTTCATGCATGCACAGCCTTGCATAGATTGCTGTGTAGCTCAGATAAGGTATATTGCTGTGCTGTACTGGTAGTTTATTCAGTGATTCTTGCTTCTACCTACATGTATTGCTGTGCAATACTGTTGGTTTGTTTGGTTCTGGTTAAGGCTGGTTCCACTTTCTCCTGCATATATTGCTCCTGTATACTTCTGCACAGCCTCTTGTATGTGTATTTGCTGCATGTTTGTTGGGTTCAGGTGACCAGATCTGACATGCTGCACTGCCTCCTGTATCTGTATTGCTGTATTCTGGCTGTGGTGACTGGATCTGGACTGGTTGCACTGCCTCCTGGATCTGTATACTGTATGCTGGATGAGGTGACTGGATCTGGCATGCTGCACTGCCTCCTGTATCTGTATGCTGTATTCTAGATGAGGTGACTGGATCTGGCATTCTGCACTGCCTCCTGTATCTGTATGCTGTATTCTGGATGGACTGGTTGTTGTGTGGTCCTGGTCTTGAGGATAAGCTGCCACTGGTATGTACTTGAGGGTTTACTAGGTATGCCTTATGTCTTCCACAGAGATGTGACACCTGGGTGGGTATGAGTTTGCCACAGTTGAAGGTTTCTTGGGCTGTATCTTCTAATCCATGAGAGATAGAGGGGTATGTTGGCTGAGTGACTATGGGTTATTTTCAATGTAGAATCCATTTCTGAGGTTAATTTGAGGGTTTGAGCTGTTGTTACACTAGAAAAGTGAGTCTGATGGCTATAGGACAGGTTTGGACTACCACAGCGACAAAGAATGCGTCCCCGAAGTAAACCTGGAAATTGCTGGCTACATCCTGGCAAAATTTGACAATCAAACCTACATCAATTGTGTCAAGGATACCGACGCTCTGAATGGAGTGGCCCTCTGGTGATCTATTAACAAATTTTACGCTTCCTCTCAGACTGCAAACAGATCTCGAAGCTTCTTCAACTTTCTTAATCTTGCTTTTGATCCTAAAAACGTAGAAAAATTCATCACGGACGTGCGATCCTGTCTACTTCAAATCTCAGAAATTGGAATAAAGATGGATGAAGATATAGTCGCCTACCTGATTCTATACAAATTTCCTCAACAGCTCGAACACCTAAAAACCACCATAACTCACTCCCTTGGAGAAGCAAAGATCAACGGAGATCTAGTCCTCAGACATCTAAATCAGATCAAAAACAAAGTAGCCGCCGGAACGTACGCTTTGGCTCTACTGGCAAATCAGGAACCACTTCGATGCAAGCCCAACTGTCACAATCCCCAAGCCTACCACCCAAAGAACAAGTGCTTCGCCTTGTACCCTCACTTACGACCCAACTACAACGCATCAAGCAAAAATTCCTCCTCTAAGCCTCCATTGCAGTCCACCTCTAACCCCAAAGCCTCCGTAAATCTGGCGTATATCTTTTCTGCGGCCAATTTCGATCGCATCGACCCCGCTTTCCTTCTCCTTGACTCAGGTGCCTCCAACCACATGTTCAACAACCCCAATTACTTCAACTGGCTCAAGGATGACCATACCAAAGTGAATACTGGGAAGCCCAATGCCTCCATCATGTCCCAAGGAACTGGAGACGCGACCATTCACACCAAAACAGCATCTCTTACCCTCACCAACTCACTTTTGGTACCCGACCTGGCAGTTAATCTATTCTCGCTAGGCCAACTCATCCAGAAAGGGTGCTCACTCACTCGATTGGGTCCCAAGGGCTTTGGTGTGTTCTTTGAAGGAAAGCTAATCATCTCAGGCCAAATTAATCACAATCTCCTCCACATTGAAGAATCAATGCCAAACCCCTCCGACAGCTACACCTTCCTCTCCATGTCCGCCATTCACAAACGTTTTGGCCATGTTCATCGCGAACAAGCAAAACTCCTCTCCACCTCTTTCCCAAATCTGAAATGGGACGATGATGCCTGCACCTCCTGCGCCAAAGGAAAAATCCATTGCCTACCTTTCAAAAGCCACATCCCTCCGAGCTCTTGTCCATTTGAAATGATCCACGCCAACTTATGCGGTCCCATCAATCCCATCTCCAAATCCGGTTGTCAATACTTTCTGCTCCTCACCAACAATTTCTCCAAGTACAAGACTTGCATCCCCATCAAACTCAAGTCGGACGTGACCGAGGAGATCATCAGTTTCATAAAATTGCACTCAAACCGCCTTTACAGAATTCTGAAGATATTTCACTCTGACAATGGCGGTGAGTTTCTTAACTCTCGTCTCTCATCCTTTCTCAAAGACAATGGCGTTCTTCACACCACCTCCAAACCCTACACTCCTCAGCATAACCCGGTGGCCAAACAGGGAAATAGAACTCTTGTTGAGGCCGCCAGAACATCAATGATTGATATGTCCATTCCTCTCTCTCTATGGGATGAAATCACTGTCAGTGTGTGCAAGATCCTCAACTCCATACCTTCCATTAACTGCAAAATATCTCCGTTTGAATTGTGGCACAACAAGAGTCCAAAACTGAATCTATTCCGAACTCTTGGCTCCAAGACCATTGTCCTCAACAATAATTCCAAACTCTCCAAATTTGAAGAAAAGGGCATAGAGGGGATCCTTGTTGGATTCAACCTCAACTTAAACTCCTATCAAATTTTTTGTCCCGAACTGGGCTCTTTTGTCCGTAGCAAACATGTTAAAATTTTTGAAAACATAAAATTCAACGATGCCTCCTCCTCCTCTCCTGATTCCCCCTTTTATTCACTTCTCCATGGTCCTTTAACTGACCTTCTCATTTTCTCTCTCTCCAAAAATCCATCACCACCTGATCCTCCACCTCAGAATTGTCTCTCATCCTCTCCTGAACTGTCCCCTTCCATCTCACCGACTCCGGCGCTTCAACCATCTGAGAATGACTCCATCCCTGAATCCGACTCCGACACATCTGACGTTGAGCAGGTCTCCAACCTCCTGGTACCTAACGATGCACACAACCTGCGCAATCGCTCAAATATTCAACGTCCTCAGCGATACGGATTCCTCATGCGATCCATCCCTAAGTGCTACAAAGACGTAGAGAAGAGCCCCGATCGAATCAAATGGTTGGATTCCATGAAAGTTGAATTAGATGGCATTGACCTACTCAAGGTCTGGGAAGGATGTCACGTCCTACCAGACGGAAAGCAGGCGCTATCCACCATCTGGGTCTATCGACTAAAGGAACAACCCGACGGCTCCGACTCTCTCTTCAAATCAAGACTTTGCATCCAAGGCTTCAAGCAAACGCCATTCTGCAATTATGGGGAAATCTATGCTCCCACCGGATCAATCGTCACCCTTCGCGCTCTCCTAATCTATGCCTTTAATCATTCTCTCAAAATACGTCAATTGGATATCAAATCCGCTTTTCTGCACGCCCCACTCGACGAGGACGTCTACATCAAGCCCCCCGACGGATACTTCTCACCCTTTCCTTATTTCAAACTCAACAAGGCACTGTAAGGCCTAAAGCAGGCTCCCAAAAGCTGGTTTGACACGTTGCGGGCTTGGATAATATCTGAGGGCTTCAACGCCTCAAGTGTGGATCCCTGCCTTTACATCAGTAACGAACATTCCATCTTTGTCTTTGTCTACGTTGACAACCTGATTGTACTTGGAAAGTCTGACAAATTCTGCAATCGACTCAAATCTCAATTCTCCATCTCATATGAGGGTCCCCTCCACAAAATCCTTGGAAATCAGCTCGTCGATACTTCCCACGGCCCGGGTCTTCTACAGCCGAAACACATTGACTACGCTCTAGAAGAACTAGGTCTGCTTGAATCCAAACCAATCAGTACTCCCATGACTCCCAACTCTCATCTTGTTCAAGCGTCCGATGAAGAACATCACAAATTCCTCAAGCTCAATATCAACTTTCGGTCTTCTACAGGATTCCTCAACTTCATAGCCAGCAGGACTTGTCCCGACTTGGCCTACTCCGTATCCTCCCTCTCTTGACACAATCACAAGCCCGGTATTCAACACTGGCTGGAAGCCAGACATGTTTGGCGATATCTCAACCACACCAAGAACCTTGCCCTCAGACTCAAATCAAGCAACTTCAAATACGACATTGAATGCTTCAGTGACTCCAACGGCGGCAACGACACCAAAACTTGTAGAAGTCTCACGGGTTTCATTGTCCTCTTGTACGGCTGCCCGGTATCATGGAACAGCAAGCTTCAACCATCCGTATCACTTTCTTCCACTGAGGGTGAGCTGAAGGCGTTGGTGTCAGTGGCCCAAGAGAAGCTATGGCTTGAAAACCTTCTTCACGACCTGAATCCTTGCATCCAGCTATCTCACTGCTTTAACATTGACAACAAGGCAGTCAACAACTTGGTCAATTTTCGCTCCCATCACAGTGCTCTGAAGCATGTAGACACACAGATCAAGTGGCTGAGAGAACACCACGAAGCCAAAAACGTAATCACCAACCTCATTCCTTCCTATGAAATGCTTGCCGACCCATTGACCAAGCCGGCAATTAAACCCTTGGTCTCGAATCTCACCTCCTTTGTCTTGGCGCCTCACAACTGAACAGGGCGGTGTGTTGAGTTGAAAATTGCTTAAACCACTTCCCCGCTTCTCTCCGTTTCCCCGCACACGCTCAAGCCAGACTTCCCTCGACTGCCCCCGGGAAGAGTGGTCCCCTTTGTCCTCATCCACCATTGTCCGCTCAGCTTCATCCCTTGGCTGGTCCTCGCACTCGGCCACCTTCTCCTCTCCCACTTCGAATCTCTCCCCAGCTATTCAAAAATTCTTCTTTTCTCCTCCGCTCCTCACCTCTCCAACATATTCCTTCCTTTATCCACCATCCACCATCACTTCTCAGTCATCACACCAACAATCCTCGATTGTGTCCTCAACTCATTTTATCTCCACTCAACAGTCAGTCAACCTCTGCAATAACAACAACCAATTCTTCCTTGACAGTCAACTCATCCTTTTGTCCAGCTGTGAGGCAACCGCTACCTTTTTTTTCTGTGAAATGCGTCCTAACTCCTCTGTCCAGTTCTCTCCTCTCCGCACTTCATTGTCCCTCCATTCTTTCACAATCTCGTCCTTCCGTTTCTATTCTCTTTTCATTATCTTCGTCCTCCTCTCGGTAAGACCCTTCTCCCTCTTTCCTGGCTGTCAATCCCTATGTCTTACGCGTTGTATTGTTGTTCCTTTCAAAGTCTCTGTCGGTCCTAGTTTGAAATTCATGATATTAAGTTTTCAATAGGTGTCCGGATTTAGATTTTCTAGTTTCTCAGTTGTCACTCCAGGTGGTGTCACTATAGCACTTGATTTGAGATTTTGAGGTCCGGATTTGAAGCGCAAGTTTGATATTTCTAGTTGCCTTGAGGTATTTCCAACAGCGCTTGACTTCCCTCAAGTGACAAAGGCCTGGCTTTTTTCAGAATCTTGCAAGGCTGGAAACGGCAAGACTCAGATCAGGTTGCGTGAGACAAGCTATATAGTTCATTAGGAAGACAGCAGATCAATAGTTGATGTTTAAAGATTTGAACTCTTCATGGTCTTCATCATAGGAGGGAGTGAGATTTTCATTTAAGGTCAGGGGAATGGAGGATGGATTGCAGTTGGTCATTTTTAATTCTTCTAAGCCATGTTTGATGTGCTTTGGCTGAGAAAGGAGGATTTTTTCTCCAATTTGCTTTTATTTCATACCCAGAATGGTATTGGTTTAATGGTGGCTTGAGTTGGGAAATCAATTGAGGAAGGCCTGTTGAAAGTAATTTCCTGAGACAACTAGAATAAGACCGTCGACGTGGAAGAAGAGAACAGATTTTCCTTTGGTGTGGATTTAAAGGCAGGGATTGGAGATGCACTTGTGGAAACCCTGTTTGCGCATCCAGGAAGTTAACATGTGAAACCAGTTCGCGGGGGCTTTTTTGAGTCCATAGAGCAATTTCTTCAGAATGAGATAATTTGACGTTCTTTTGGATCCTTTGGGTCATTTAATGACAACCTTATTGGACAAGGGTGCATGCAAAAAGGCGCTCTTCACGTCAAATTGTTTGATAGGTAGAGAGTGGTGTAACCCAAAGAGGAGAGCCATTCAAAGAGAAGCCGCCTTCCCGGTGGGGCAGAATGTGTCTTGGTAGTCCAGACTGTAGATTTGATCAAAGCCTTGGACACACAGATGATTTTTGTATAAAAGAGGGTCACTGTGGCAGTTGTCCTTGATTCAATAAAACCATGTAACATTGAGGGGATTGATGGGCTTGGGACCCTTGTAGTTGTCCCAGACAGAGAGAATTTTTATTACGTCAAGTTTGCAATTCATGGAAGCATCCCATTTGCGAGAGTGGGGGCACTTTTTAGCTTGTTTGTATGTTCTGGGAACAAAATAATGGTGGTATCTGTATTGATTGGGAGGTTGAATTAAGGATCAATCTTGCAGTTTGTATTTAGGGTTGAGATGATTTGCAAGGTCATCGGAAGAGTTGGATGAGGAGTCAGAGGAAAGTTCTTCAGGCGGAGGAGAGACTGGAACAGGAGTTGGAGAGGAGGTGATGGAAGAATGAGAGTTAGGAGGAGAGATTAGATTGGGAGAGGTGTAATTAGAGGTAAAAAGAAGAGGAAGATCATTGTTGAGTTTTATGAGAAGAGGTTTTTCAGAAGTGATTTCAGAGAGAGTGGTAGGAAGTGGCAAGGATGAAGGGTTTTTGATTATCTTGAGGTGTTTGGTAGAAATAATAGAGTTATCAGGAGTGAGAATTTGATAGGAAAGGAAGCTTGGGTTGTAACCCAATAGAGTGCCGATAAGGCCGTGATCTTTGAAATTTTAACCTTGAGAAATTTTGTTGTTTACATAGGCAAATTTGGACCCAATAGGATGGAAATAGCTGTAAGGCAGCATTTTATTAGTAAAAATTTTGTTAGGAGAAGGGGAGTGAGGATTCTTGGGAATTTGGTTCAGAGCGAGGCAAGCAGTTTGAGAAATTTTGGCCCACAGATTGTGCGGAAGCTTGGAACTACAAAGAATGGAGCAAATAGCCTTGGTGAGAGTTCTGTTTTCTTGTTCAACTTTTCCGTTGTGCTCATGGCGATAGGTTTTGGTAACAAGATGTTGGATGGAATTAGAAGTAAATAATTCCACAAGATCAGTTGAGGTGAATTCGCGGCCTCCGTTGGTACAAATGGTTGCAGGATAGCTGTTTCTTTTTTGATATTTGTGGTTGAGAATGAGTTTCAGTACCAAGCAAGCATTGGATTTGTTTTGAAGGGGAATGGATGATAAATATCCGGAAAAGTTGTCCACTACCGTCATAATGTAGTTCATGTTGTTTCTAGATGAAGGAGTGATGGGACCAATTAGATCTATGTGGAGTTGCTCATACGGTTGAGATGTTGATTTGGAAGTGTTGTTGAAGGAGGATTTGGTGATTTTAGAGAAGATGCAGTCTTTGCATTGAAATTCGGAAATAGAATTAGATGAGAGATAAGGAAAGAGGTTTTTGAGGCAATAGGGACTGGCATGGCCCAGAAATTTGTGAATTTGTTTTAGTTTGTTGGAAGAGGGTTCCTTTTGGTTGAGATAGCACAGTTTGCAATCATTTCCAACCAGTGAAGGAAGATTGAAGACGAAAAGATTTCCTTGGATAAAGCCGGAGAAAATAGGATTGGAGTTAGAGTAAAGTTGGAATTGAGATCCATTTGACACCAGTGAGCAACCCTTGGATGAGATGAGTTCACCGGGACTGATGAGATTAATGACTAGGTCCAGGACAAAGAAGCAGTTGGATAAGGTTACCACCGAGTTGTTCCAGAAGAGTTTGATGGTTCCTTTTCCCTTGATGGGGAGTTTAGCTCCTTCTTTTCCAGTGTTAATGAAGTCGTTGCCAACAAGTTTGTTGAAATGGATGAAAAATTTGGTTGAGTTGAACATATGGCAAGAGGCTCCTGAATATAGAATAATCCAAATGACGGGATTGATTTCTTTGATCCAAGAGGTAAGTAAGGCGTGATAGTGAGCCACTTCCTTACCCTTAAAGTTGGAATTTAGTTGGACTCTCCATTTGGCTTGTGCCTCTCTCCACCATGTGGGAGCAAGATGCTTGTGTTTGTGCCAACATTTGTCTTCATTGTTATTGGGAGATAAAGGATTGTGGAAGCCTTGTTTGCATCTGAGTTTGCAAGGAACAGGCTTCTTGGGATTTTGTGGAGTGACGAGTGCAGTGTTGTGAGACTTGATTTCCTTAGACTTGGACTTCGATTTGTTGTTGAGTTGAGTAAATTGGTTGAAGACAAGATTGACGGTAACACTCTTGTCGGAGTGCATGATCTGTTGATGGAGAGGGTGAAGCAAAGAAGGAAATTTAAATAGAATTAAATAGGAGAGTATGTCTTCTGGGAGATCAATTCCCACGTCAAGCATTTTCTTTATGGAAATCTTGGTGTCGGTGATGAAAGCGTTTATTGCGTCTGGCCTGAACTGTTGATAGAGAAAATTGTTGAAGATACAAGCGCAATTAGGTGTTTGAGAAGAGGAAAATTGTTCCTTTATGGTTTGCCAGAGGAGTTTTGCAGAGGAAATGTTTGAGGAATTGACTACGTTATTTTGCGTAATGGAGTCAATTTGGGAAAGCAGGATGACTCTGATTTCCATATCTTTGGTTGAGCTTAGACTCTTGGCATTGTCTTCTAGTGCGTCTTTCACTCCCTTGAGTTCCAGCAACATTGTCATCTTGTCTTTCCAGATAGAGTAGTTTTTGTCTGTCAGAATTGGAACAACCTTGAGAGCTGCATTCAAGATGACTTGACAAAATCCGTGTTGCTTGATCTCTCCATGGTGCTGTTACGTTTGTTGGGTTGGCTTTGGCTTTGAACCGTTTTAACTATATGAATTGTAGCAAAGAGCTTGAAGAAAAAATGAACTTAAGAGGGCTATAACAAGAGCAGAGATGAATCAGACATTAAGTGTGAGAAAATGGATAAGAAAAGGATAAAATGAAGATCAAGAAACAAACATCAAGCCGGAGGAAATGTTGGGAGAAAACTGGTATGAGAAAGTTGAGATTGAGGAACAAGGAACTGATGGCGCTGGTGAGTTTCTATTTGTGATGGACGGAGATTGGGTTAGAGATGGTTCACAATGAGTCAATGGTGTTGAGAAAGATCTTGATGAGTCTTACCAGGCATATTGACTGGAGCGCGGTCGATGATGTGAGGGTCAGAGTGGTGGGTATATTGATTGCGATTGTAGATATTGCGGGTGATAGAGCAAGAAGGAAGGATAAGAAAGTAAGACAAAAAGAAAAGGAAAGAAAATGAAAAAGGGAAGAGAGTTGTGGTGAGCCAAAGGAGTCCTCCAGCAGTGACTGATGGAGGCGGTAGGGGTGTTGAGAGGTTGTGGTCATGCAATTGTGAGACCTTTCAGTGACATGAGGTTGAGAGGTGACATTGGCATGAGAACCCGCGACACTGATGTGGGAATCCGTGTCAGCCACGAGACAGTTAGAATTGTCCAAATGTCTGGAAACTCATATGTCCTGCTGGTATAGTGGCTAAGTACTAGGCTCACTTCCCAGTATCTCATACCAAGGTCACTGGTTCAAACCACAATGGAGACAATAATGAAAATGTTGAATAGTTTTGTAATTATATATTAAATCTTAATAATATTACATAATGTTGTATAAGTATGTTTTTATGAGTATGGATTATGGAATTAAAACCTTGATAATTTATATTATCAAGAAGGGGACCCAATATAACTTTAAATTAAGTTATGAGGATTCAGATGCGTCCCAATTATTGATATAGAAGTTCCCAAAGTGTTTCCTCTCTTTGGGAAGGAGTTACAGTAATCATATTAACCCATACTCTCTATACTGTATAAATTAATTACACATTATCCTTCTTTGGGATGTAATTATAAGTAATACTCCCTCTGTACACTTAATACACCTTACTGAGCCTTGAGAGCGTTCACTCAGAGGCTTTAGAACTTAATTGTAAGCTATGAACCTTCTAGTAGCACTGCCAAGAGTATATACCTCTTATAGGTATAGTATAATTATAAATTAATTACTTATTTAATACTATCCCCTTTTGGATGTAATAATGCTTTAATATACTTCACTGAGCCTTGAGTGCGTCCACTCAGAGGGCTCAGAGTTCATCTGTAGGCTGTAAACCCTTTTAAACATTGCACAGAGTATACATACTCTATGTGTATAGTATGAGCTAAGATACTTATAATTAAAATTAAATTATTTGCCAAAGTATTAAGCTACATTAAATAAATATAAATAATCATTATAATGGAATCTAAGGTTTCTATACCGTCCATCTGAGTGATGTATAAGTCCTAAGACCCAGTAAGTAACCTTTTAGTAAGTAAAATGAAAACTTTACCTTGAAAATCCTTCCCAATGGGTACTAGTTCTTCATTACCCATTGAGAATGATGTAATGATGTCTTGGGCCTTTGAGGACGAAACCAAGGAGAGCCTGACACTCCCCTGGTGATTACTAGAGTCCCCTGAGGGCTCCTGTTACCTTAAAAGAGCAGGGTCTTTACCCTATAGCCCTTTCATCATCCATTATATATTATTATTTGAACAAGAATACAAGCAAGACTTAACAAGCCCATTAACCTTAATCTCAAGAAGAAGATTGACTGGGGCTATAAACTTTGGTATTAAATTCAATCAATAACCTATCTGGCAACATCAATTTCGAGTGGAAGGTCTCACTTGAATAAGTAACCCCTGTGTGTTACTCTTTAAAGGGTGTGAGCTTATTTATAAGCAAATCTCCTTTTGGTCTTACTCCTTTAAGACTAAGGCCCCTTACCTATTATAAAGGTTTAAGATGTGGCTATTTACTCATAATACCTTGGTATTATTCGAGTCTGTAAAATTTTAAAGTTGCTGTTTGGAATATATAAGTCAAAACTAATTTAAATATTGGTTTGTCTTTATTCTTTTGCAGGTTTAACCACGGCTAGGTATAGCAATAGAGGTTAAATCCCTGACAATCTGCATCGAAGCAACAAGAAACATAGAGAAAATGAAGAAAATAAGAGAATGAGGGCAAAAGAGAATATAAAAGAATAAAATAAATACAAGAGAAAACACAGAACATTTATTATTTAACATCATTGAGGACCTGGAGTTTGGTTGGGATTGAGTTGATTTTTCCTAATCTTCTTCTGATGAAGAGTTATTAGCTTGTGGGCATTTTTAATTAAAACTTCCTTGTTTCATTGAACTATAAAAAAAATTTAACTCTGTTTGTTCAAGTCTTTTCCCGCATCATCTTGCCTCAGATAGTGTTGTTTCATTGCTTCCAACTACTATCAAAATTTATCCTTTACATTGATTCCTTTTTTACAAGCATCTGGATCTTGATTACGGTTACATTCAAATATTTTTTTAAAGCTCAGGAGGGCAGCCTGAACAGAACTTTTTCCCCTTCACAGAACTGCCTGCGACTAAGCACTTTTTGGAGTCTTACAGCATTAGTAAAATGAAAAGAAGCGTCTCTATTTTACAAACGTTGCTGGAGATTCTCTTAGGGCTTATCAGATATAGTGAACCCGCCATTTATTTTTGCCCAAACCTTCCATTTTAATGGCAGGTTTCTGAAATACACATACCCCCTAACTGGTGTATTTCAAAATTGTGTGTTTCATGGAAATGAAGATTTCAAACATCAAATCTGCCATTTATGAATCATCATCCGTCCACAATCCATGACGTGCAAAAAACCCATCTACACCTCGACATCAGCAAATCAATTCCAATCCCATATACATTGCTTCACACATATTTCATATTTACTTCTCCACATCTCCATTGCTTCACACACACCCCATACCTATTTTTCAAAAATAAAAACAAAAAAAACCTCAATTTATTGCATCCAACCTTAGATTGACCACCAAAAACTTCAAAACCTAACAGGCAAACTCATGAATAATACAATCATCCAAGTGATATCTCTCAACCAACCTTTGAGCCTGCCTCAAACTCTGAAGCCAACCTAACCACTAAAACCAAAATCCCCTCTTACTCCTCAATTTTCACCAGCTCTCCCCAAGTCTCTTCAAAACCTTATTATGATCCACAATTCAAAGCAAAAAAAGCAAGTCTTACTCACCATCTAAGAAGATTATTACATCCTCATACTCTTCCATCTATCTCATTCTTTGTTGATAGAAAGGTTTCTATCCAATCAGTTATCTTTACTGAATAGACATAGATATTTACATAAAAATCAAAATTAATCTCACTCAAGACTCAGATCATCATCATCATCAAGCTTATAGCCACAACATGGGTTCATCTCACAGTCAGTTTGGTTGTCCAGGCTTGGAAAAAATAGATATCAATTTAGACAGCACCCCTGCTATAACATATTAGCACAAGACAATTTGCAGGATGGTCAATGTGCCAAGAATTCCAAGCTGGTGGTCATTTTCAAGCCTCTGCTTTCATCTTGAAGCCTTTTCAACTCCTGAACGGCTTTCAATTAAATATTGATTTATTCTCTCAGGGACACCCCACCCCAATCCTAGCCTATTTTTTGAGTATCATCTATTCATCCCACTAAGCCCCAGCTCCCCTCACTCATTCCTCCAAGATTGATCTACTCATCCCTCCATAGTCATTGTAATTTAACAACCCCCAAACTATGCCTTTCTCCTATTACTCCTCTGTGCTCATACTCAGAGGGAATAATTAAAAAGATCATCACAAACCAAGAAAGATCAGGAAAAAGGCTGGAATCGGATGTCCATCCACCAATTGAAAACCAAAACCAATTCAAGATATGATCAACAGGTTATCCTCTACCCGCCTCAAACTCCTTCAACCTTTTTTTGATTCCATCTGGTATGTTCAATCCATTTGTAGGTCCAATTGGAACACTTCCACCCAAACTGTTTGTGCCTTATATGCCTCCCCCACCCCACTCAACTCCAAAATATCACCCCTAACCCACCATTCCATTGAGATAGATTAATTCAACATTAAAAATTGATTGATTATCTCAGATTCCTACTAAACCACCCCCAGGATTGATTGAAATCCCCTTCCATCCATGCTCCAAATCTACCCCAAATACAAAAAAATCTTCCAACAATACCAACACAACAAAATCAACATCAAAAGCAGTAGTAACAGCAGCAGCCACAACCACATCAGCCAGTATTGGTAAAACTCTGATTTGAGAGATGTTTTGATCTGTTTGGCAGATAAGATCCCCTGTTGATTGGCAAATGGCTACAACTGTTTCAAAAAATGCTGGATCTCTGGATCCATCTTTATGATTTAAAACATACTCTTCTCCAATAAAAGATTTTTTCAAGCTTCCATGGAGGGCAGTTGATCTGAAAATTCAGATTATTGTTTGTGAATTATTGGTTTCAATCATTCCAACTTTGATCAAACCCCTTGGATTGTTAACCAGATTACTTTTCTTGGATTTCATTTTTGAAATCCAGTACACATGATGAAGACTTAGGCTACTCCAAAGTTTACTACCCAAACAAATATAACCAGGTAATATTGACAATTTGATCACAGTTGATTCTGATTACACACCCACCCTTTTTCTGAAACCCCAATTCTTCTCCCACAAACCTGAAAATTTCATACAATTAATTTGATCCCTTCATGATCCTCACCACAATCAATGTATTTTGATGGGAGGAAACAAGATAGGAGGAGATGATTTGACAAATATACAGAGAACTGGAAAGAATAAGGATTGGAACCCCCAAACTTTTATACAATGAATTGGATTGGAACCCCCAAACTTTTATACAATGAATTGAATCCCTTCTTGATCCTCACCCCAATTAAAGTATGTGAATTGGAGGAAACAAAATGGGAGATTATTTGAAAAAAATGAAGAGAAAGGGCAAAACCAGGGCTGAATGTCATTACTATTATTTGAAGGTGATGTGTGAGGCCCCATTTTCTTCAGTTTTTGACCATGTGGAAAAGGGTTGGGCTGTTTTTTTAGATTCTAAATCAGTCAGGATTAAGCACAAAAGACAAGAAATTACTTAATTAACTGAAAATATTATAATTCCAATGGAGATAACAGAATATCTTGCCCCCCATTGGAAAATCTGTTTAGTTCTTCCACCCCAGGAAGGGAGAAATCCAAAGAAGTAAGTGAGGGATTTTAAAATACATATGCACTTAGGCGTGCGCTACGTATAAGTGTAATCCAAATGGGATGCACATATGGGCCTCTCCAGCCCATTGGACACTCAAACCAAACATACGGGCCTGTGTGGATGTCACTGATTTGGGGAAACTGGACTCAAAACGCGTGAAACAGGCTCATTGGTACACGGGACCTAACGGGCCTGGTGACAGATATGGGCAAAGACAGCCAGATGGTCTTGTATGGGAGTAATTGGGCCCAAGGTTTATTTTGGACATACTTGTCCAGACGGGCTGGCCCGCCAAAGTATGTTTTACTTAGTTTTCGGGCTTGGGGCGGCCCATTGGGGCCGCCGCCCATGTTGCAGCCCAGTTGGGGTTGGCACTGCAAGAATCCAAACGGTGCTAGGCCGTGGCAGTTTGGTGGAGGGGAAAGGTGCTGTTTAGGCTGCCCTCCTGAGTGTTACAAAAATATTTAAATGTAACCAAGATCAAAGTCCAGAACCTGGTAAACGGGGGACCAAAAGTAAGAGGATAAAGATTATAGTGGTTGGTAGCTGGCAAACAACACTATCTGAGGCAAGATGGTGCCGGGGAAAATTTGAATTGAAGAAGTCAAGGTTTGTTGAGAGTTCAACAAGACAAGGCAATTATAAGTAACAACGCCCACAACCTGATAGCTCTGGTTGTCAGCAGAAGCTTAGGAAAGATCAACTCAATCCCAAACAACCTCCAGGTTCTCAATGAACCTTCCCAACTCTCCGCAATCAAGCGCTTGAAGGGTATCAGATAGCTGTGGGTGGCGGCAAAATACAAAGCTAATTTTTTGAAGAAGCTCTAGAAGAAAAACAATAACTGATTCAAACAACAATAACCCAACACTTCTCAAGGGACTCAAGAGTAGCGTGGTGGAATTCAACTTCAAAAGAGAGGAAGGGAGTTTTAACACTCCAGTTTTTAAGCTTAATAAAACCTTTTCAGTCAAATGTGGCTGGGTCCAGAAAGATGATCAAAGGATGATCAGGACCAGTATGGTTGGATAAAGGTATCAGGAGTGGTGTAACACACTCAAGAATTCAATTAGTTGAATTCTTCTTCAACCAGCAAAGCTATTGGTTGGTGATAAGGATCAAGGATCAACGATTTGAGTATGTAGGCTCAAGGATCAAGGGGAAATCATAGATATAACCAAATTTGTGTCTCAGATAAAGGGGAATGAAGACCCCACGTATGATGTATTACAAGGTGAAAATGATGATGATCCTCCCTGGTATGGTAGGATGTGATGATGATGGTGTGATCTGATCTGATGATAAGGTAGCATGTGCTGATAGGATCCCCTGATATGATGTGCTGATCTCCTCCAAAAGGCAGGGGAGAGCCCCTCCTTATATGGGCAGGAGGCCCTGTTAGACTATGTACAAGGGATACTACAAATGGAGCAGAAAAAGAAAGAATGTTTTTTTTTTTTGATGTTCAGATTTTTTTAGGTGATCAGAAGAATTTGATCATGCAGGCTGGTGAAAATCCGGCCTGCCTGACTGGGGTGGGATCTATCTTCATCCCTTCACCTATGCTGCATCCGTCCGTGGACGGGCCCGCGCAACAATACCAAGATCACCCCCCCCCCTCGCCCAAAGGCGGAAGGGGTGGGAAAGGGAAACAGATCAGACCGCCCGCGGGTGTCCGCGGGAAGTAGACAAAAATCTCCACCCCCACCCAAAGATGGAAGGGGGCGGGAGAGTTCCAGGAGCAACAGTGGGCGATGGATCAATGATGTTGGGGATGGTTGGCATGAAGATGAGGAGGAGGCTGTAGGAGTGGCAACAAAGGTTAAAGCCGGAGTTGCAGCGCTCGATCAAGGAAGATGATTAGGATATGATGGAGAGAGAGTTTATTGATGGCCTTGGATGAAAAATATGTCTTGAGGATCAAATGCTAGATAAGGGTTGGAGCCGTGCTATGACAGACTGGATGGATATGATTTCTTTTCTTTGAATGACAGATGATGACTTGGGTAGGCTAAGTTTTGAATGGAGAACAATTAGGATTTATGGGAAGTTAACACAAGAGTGTACTAAATCAAGAGGCGCAATACTTTTGATGTCAAGTCCGGCTGGGGGTAGATAGAGGAGGGAGGCACAGCTGTGGTAGTGGCAGTCGGTGTTGGGGACTTTGATCAATACGAGTGAGAGTGAGAGAGAGAGAGCAAGTAAAGCGACCGGAGAGTTGGGGGATGAAGCAATCAGGGTGCTGGTAAGATTGTGAGTCTCGGTGGGGAGTGGATTGGTGGGATAGCTTGGCTTGGTAGGTTTGAGATTGGGATGATGGGCGCCGTAGAGTTCTTTCCACCTCTTGAGTCGACGCTGTTCCTGAAGCCTGACGGCCTTCCTACTCGGTTGAAGGGTGATGAGAGGTAGGACGAGTTTGAGTAGGCAAGGTGGATTGGGAATGAATTGATCATCCTCCTTGATCTTGAGTCAAGTTGGTTTGAATAATTCTCTCACAATGAGGGATGTGGAGGATGGTGATGATGAAGAAGAGAGTGAGGAGTTGGAATGGTTGATCAAAGTCTGTTTGGCGGTGGAAATGGATGAAAATGAAGGGAAGTTTGGGCCGAGCGGGTCTTGGCCCGCGGATTTGGCCAAAAGGAAGGGGGAGAACAAAGAGAGAGGGGATCAAACATGCTACTTAGATGGTCAGGCCAAGAGAGGCCTGTCCTATACAAATGGGATAAAGGGATGTTTCACAGGATGAGGAAATTGGAGAAGTGATACTGAAAAAGAAATTCTGATTTTTTTTTTTTTTGAATAACACCTAAATAAAAGAGTCAAAAAATTTTTTTGAATTTTTCCGCATCTGGTCCAGGGTGTCCAGATTTGGTCACCACACCGCCCGCGTTGCAGCCCGCTCAGGGCGGCTGCCCGCGTCACGGCCCACTCAGGGCCGCTGCCCGTGTCACGGCCCACTTGGGGCCGCTGTTTGTGCATTTGGCCCTTCTATGGGCCCCGACCGCCCGCACAGAACCGTGGTTGAAGCTTCCGCGCTGGGTGGTGGCCGGGGGGCTGGTGGTCCTGGCTCCTCCCCCTCTGTAACAAGCCAGCAACCGGTTGCAAGGGGTGACTGGTCATGGTGGGGGGACTTGATCCCCCCCACCAAAAGAGGTGGCCAGGCTGGTTGCATCCAGGCGACCGGCGGTGGGGGGGAATTGACCACCCCCCCCACCATCAAAGGGGTGCTCTCCCCCCCCCCTTTACCAAGGGGGAGGGGCAACGGGCTGGATTGGACCTGACCACCCCCCAGCCCACTTACCGTAGCAACGCCCTGGGGGTATTGACCCCCAGGGCCCCTAGTAGGGGGATTTGACTGCCCTCTCCAGGGATTTGAGAGAAAGAGGGGGGGGCGGCATGTCCGCCGGTTACAACCCCCCCAGGTGAGATTTTGGTTGGACTCAGGTAAGTCCTGGGTCCCACCTGGCCCATATGAGGTGCCAGGGCTGTGAAAGTGCTAAGAAAAGTAACAGGTCTGGTTGTAATGGACAACCAGACATGGATTGAACAGCACAGAGGCTGGTTCAGCCCCATTGAGGTGGAAACACCAGAAACAACCCAAATAGGCTGGTTGTAAGGGTACAGGGACTGATTCCATGTGGGCTGATGTAGAACAAACCAAGTAACAAGGCCTGTAGAGCCTGTAGAGCTCTTTTGGGGCGGAAAATTTGCCTTTTGGCTTGTTGTATCGTTTGCTCACAAGAGGCAAATCTTTTGTACTTAAGGGGCTCTTCTCCCTGCTGTTTTCCATCATCCATCCATCATCCAATTGAATTCATCAACAATATCATCCAACGTGTTGCCCCATTTGTGAGAGCCCATCAAGCAATTATTGAAACAAGGTGTCCAGCATTTCTTTTTCTTTAAATACTTCTCATTTGCCTAAGATAATTGCTGGCCATAATTATAACACATTATCAGTACCAACATCATCATTACTTCCAAGACATCTAGACCCTTGACCTTACTCTGGAGAACCTCAAAGACCCCAAGTTTTCCAATACAATGTCCTATATCCCTGATTTTAGCTCCACCATGATAGTTCTGAACAGTCAGAATTAAAATGCTTGGGCTTTCCTTATCAATAGTGAGCTGGAAAACATCTTTTGTGGGGAGATAATGGATGCAGATGACACTTTGATCAATTCAGAAGTGGAGAAAAAGTCTTATCATCTCATCCTTAGGCATCTTGATGAAAATCATGTGACATGGGTTTCTGATACTCTAAGAGAAGGAGGGGAAGCATCCTTTGGAAGTTGCTAAATTCCAAGTATGCTGGTGATCCCTTTCACCAGAAGGGTATAGCTTTCAATAAACTGTTCAAGTTACAATATTCAAATTTTGAACATTTTTTTTCAGAGGCTAGGTCTAGCATAGCCAAGTTTAAGTCATCAGGACTTAACATGGATCCTGAGTTTTTGTCAATCTTAATCCTTCAGAAGATACCAAAGGAGTTTGATTCTTTATTCAGAATTATTTCTCAATTGGATCCTCTTCCTGGGGAGGAGGATGTGCTGAAAAGGATTGAAAAGGATTATCTTTGGTTCAAGATGAAGGGGTGTTCTGGAACAGCCCTTGTTGGAAAGACTGGAAAATCTTGCAAGAAGGAAAAAAAGGATTCGTTCAAAGTCTTATGCTATAATTTTAAGAATAAGGGGCATTATTCTAAGGATTGCAAGGAGTCCAAGAAGAGGAAGAAGTCCCAAGAGAATTACAAGGAGTTAAATCTCACTACTGAAAACATTGCAATGGTGGCGTTTGATGGTCCAATGGAAATGGTTGTTGGGGAAGAATGCTTCAAAAAGAAGGCCAAAATTGATGAGGATCAAGAAATGGACTTGATTGATTAAAAAGTGAGTAATCTTATCTTTGAAGATGAGAACTTATCAGTGACTGATAAAGCTTCTTTCCTATTAGGAGGATTGAAGGAGTATGTTCTTGTTTTGATTGATTCTGGTTGTACAGATCACATGTTCTTTGAACAAAATTTATTTTCAAATCTTAGTGATTATGATGGAGTTGTAAATATTTGTCAGAAAGGCAGGACAATTCAGATTACAGGAATTTGAAAAGTTATTCTTGAAAATCACTTGGGTTTCAAAATCCCTTTTGAGAAAGTGTTCTATGTACCAGAGTTGCCTTATAACCTTGTGTCCCTTGGAGTTTTGTGGAAAAAAGATTTCCAGGTTTGTTATCTTAAAGAAGATAAGTTTGTTATTGATATTGATGGCTGAACTGTTCTTAGTAGACAGGTTCAGAACAAGGTCTTGTGTGCAATCTTGTTCAAAAACGCAGCTTTGAGAACTGTTGCTCACAATAGAAGTGGCCATAAGGTAAAGGACAGCAACTGTGAGAGTTTTACCTTAGGGGCTAAGACTAGAAATGTGTTCTCAAAGAGTAGAGATTGCACTGATGTTCCTAGAGAGGAATTTTTGATTGATTTGGCAGGGTCATTCACACTGGAGTCCCTTGGTGGGGCAAGATACTTCATCAATTTAGTTGATACTGCAACTAATTATGTTTTGGTTAAACCAATTTGATCTAAGGATCAGACCCCAGAGGAGGTTCCTGTAATATTCAAAGTCTGGAAACAGAATTGTCTAATGAAGGAGATCAAGAGTGTTTTCACTGATGGAGGTGGTGAATTTTTGAGTAAAGAGTTTGAGAGGTTATTGAAAGATTATGGTATCATTCATATAGTCACTACTGCAAGTACTCCACAAAATAATGGAATAGTTGAGAGAATGAATAGGAATTTACTGGAAAAGGTCAGAACTATTATGTCTCAATCTGGTCTACCAAAGTTCTTATGGGCTTAGTTGATTTTTACAGTCTGTCTGTTGCACAAAATTTTAAGTGTTAATAGGAAGATTCCTCATTATCAGTTTTGGAAGTTGTACCCCAAAACATCACACCTAAGAACAATTGGTTGCTTGGTGTATTATAGTGTCCACCATAATGAGATGGTCAGAAAATTAGATGCTAGAGCCAGAACAGGGGCACTTGTAGGCTATGATTTAATAAGTAAATTGTATAGGATCTATTGTCCAGGGACAAGAAAGGTTATCCATAGTAGGGATGTCAAATTTGATGAAAGTACCTTTCCACTCAAAAGGAGTGAAGATGTTGTTGTGAATAAGTTGTAAAATTTTAAAAGAACTGTTAAACCTGAGCCAGGCTGTTTGGATTCCAAGGGTCAGTTCAGAGGATGACAAACAGCCAGAGAAGAGAAGCAATTGTAGAGATGAAAAATAACAAACAGTTATGGCGTCTCTACAGATAGGATGATGGCCCAGAAAGGACTAAGTAGAGAAGATGAAAGAAACTGTAGAGGAAGAGAATAATCGGCCCAGACAAATTGAACACTACAGAGCAACAAGATCTTCAGTTCCTGATGTTGAGTTGACAAGTCTGTTAAGAACCTAACGCAGGTCGGAATGAAGTACTTGTCGATTAGAGTTAATTTCTTCTTCTTAGGTGATCCAATGGTGTGGTCAAAGAGTTGGTGATCAAGTCTGAGTTCGGTCGTAAGTGCGAGTGCGAGTATGAACGTGATCAGATGAAACTGGAGTACAAAAGAACATGACAGAGATGAGGAGGAACAAGACAAAAAAATAGAGAACAGAGCGTGAGAAAGGTAGAAGGAGACACCAAGGGCAGTCTTTCACACGGTCTGCTCAAAAGTTGTTCTGGCAGGTGACAGGACTAGTGACAGGCATTGAATCTCCTATGCTCAAGGGGAGGTATGTCTTGACAGTACATAAAAGGAAAGGAATAATAATAGAAAGAAAAAGAAATAAGACAATTATCAACATGCCCGCTCAACTCAAAATTGGGTTAACTTAAAAGACCCTATATGCTTAGAGAGCCGCTCAACTGAAGAGGTGCTGGCAGCCTTGGTGAGAGAGTCAGCCAACATGTCTTGCAAAGAAATGAGCTTTATGTCAATAATTTGTTTGTTCCAGTCATTCCTTAACCTCTTCAACTTGATGTCAATATACTTGGCATGTGATTTGCATCTGAACTTCTTAATTTTATCATTCAGCCCCTTATTATCGATAAGATGTATTGGTGGTAGAGTTTGAGTTTGCCAGACTTTGCTAATCAAGTGATTGATCCACCGCCCTTCAAGGTGACTGGCGGACAAGGCATTGCATTCCGACTCGGTGGAGGAGTGTGCAATGCACCTCTGATGTTGGCTGGTCCAGTAGATTGGAGAGCCTTTAAAAATACAGACAAAACCTGTTTGGGATAATCTGGTAATTGGATCATCCCCACATGTAGCATTGCTATAGACAACCAACCACATTGCCAAAGTTCTTGCCAAAAAAAACTAGCTGATAATCAATTGTTTTCAAGAGGTACCTCCAGAAGTGTTCTAGTTCTTTCCAATGCTGGATTCCTGGCTCTTCTGAAAAACGGGCTAGGTTGGACACGGCAAAACTGATATCCAGCCGAGCCAAAGTTGCAATAAAGTTCAGTTGGCCTATTGGTGAGCGATATATTTTCCCCAGTTCCTTAAAGGCTTTGATTTCCAGTTTAGAGGCCGGTTTGAGATGTAGGCCAGATGTGCACGGATTGTTCAAAGGTTTAGCGTCGAGCAGGTTCATTTCCTCCAGACCCTTTTTAATATGATTTGGAAGAGAAAAGGAAATAAAATCTTTCCCCACATCTACCTTCATCCCCAATAAGGTATCCACTTCATGGGCAAAAGAATCTTTGAACTTATCTAAGAACTTCTTTTTGAAATCTTCAACATTCCCTACCACTACTAAGTCATCAACGTGGAAGAAAAGAGCCGTGACTTTGTCACAATGCAGATAGAGACAAGGATTGCTATTGCTTTCTTCAAACTCATTTTCTTTGATCCACAAGCTGAGGGTTTTGTACCAGTTCAGAGGCGCCTGCTTAAGGCCGTATAACAATTTCTTCAATTTGAGGTACTTAGAGGTCCTTTTTGATCCTGTTGGAGTCTTGATAAACACATCTTCCTCCAGGGGAGAGTGAGGAAACGCTCCTTTCACATCAAACTGAAGGATTTTCAGATTTCTGTTGACTGAGTAGCTAAGTAGAGCCCGCAGGGAGGCAACTTTACCTGTAGGTGCAAAGGTATCGAAGTAATCAATGCCAAACCTCTGATTGAAGCCTTGGACACACACCCTGGCCTTCAAAGACAATTCTCCAGTATGAAGGTCTAGCTTACTCCGGAAAGCCCAGGTTGTGTCAAGTGGATTGACAACTTCATCCTCATTTGCATCCTCCCATACATCAAGATCTTCAATTGTTCCAAGTTCCTTCTCAATGGAGGGAACCCAAATCGGTTGCTTGAGAGCCTCGTGAATATTTTTTGGTATGGACTCAGAGTAGTACCCAAATTGTTCCGGAGCTTTAAGTTTGGTGCGGTCACATAGTGATGGCTTCAGAGTTTGTAAGATTTCTGAATCCAAAAGATTTGCATCAGAAGAGCAGAAAGAGCTGGTGTCTTCCAAGTCGCTGATAAGAGGCTTTTGATCTTCAGGAACTTCTGGGATTGTTTCTACATTGGTGGTATTGCCAAGAACTTCTTCTGTAGGAGTAACCAGGTCAAAGGGGACTGCGTCATTGAGAGAGATGTCATTTGTGATCTGGTTCTTGAGAAACCAAACATGTTTAGTTTCAATTATCTTAACCATTTTGGATAGAATCTTGTAAGAGTGAAACCAAGGATTATATCCAATAAGCATCCCTTCATCACCTTTTTCTTCCAACTTTGATCTACTCTTGTTGTCCTGAATCAGAAAAACAACTCCAGACCCAATTGGTTTGAGATAATCGACCGGGAGCTTGGTTTTGTGCATCATGTACCAAGGAGAGTTACCCCCTTTTTCAGAAGGTGTGGAAACTAAAGAAGGGTTACCTTTGCAAGTTGTCCTGAGTTCCAGAAGTTATTGGTCTAGCGTCTGTAAGATGATTGGGCGCGATGAGTTTTTAAGAAGAGAGAGTGATGATATGATGAAATTCCTTCCTAATGTTCCTTTTTCCATCCTTCTCCTCCCGTAAGGTGATGATGATCCCCCCAACCTGGAGTTGAGGGTGAGGTCTTGAGTCCTCCCCCTCAACCCTAGCCTAAGTACAACCACAAACAACAAGAAAGAGTGATGAAATACAACCCTAAGCCGCAGAAACCTAGCCCAACCCTATCCCTCCATCCCTTGCCATTACCCGCGCCCTTTGGTATTAACGTAGCCCGGTTTGTCCTTCTCATGGCACGGCCCTCCGCCGCGCCCTACTTGGAGCCCCCCGTGTTTCCGTCCGCGCCGTCTGCGGATCCCGCGATCCGCGGGTCGGCCCACGCTTATGCCCGCGCGGGCCTCCCCAGCGCGTATAGCCCATGATTTCCCTGCCCTTGCCTTCCGGACTAGCCACCCGCAAGCTTGGTTGGGCCGGCTCCATCACTTGGTCTGCTTCTCCTGGGCGGGTCGCGGCCCGGCGCCGCCTAAGGTAGGCCCGACCCATACCTGGTGCTTAGCCCCGCAGCCCCTACTGCTGAGCCCGCAGCAGCTGCTGCTGAGCCCGCAGCAGGCACTGCTGAGACCGCGCGCACGCCAGATGCTGAGCCCAACCTACCCAACTGCTGAGCGCGCAGCCCACAACGCAGCTCTCAATCCGGGGTTATAAATACAACACCACAACGGAATTTGGTTCAAGGCCAGGCAGCAGCTCTGGATAACTACATGCCAGTAATTCTTTGGTATTTTAGTTGAGCTGAAGATTGATCGCATGGAATCCATGATTGTACGGTTGGCTCTCTCAGCCTTTCCGTTGTGTTGAGAGTGGTAAGGCTTGCTGACAAGATGATTGATAGAGTTCGTTTTGAAGAATTGCCTCAGAGTTTTGTTCACAAATTCCCCACCTCTGTCAGATACTACTTCGATTGGATATTTCCCTTGCTTCCTTGCTTTGTTTTGAATGACAAATATAATAGTTTCAGCAGCTGCATCCTTTGAAGGGAGCGGGAAAGCTGAGAGATACCCAAATTTGTTGTCAACAATAGTCAGTGAGTATATCTTTCCTCCTTTGCTGACCGGATTGAAGGGTCCCATAAGGTCTAGATGAAGTAAATTGAAAACATTGGCAGCGGGGGCTTGATTATCAGAAAAAGGGATCTTGTTGATTTTGCTCTTTTTGCAAGCTAGACATTTGAAGAGATTCCTGGAGCTTTTTTCAATTGAGAACCCTAGATGCTTCTCCATTCTACCAAGACTTGCGTGACCTAATTTAAGGTGGAGGTCTTGTAACTCAGCTTGAGTTGGAGAGCATGATGAACTTGGCTTAGCTGCAGTGGCTTTCAAAGCCGATAAGACCGGAATCAACAAATTGTCAACATGGATCATGAGGAGATTGTTCTCCATGCGTCCAGTTAAAACTTCAGCGCCTGCTCAATGGAGAGTAAAAACAGCTGGTTCCGATTTTGAGTTAACCTTGAGACCGCATCCTTTCACCAGTAGATCTCCAAGGGACACCAGGTTAACAGAGGCTTCCGGGACCCACGCCAGGGATCTGAGAGAAAGAGGGGGGGACAGCATGTCCACTTGTCACCCCCCCTCACGTGAGTCTGAGAACGGACCCAGGTGTGTCCTGGGTCCCACCTGGCCAGATGTATGGCCAGGGGCTGGTTTTATGAGGCAAACAGCCAGTATGTGAGGCAATAGGACCGGTTTTAATAGACAACCGACCCAGGGATTGAACAGCACAGGGGCTGGTTCAGCCCCATTGAGGTGGAAACACCAGAAACAACCATAATAGGCTTGTTGTAAGGGTTCAGGGACTGATGCCATGTGGGCTGATGTAGCCCAAACCAAGTAACAAGGCCTGGAGAGCCCGTAGAGCTCTTTTGGGGCGGAAAATTATCCTTTTGGCTTGTTTTATCATGGGCTCACAAGAGACCAATCTTTTTTACTTAAGGAGCTCTTCTCCCTGCTGTTTTCCATCCATTCAAATTCATCATCCCATTGAATTCATCAACGATATCATCCAACGTGTTGCCCCATTTGTGAGAGCCCATCAAGCAATAATTGACACAAGGTGTCCAGCATTTCTTATGATTTAAATACTGCTCATTTTCCTAAGCTAATTGCTGGACATAATTATAACACAGCCAAAAATTAAAACAAGTCTTTTGACCAGCCCTAAGGTAAACATGCCAAAAAAAAATACAAGTCTTTTGACCAGCCCTAAAGTAAAAAAACAAAAAAAAAGTTAACTTGTGTTAAGCTGATACCATCACAAGCTTAACACAAGTTAAGCTTCTGATGGGATCATCCCAAAACAAGTTGAATTCACTCACCATTAAAATCTCATTCAAAACACTCATCATGATCATGTTAAATCAAAACACTGAACCTAATTATTTTCAAAATGTGGTAACCCTTTTGTTGATAGAATTAAAATATCAGGATGTTAGAAAAAACCCAAATGAAAAAATAAATATATAATTTAGAATAAAAATCAAGTTTATCTTTCAGTTGATCAACCCAACAAGCTGCTTCTTTGGAAATCAGGGAACATGGTTTGGAAACTATGGGTGGGACTGGAATCACATCTTCATTAAGTACAAGCTTTACCCAATGGTTCTCTTTAACAAAAAAAATGAATGAAGGATCTGATTCTTCTTTTACACCCATTTTCATAGGATTAAAGGAAAAACAGGGTTCAAATGAAATGAAAAATATTGGTCTTGCATAAGTATCAGCTATTATTTGACCCATGTCAAGCTTTGAAAGCCATTTTGATGAGGGAAACTTTTAATTGATGTCATTGACATCAAGTCTTTGTTCTATCTTTTCAACATCTTTACTTCCACCAATTATCTTAGAATATCACCCCTTATTTCTCCTCAATTTTTCAAGCATTTCTCTCGAAACTTTAAACTATCCATACTCATCATAACCAAGTGATTTATCAATGATTTTAAAACCACAATTTCCATCACCAACTGGGTCCCAAACCTCACCCAAGTGCTTATGTAAGTTTTGAGGTATTTGATTGAGGTAATTTACTTTCTAAAATCAAAAAGTAGTCAGACAAAGTTCTAATCTCATTAAAATAATCACCATTCACCCAAAATCAGCTTCTGCTTTAATCCTCCATTACATCTGCTTCATCCTTTGAAAAGGAAGCGGATTCCAACAGCACCAAACCCAATGAACTTCAAGTCTTGTCCAATGAACTATGAAATTCAGATGAAGACAAACATTTCTCAATCAGTTCATTAAACCAATAAAATGAACCCTTTACAAAAGAAAAGACCTAAAATAATTTGTCTTTTTTTATCTGGTGCCCTTCTACTTCTCTTTCCCCACTTAACTTCCTTTTCAATGTTTTTGAAACAAGAAAGATCTTGCCAGGTATTTGTCAATTTTGGAAAGCCTCTGCTTGATTGCAAGAAATTAGGTTCAAGTCTTGGCTTTAATCAATAAGTGGCCTTCCCCTTCATCAAGTGCTTCAACAGCCCGCAATAATCTTGATCAGGATGATTCAAGATCATTGCATTGATCTTCTCATTTAACTTAGAATCATTAAGCAGTTCATCAAAATCAACCTTTCAAAATTAAAAAGGATCAAATATTAGTCAAGTATGAATCATCATTTTAGTCAAGTAGGAATCATCCACCAAAAAGCATTTATCAAAAAGCATTAATCAAAAAAAATTAATCAAAAAGCATTAATCACAAAGTGATTTGAAAAATTCAGATAAAACCAACTTACAGAACTAGAACTGCAAGGTTCATGATCAAACCTCCACTGAGGATGAAAATCTTCAGGAACAACCAAGCCTCTTACAGCTAGTAGGCCACCTATTTGGTGGGAAAAGGGCAGACCAATAGTCATTAAGTATGACTTGGTGCACACTTCCCCATCATGGTTCCATTTTAACCTCTCTAATTCATCCCAAACAAGTTTTATTGCTTTGAAAGATACCTTTTATCCCAATGGCAACATTTCAGCAGTAAGAAATATTCAAAGCTTTATTCAAAAGTTGTAAATTGAAGCCTGAAAAAATTTAATTTGAATGGAAACGGTGCCCTCTAGTTTTTGCCAAACATCCAATATATTTCCCCACAAGTTTGCAAGAAATTTTTTGAGAGAAGCATGGGCCCCTTCAACCCAAGATGTTGTTTTACTTCAAAAGTCTGGTTTTTTGCAAGTCCAAGCTGTTAAAAATGTTTCTTTGATAGGGAAGATACTATGATCCATATAATCAAGTACATCCTCACTGTCTTCCAAAAAACACTTTATACAAGTCATAATGTAAGCAACCCAAAACTAGGAAGATTAAAAGTAGAGGCAGTGATTTGGCACTTACTCTAAATTCTGCATCATTGACCTCTGCCTCCTCCTTGGTTTTTGAGGCCCCATAATTAGCCCAAAGAGATATAAAGCTTTTCCACCTTTCAATTTCATCATCAAAGTGCACTTTACAATTTGCTTTTATGTTTTTAGAAAAGTGCCATTGATTGCACTGTCTTGTTGACTCAGGGAATATATGTTCTAGAGAACTGATCATAGATTTTTCATGTTCCATTGTAAAGACTTTGGGAAGTCTCTCAGGATCATAAGCCAATTCCTGTAGCACATTTACAGACCAACTGCAGAAATCAAAAATTTCTATTTTTATAAAATCAAGAGATTTTGTGAATTTTTTCTGGTTGGAAGTAATTCCTACAATGTGCAATAGGGGGATGTTGTACTTATTTGTATTATAAGTACAATTCATCATAGCTATATGATGGAATTGCTTTCAAAGCTTTAATGACTCTGGGTGATCCAGGAATAAGGCCTCCAAGTGACCCTTTCCACTAAATTTTGCTTGATGAACCCAACCTGAATTCCCAAGTAGTTTCAAGAGGACCTCCATAACACTTTTCTCCTTCAGTTCTTCAAGCGCTACCTTATGCATAGTTTCAAAGATTTTGTAATTTATTTACGCATGATTTGAACAAAAGACCAGCAGTTATGAAACAGAGATGATAAAATGAGAATCTGGAGTCATCCTGACAGTGGAGTATGAGAAATATATAGATGTATGAAGCAATACCAACAGAGAATGATAAGTAGCCGGTGCTCAACTATGGTTGAGTAAGGAAGTGGCAAGGAGACAGGAGAGGCTGAGAAGAAAGAGGATGAAACGGATTGACGGATTGAGTCCCATGCGATTTGGAATATGGCTTGGACTAATCTCACCAGCTATGAATATATAAGCTGAGTATCCACTCAGAGTCGACTCGCAATATTTGATTGAGTCGAGGTTGAGAGTTGAGTTGGAATTGAGACAAGAGTAGTTGATCAAATAGAGACAAGAGTTGATCTTGAGGATTGAGTTGAGGTTGAGTTTAGACGTGGTTGAATGGAGAAGGGGGAAATAGGGATGAGGAAAGAGAACAAGGACAAGAAGCTGGACCTTGCCCCCCCCACCTTTGGTAAGTGGTTGCAGGAGGCTGATGGTCCGGGTCATCCGCGTGGGCCGTCTTGCCGTGACCCGAATTCCCCGCATGGGCTGTCGAGAGCTTCAGCCTATAGCTTACAGATTTTGCAGTCATCAACATATTTTCCACCATTGATCTTGCTCAATTTTCTTTTGAGTTGAGTTGTATTGAGCCCATCATTCATTTATTCTGTTAAATTTTCTAAGGCTACCCCAGAGATTCTCCTCAGGTTAGGATGCACTGAGTGGTGTGGAGATGGTTCATTGTTAAGTTGATCATTATTTTAGGAGATTTTCCACAAGGGATCCGCCTTTGTGTGACTAGAATGGATTAAAAACTTGCACCAAAACTTCCTTGTGTTATTTTCCCTTGACTTTTTGGTGAGAAATTTCCCAGAGTACAAACCATGTCTATCACAGGTTAAATCCAAATATTTATCACACTTTGAGTTTAAAACTGTTAAAGCGTACCCATGCTTCATTTCTGATTTTTGAAAATAAATTTGTGCCTCTTCCCTAGTAGGAAAATTCTCACAGGAGGTGGGGAAAGTGGATCTTTCATAGTTACATAGTTATATTGGTGGCATTAACTCCATCAATTTCAATTAAATTAAATACAACAAAGACCAGTAACAAAAAATGTTAATCACCACCAGTGTTCATTTCCATTTGTGAAACATTTTGATCCTCCATTGTCACCCTTGATGAGGATGCAATTGGGGCTTCCAATGAATCATTACCCAAATCCTTCTTTTCCGCAGCTTTGTTCATTGCAAAAATGTATTCCTTGAAAGTGGCCATGTTAAAAGGAGGGCTTTCAACTTTTCCCATAATGCAAAAAAAATGCAATGCTACTTTAGTATTAAATCCAAATTTCAATTGAACAACTACCAAGTTTGCTCACTTTCAATTTGAGAAAGATTGATTTTGTGCAACATTTTATTTGCAGTTTCCTATAGTGTCACTTTAATTTCACTTTAATTTCACTTGGTTTCACTTTAGTTTCAGTTTAGATGTGGAACAAAAGTCCCAAATATCAAGAATTAATCCCAAATTTGGGTTGATGAAACCCAAATGTGGTCCAGGGGGACCCAAAGAGGTTGGCACACCCCCTGGGGGGCCCTGTAACCCCACACACGGCTCAAAACTGGCATTTACAGGGGTATACGTCTCAAATACGCTGTGTAGGGGGTGTATAAGGCCACCCAGGGGACAGCATGGTTGAGAAAACCCCTTAAGCGCGTCTAGACGCGCGTTTTTGCCCGCATGTGCGTCTTGGACGGGTGTATGGGCCCCCACGCCTCCATTGGGCTGTTTAGGACTCTTCACAACTCCCACACAACTGGGAGTTGTGAATTGAACATCACCCTAAAATAAAACACAGAAATCAGATAACAAAAAGCAAAACAAATGTTTAAGAAGATATATATAAATACATTTGCAACACAGATTGGTTTCAAACGGCATTTTTCTCCCCTTTTGCAACCCCAGGGTTCCAAATTTAACATTGGCATACATTTTATTAAACTATGACTATTTTAATTTTTCTGCTTGATTTTCCTGGAGGTAACAAAATGAAAAACTAATATTTTTAATATCTCTGGAATTTATTCAGAGGTATCACAACCAGAAACTGTTTCATTAATTAAGAGAAGGAGTATCAAAAGAATGAAAGGAAACAGCAAAAACTGGTCGTACCCAAGCAGTAGAAATGACCAGGAATGAGATATTTCAACAGTGAAACTAGCAAGACTTAGCACACGGCTTGGGCTGATATATCTGAGAGTCGTGGCAATCAAATTAGAAAGAATTGAGAAAAAGAAGAAAAGAGAATGAGCGATTTCACTGAATGATTTCAAGGCCTCTTTGATGACCTGACTTGTTCACTTTCTTCTTGATCTTGATTGATGATTTTCCAAATCAGAAGAAATTAAAAAGTGAAAGTCCGGTGAGAGAAGAGGGCAAAGGAATCTGGGAAAATTTTGTCTCTTTACCCAACATCAGCAGAGCTAGAGCTACCCAGATGAATATGCATGTTTATCTGAAAGCAAAGCCCGTCTTTGAGAGAATAACAGGAATAAAATAAAATAAAAGTAATAAATGAAATGAGATAATTTCAGAGATAAAATAAAATAATAAATTAATTAATTGGATGCAACTCCAACAGATGCAACTCCAACACAAAACCCCATTACCAAGGTCTAAATTTTTTTGAATGATTGTTTTCCAAGATTTGAAATCCTTGGTCCCAAAGAGTTTCCAAAGTGGATCTAAACTGGGAGCTGGTAAATGATCAGAATTTAACTTGAATGAGACTATATGTTTGAAATATTTTAAGAGAATGAAAGAAATAGGAAAATATTTGGAATCTGGAGTGGGAGGGAAATTCAGAGTAAAAGAAGTGAAAGGTATTAAATAAGAAAACAGAACCACAGGAAAGTTGTATTTTTAAGCCAGGAGGAAACAATTACATGGAAATTTCATGCACATATTTATGGAATCTGCTCCAGAAAGATGGTTCAGTTTCCCTCTTTCTTTTTGGAAAGTTTCACCCCAGAATTCATGCAGTATGCTTGGGTCTTTGAAGATTGGGTTTGAATCAAGCTCTTTCACCATTCCTTTTCTGAATTCAATCCATTTTTCTGAGTTCCTCCCCAAAAAAATGGCTGCTGCTCTAAATCCATGGTCACCATCCCCTATGAAATTTTGAACATGTGATACATGTGGAATGGCTGATTTTGGGGGAATAAAGTCTTTGTATCAAACTAAAACCAAAAACCATATTTCTTTTATAAAATAAAATATGATCTAAGGATAAAAATAACTTCTTCAATGGAGACTTTATCAAAGATTCCAGAAGAAGAATAATATAGTTTTAAGGACACCTAGAAGAACCCCCCCCCCCAAAAAAAAAAACACAAAACAGAACAGAAAAAATGATATAATGATAAATTATGAAATTTACTCACTTTCTCACTCATTGTTGATGCTGTTTTTCCTAAAAACTTCCTTCCAGGAGAATTTTAAGGAGAATCCCTATCTTAATTGGATACCTTTTTTCTTTTGATTCTTGTCTCAGGATTGTATTCAGGAGAAGCAACCTGCTTATTTACAATGGTTCAAGACCTCTGATAAAATTTTTAATGAAAGAATGAATGAAATAAATATTCAAAAAATCAAAAAAAAAAAAAAATAAAACCACTGGACAGCTTACCATCTTGAAAAATCAAAATCTAAAAACCCTTTATCTGCTAAATCTTCCCCTTCACCCCCATCTGCAACCTATTCAGCTTCTGAATATTCCTCTTCAATCAGAAATTCATCACTTGATATCAGAGGTAAAAGATTTTTTTGAAATTATCTGAAGTTTTGTGTTTTTTTTTTCTGAGGACTTTTGATGGATGATTAATGGTTTTGTGAGCCCCAGGTACCGGAATGCGGCATAAGAATTCCAAAAAAAATCAGTCCTTGAAACAACCACAGAATATAGTATTTTTCCATTCAGCAGCAATGGGTCATGGCGGCACAAAGAAGCCACAATCAATGATTCAAAGGATTGCGCCTGTGAGAAAAATAATGCCCTTTATGTAAGTTTATTAATTTTGACTATTCTATTTTTTTGAAAGTTTTTTTTTGGTTTTTTCAATTTTTTTAGTGCATTTTTGTTTTAGAAATCCTTACCCTGAAATATATTTGTGTGTATTTTTCCTCTCTCTTCAGTTCTGTGCACACCAGCATCTTTTTGAAGACACAGGTATTTCAAAAATTTTTATTTTTGAATTTCGGACACTGTTTTGTTGCAAGAGCATCCACAGTTTTCTGGGTAAACCCACTTTTTATCTTATTTTACCAAGACCAAGCCCTAATTTTGTCCTGAATATGACCTTCCTACTTAGAAATCTCCATAAGTTCAATCCAATATTGGCAAAGTTGTGAAATCTTATGGAACTTGCAAGTTCCCACCCCTGGAAAGATTCACCATACATCCCTTAACCCCACAACACCCACCTTCAACAAGCCATCCATTGATGACATCAATCTGTCATACCTTGCACAAATGCAAGCAAATTCAGATGCAATGCATGACCAAAATTCTATGACAATGGCTTAAAGACCGGTCCTATTTGCAGTTGTGATGGTTTCACATACCATTGTGTGACGCAATCATATTATTTCTTCATCAAGGTAAATCTACCTTATCTTATCTAGTCCTTCCATATAATTGATCCCCCCTTTTTCCCGTCCAAAGATACTGATTTGTCATGGAGAGGTGGTTGATTGCAGGCCAGGCATCATTTGCTGGCTGATGCGTGGGTCTAAAAAGTTCAATTGTGCCTTACACTTGCTAAAGCCCTTGCTTGCAATTTTTTTGAGCTAGAAAGAGCTTAGCTAACAAGATTTTATTTAAAAAAACTTTAAATTAGATTCCAAAAATTTTATAAAAAATTTGAAGTATTTTGAGACCTTCAAAAACTGACTTGAAAATCCAAACATAAAATGAATTTTTGTAACCAATCCTTTGAATTTTCAATGAATTCTTTTTTTGAGATAAAATTATGAGAAATTTTAATAATAAATTCAAGATATTTGAAATTTATTTTTTGGGATTTTTTTTTTGATGTATTATTGGCTGCAAAAAGTTAGATCCAACATGAAGCAAATTAAAAATAACACATCCTTTTCAATTTTATTTTTGAACATCTGGAATCAAAGTTGATTTATATTCAGGTAAGAAAATTAAAAAAATCCTTTTCATTATTTTATTGTAGCATCAGGAACCATATTTTCTTTCTTTTCAGGTATTTATAATATCATTAAAACATTGAAAGAAGGATTGTTTTTCATTTTAATCAAATTTTCCAACCCATAAAATATTGATTGACATAAAAATTACGGCAAATACAAGGGGTGGTACGCAGGGTGGTCTACATTTTGAAATATTTTTTTTGTTACATTTTATTGAAAATACAAAAAATATTACAGGAAAACATGACAACTTTTCAGCAAAAATCCTTCAAGGGCTGTATCATACAAGCAAATTGGCATTGAAACCCTTTTTATAATTATTTCTGTCTTTTGTTTCTTTCAAAAATCAAAGGAAAAAGGTTAGAAGAACTCTCAAGCAGCCCCAGTACCTTAATATTTTTTGCAACTGGCCAGGAGGTCTTAGGAAATAATTGCAGTTCTTTCATGCTTGTTTTTTTCTCTATTTATTTTTTATCTTTATTTTTTTTTTTAGTTCTTAAAATTTCTTTCAATCCTACTTTTTTTCTTTTAATGGCCAATTTTTTTTAAAAACAACAAAATTATTTTTTATCTTGAAGGTTTATTCTGGTGAAAAGTGAAACCTTTTTTGAAATGTGGGTGTTTCTCCTCACAAACTAGCACATCCTCACTACAAACCATGTTTGTGAAACACCATCAAACATTCAATTTTTTGATACTCAATGCACTGGCATACACTCAAATAAAGTAGGGGGGGACCAAGAATTTTAGCTAGCAGAACCCAGATGTGATCCAGATTGTTATTTTTATTTATTTATTTTTTTTTTATTTTTTATATTTTTAAATTTTTAAATTTTTAAATTTTTAAATTTTTTTATTTTTTTATTTTTTTTTAATTTTTTTTTTTGTTTTATTGATTTTTATTTTTGTTTTTTATTTTTTTATTTTTTGATTATCTTAAATTTGATTTTTTTTTTGTCTAGCACAGTGGGAAAATTGGATGAAGTCTTCCACCATCCCCTGGGAAGTTTTTTTATGTTTTTCCCTTTTTTCCTTTTTTTCCTTTTTGATTTCTTTGACTTTTTTGATTTTGGTGGATGATTTCAAAATTTTTTTTCAATTTTTTGATGTTAATTCTCAAACACTAGCTCAACCACAAAGCTTGTTTGTAAAACCACATCAAAAATTGAATTTTTCATACTCAGTGCACTGGTGTGCACTCCCATAATATAGTAGGGCAGGGCCAAGAATTTCATCTGGCAGAACCCAAATGTGGTCCAGGATTTATTTTTATCTTTTTCTTTAGTTCTTTATTTAAGGGTAACTGTTATTTTAATGATTCTTAGATATTTTTTTGGGGGGTAATGTTAAATTCACAACTCTGTGAGTTGTGTACACGACTATGTACAAGACTGAAAGAGTTGTGTACACATCCCAATGGGCCATGTGGCACCCTACACAACTCAAATGGGCCGTGTGGCAAGCTACGCAACTCAAATGGGCCATGTGGCATGCTGTACAACTGAAATAGAGTTGTATAGCCTCCACATAATAATAAATATTTAATATTAAATATTAAATATTACATATTAAATTTTAAATATTAAATATTGAATATTGAATATTAAATATTAAATATTAATTATTAAATATTAAATATTAAATAATAAATTATATATTATAAATAATAAATAATGAATAATGAATGATAAATATTGAATAATGAATAATAAATAATAAATAATAAAGAATAAATAATAAATAATAAATAATAAATAATAAATAATAAATAATAAATAATAAATAATAAATAATAAATAATAAATAATAAATAATAAATAATAAATAATAAATAATAAATAATAAATAATAAATAATAAATAATAAATAATAAATAATAAATAATAAATAATAAATAATAAATAATAAATAATAAATAATAAATAATAAATAATAAATAATAAATAATAAATAATAAATAATAAATAATAAATAATAAATAATAAATAATAAATAATAAATAATAAATAATAAATAATAAATAATAAATAATAAATAATAAATAATAAATAATAAATAATAAATAATAAATAATAAATAATAAATAATAAATAATAAATAATAAATAATAAATAATAAATAATAAATAATGAATAATGAATAATGAATGATAAATAATAAATAATAAATAATAAATAATAAATAATAAATGATAAATAATAAATAATAAATAATAAATAATAAATAATAAATAATAAATAATAAATAATAAATAATAAATAATAAATAATAAATAATAAATAATAAATAATAAATAATAAATAATAAATAATAAATAATAAATAATAAATAATAAATAATAAATAATAAATAATAAATAATAAATAATAAATAATAAATAATAAATAATAAATAATAAATAATAAATAATAAATAATAAATAATAAATAATAAATAATAAATAATAAATAATAAATAATAAATAATAAATAATAAATAATAAATAATAAATAATAAATAATAAATAATAAATAATAAATAATAAATAATAAATAATAAATAATAAATAATAAATAATAAATAATAAATAATAAATAATAAATAATAAATAATAAATAATAAATAATAAATAATAAATAATAAATAATAAATAATAAATAATAAATAATAAATAATAAATAATAAATAACCAAGGGGTTGCGCGTGTTTAGAACAACCCTTTGGAGTAGTGCATGGTGTTGGATTTACGTGGTCTTATCTAAATGCTCAAATCATCATGGTTCCAAGGTTCTTCTCATAACCTTTTCCATTCTTTTTTTTGTTTTGTTTTCTTTTCTCTCTCCCCTGCCTATTTCCGGTGCCCTTTGTCTCTGGTCTCCATGTGCACGCTTGTGCGCACAATACCAAATCAACATGCTGCCCACACTTCAAACTCAAATCCTCAAGACAACTTCACTATGAATTGGATATCCTGGCTCAGACTCTTGGGAGGTTCTCTTTGTGCAACCACAAGATTGCACCACCAACCCCAGGCCTCTGAGTCAGTTAATTACTCCAATTGATCTCAAGATTCCTCTCCTCAGCTCATCAAATCTTCTCTTCTCCAGAATCACCGCTACGCTTCAACATGCTACATAACTCCTCAGCTCACCCTGATCTCAACCCAAAGTCTCCATTCTTACTTCTCACAGCCTCTTACTCCCTTCTTCCTCTCATTCCTCTTCCCTTGAAAAACTATGTTCTTGATTTCTCTGAAGAAATAATATATTTAAAACCAGAAGACCTAGAACAGTAGGTTAGGCAATCTGACAATATGTATATATGTATATTCAGTAAAGCAGGAAGAGAAAGTTCATACCCAAGCTGAATAAGATGAGAGATGAGAAAGGACACTAAAGGTAAGATGAAAAGGTTCCAAGACAATAGCTACTCCACACACACTCATATATTAGAAGAAGACTCAAGAAAAAAGAGATGACTAAGGAATAGAGTTAGAGAATCATCAGGCTAAGAGATAAAGAAATCCATCATTGCACCAAATTTCTCTAGGTCCACTCCAATGACCAAAACCTTCTGCACAGTGTAATTGTTACGACTTGATTGATGTCTTGATGATACTTGAGGGAAGAAAGAAAGAAGATTTTGTATAGAAAGGAGGAAAGAGTTTGTCTCAACAGAAAGAAGATTTTCTGTAGAAAGGAGGAAAGATTTTGTCGCGACTGAGAATTGATGCTTAAAGATCTCTGTCAACTAAGCGTAATGAATATGCAGATAGGCAGTCCAACCTAACGCGCGCGCACTCAGAGAATGGTGAAGTGAGCAGGGTGGGTGCGCACCATGGAGTTTAGAAAATCAAAGGAAACAGAAAGAAAATAAATGAAGAAGGAAAAATAAAATGATAGAAAAGAAAATGATCTAAATAAAAATAAAACATAAAAGGAGTGAAGATCCAATTATTCCATTATCCCTCAAATTCTCCCCATCAGAGTCTGTCTATTCCTTTTAGGTGAACTACTACTAGCCTGTTGTCTTGTTTTCAATCTGCCTGATAATTGCTCCGCAACTGAAATTAAATCCTTTTAGTTTCCAAAACTCTTCAGATTTACAGTCCCAACACTCCCTTCCAGGACCAGCAGATCACTGACCATGTCGGAGCCCAAGGACAACGCCCAGCCTAAACTGAACATTCCTCATCTGAACAACTCCAACTTCCCAGCCTGGCTTCTTTTTATCAAAAGCTACCTTCAAAGGAAGGGCCTTGTCAAACTGGTCACCAATCCTCCACCCTCACCCATTTCTGCTACACAACAGAAGAAACTTTTTGAATCTGCCAACATCATCATTCAGCATCTAGGCAACTCCGCTTTCAACGCTCTTGTGAACTCAGAAAACTACAGTGAGCCTCATGAGATCTGGAAGGCAATTCTATCTATATACGCATCCCAAACTGCCAATATCCGTGGTAGGATATGGCCCAACTTCATTCAATCTCAATACAAAGGCAACCTTAATCTCTATATCAAAGAATGCCAAAAGTTAATGAACAAAATATCCATGGTTTGTTTTGAAGTTCCTTCAGACATATTAAGCTATACAATTCTGGCCAAATTACCCAGCGCCTTCTTTCCCCTTTTCAACACAATCATCCTCAACAATGACCTTCTTCTTGACCCCACTGGAGTTCTCAATAAACTCTGCGAGATAACACATCTGGAATCATCTTGACAAACAAAAACCTAAACTTCCCCTGAACTGAATCCCTCCACTTCCTTGCATAAATCTGCCCAGAAGAAGAAGCCAAAACATTCATGTTCTAAGAATCATCACAATCCCCTTTCAGAACACCCCAAGGACAAGTGCTGGTTCTTACACCCTCACTTAAGACCTGACTGGAACAAACAAGCCAATGCCAATCTTCACGCCACCAACAACACTCCCAGCCTTCCCTTGGAGAACGCTCAGAATGTCAAGCTGCACCTGAATTCTCTGATTCACCGGACCCCAAATCAAATCTCTCCCAACTCCCAGTTCTTGACTCTGGTGCTAGTCACCACATAGTCAATTATCCTTGGTTCCTGTTTGACGTCTTGCCTGTGAAGATTGAGGTTGGAACAGGTTTGCCCAATACCTCCCTCACAGCCACGCATGTTGGCCTGGCCAAACTGATAAATCACTAAGGAGTCAAGCTCAAATTAAGAAATGTACTTCTCACTCCGTCCATCAATTGATGTCTCATCTCCTTATCCCAGCTCAAGGCCAAGAAGAAAATCTTCACTAAAGTTGGGTTCTCTGGATTTGAGGTTCCCTGTGGTAAATACCTTCATATTGGATCCACTTCCAACCATCTCACAGAACTCTCCGGCACTAGATTCTAATAAGAATTTGATGTAGTTTCTTGGATCTCAGAACCAGCAGACTAAACACAAAAGCCAGAAAACACAGAGATCAGGAATGGAAATAGAAGAATATGAAGAAGATGTAGAAACCAACAGCTTAGGTCTATTTGATCAACAAGGAGGAGATCAAAGGGCACAAGGCGTGGGCAGAGTAAAAATAATGAGGTTGAGTTGGCATAGATGGTAACTGCAAACAGCAGAGCTAGGTTGTCAGAGATGTTGAGTTGAGGGCCTTGATAATCAATCTCTTACCAGGCAAGTATTCAGAGTGGCCTTTTCTTGGTTCAGCGAGATTGGAGGGATAGCTTGAGTTGTGATGACATGCGTCTTGAGTTAGGATTTGAGAGTTGAGAGTTGATTCTTGATCAGTTTGGGAGTTTGAGAAAGATGAGAAGAAAAGAAGAAAGAGGAAGAAAGAGGAAAGAAGAAAAGAAGAAGGAAGAGAGTGTTGGAGGAAGAGAAGGAAAGAGTTGAGATAGATGGGAAAAGATGTATGATTGGGAGATGGATAATCAAGATCAAGATCCAGAGAAGGTGAAGCAAGAAAACAGAAGGTCCCGAGTCCCCCAAGGGATTGCGGGAGGTCCACCGGGGCGGTAAGGCGCGCATAGCTACTGAGAGAACGGCAGAGGAGAAGAGAGTGATTGAGGTGCAATCTTAACACCCCACGTGACTGATGAGAGGATGATCTGAAAGGAAGATTTTCTTCTGAAGGAGGTCCAAGGACGTCATTGAGGAGGCCTTCGTAAGAGAGTTGGAAATCATGGAATTACTTTGAACAAGATTAAGAGTGAACTCTTTGTTAGTTTAGTCCTCACGTAGTCCCTTGTTTTTGATATCAATGTGTCTAGATTTTGAATGAGAGCCGAATTTTTTAATTTTGTCATCCAATCCTTTATTTTCGATGTGTAGAGTAGGTCTAGGTTCAGTGATTTGATAAATCTCACTAATGAGATGTCTAATCCACTTGATTTCCAGGAAGCAGTCAAGAAGCGCATTCAATTTGGATTCGGTGTAGGAATAGGTGATATTCCTTTGTCTGGTGGAGTTCCAGATAACTGGACTTCCGTAGTGAAATATAATGTAGCCAGTTTGAGACTTGCGGAAGATCGGATCGTCGCCCCAAGTGGCGTCGCTGAAACTCAACAGGATTTCTTGTTTGGGATTGTATTTGATAACAAGTTTGAGATTCTTAGTTGTTTTTAGATACTTCAATACTTTCTTAACCTCCCTCCAGTGGGTCATGCCCGGTTTGACATTGAATCTTGCCAAGCTTGACACAGAGAAAGCTATGTCCGGTCGAGAGTATTGAGCGAGGTGGTTGAGAAGGCCAATCGCAGATCTGTAGTTGACATTAAGTTGACAGAATTTGGCATGATCCGCGTTGGAAGCGGGTTTGAGGTTGAGGTTTTGAGTCAGTGGAATATTAGTATCTTTACAGGAGGATAAACCGAGTTCCTCAAGTCCGCAAGCAATGTGGTTAGGCTGACTTCAGAGAATTTGGTTGTCTTTAATTTCCATAAGCATGCCGAGGATAGTATTGGGCGGATGACATGATGAATTCTTGAATTGCTCAAGAAAGTTTACTTTGAATTTGTTAGAATTGCCTACATGGATTAGATTGTCAACGTTAAAGTAAATAATTTCCCCCGTTTTCAAATGAGGTACAGACAGGGATCGCTGGTCAATTCAAGATACCCTTGAGACTTGATCCATGACGTCAATGTTTTGTACCAGTTCTTGGGGGACTGTTTCAACCCGTAGAGAGACTTTTTTAGTTTTAGATAGGGGGATTTCCTGTTTGATCCTTCTGGGGTCCTTATGATGACAGTCTGTGATAGGTGCATGGAGAAGGGCGCCTTTCACATCAAATTGGGTGAGCTTCAATTTCATCTTCAGACTGTATGCAAGACCACTCGGAGTGACCCAAGTTTGCCCATTGGTGCCCATTGTTCATTGTAGTCGATCCCTAATACTTGATTGAATCCTTGAATGCAAAGTTGAGCCTTGTATTTGACAGGGTCTCCATGGCAATTCTCTTTTACCTTGAAGACCCAAGTAGTATTTAAGATATTGTTGCGTAGTATTCTTCCCAGACGTCTTGAAGTTCAATAGAGTCTATCTCTTCTTCAGCGGCTTTCTTCCACTTGGGCCATTTGGCACATTTACGCGCTGCTTTGTAGGAAGGGGGCTTGTAGTAGTGGTGGAACCCATATCGTTGAGGCTTTCTTGATTCTTTTCTAGGCCTTTGAGATCTGGGTTGGAGGGGAGGATCAGGGACAGGAGAAGGAGAAGGTAGTGAAGGATGGGGGTCAGAAGACAAGGAATCAATAGATTCAGAGTCTTCTTGATCTGAGTCAGATTCTGATAGTTCGTTTTGAGATTCTTGGAAGGCGTATTGTTTTTTGATTGAGGAAAAATCCGATTCATTTTATTCAAAATTAGATTGACTGAAGATATCAATACCCGGTGATTCGAGGAGGGGGAAGTCGTTGAGGGAGTTCTTGAGAAACTATACATGTTTGGTTTCAACAAGAGCACCAGATGAGTTGAGAATCAGGTAGGAATGAAAAAGGGGGTTGAACCCAACTAGGATCCCTTCTAATCCTTTCTCATCAAATTTTCTCCCTTTTTTAAGCCAATTTGCAAGATAGACAACGGGAGATCCTACAGGTTTCAGATAATTAGTGGGTAGTTTCTTGTTAAACATGAGCTCCCAAGGGGATTGATTGTTACCTTCCCTAGGGACTTGATTGAGCATGAAGCAACAGCTTCTGATCACAATATGCCAATACCCTTTGTTCAATCTTGAAGATGAGAAGGTGGCTCGGGCAAATTTGATAATTGTTTGGTTCGCTCATTCAGCTCGGCCGTTGTGTTGGGAATGGTAGGGCTCAGAAGTTAAAATTTTGATGTGTTTTGACTTGGCGAATTCCTTTAGAGTATTATTGTTGAACTCGGTGCCTTTTTCTGAGAAGATTTCAGTGGGATAGTAGTTGAGCCGCTTGTATTCCGTCTTGAGTAAGTTGATGATGATTTCGGGGCTCTCTTCTTTAGATTGGAGATGAAGGCCAGTAAGATAACCAGTGAAGTTATTGACTAGAGTCAAGATGTACTTGTGGCCTGCTTTAGACTGAGGAGTGATCGGACCTATCAAATCCAGGTGGATTTGTTCCAAGGGTTTTGAGGATGGCTTTGAGGTGGCTGAGAAAGGAGCCCTTGTGATTTTACTTTTTACGCACCCATTGCATTGGAATTTACTTAGTTCCTCTTTTGAATATTGATCTTTAACTAGAGTTCTGAGCATCAAGATTGACGCATGTCCGTACATCTTATGAAGATTGGATAGGGAAGGGGTCTCGAGAGAAGAGCTAGGTGTGGAGTGATTCAGAAGCTTAACCAATAGATTGTCTCCAACATTTTGTGGCTTCTCAATTATGAATAGATTATCTCAAATTAGCCCCTTAAGTACTGTCTCCTTGCCTTGGGTGATGTGGAATTGGTCTTGTTTTTGTGTGAGATAACATCCCTTTTTTTGCCAGGAGACCAGGACTAATTAGATTGACCACTATATCAGGGACGTACATGCATTCTTTGAGCGTGATGACAGAATTGTTCCACTTGAGCCAAACAGTGCCCCTTCCCTGAACCTTAAGATTTGCTTTGAGTTTGCCAGTCTTGACTTCATCCAGTTCATCCTGTAGGTTAATCAAGGTAAAGTACTTCAGGTTGTTGAATATGTGTATGTTTGCGCCGGAATCTAGGAGGAGGTTGGGTGTATTATCTGTATTGATCCAGAGGGTGAGTAGTGCGTGGTAATTGATAGTAGGAGTCTTTTTGGTTCTATTTTTCAATTCCTTTTGCTGCTCAAACCACCATTCTGGCGCGATTTGAGGGTGGAGATGAAAACATGAGGATTCAGGGTGTGGTGCATTTGGGTCATGGAAGCCTTCTTTGCACCTAATGCGAACCTTCCTATCTTCCTTATCCAGCGTTTTGCCTTTCATGGTTACCAAAGAAACATCTGGAGTCAACTTGCCCATCTTGTGTTGTGCCTTTCGCTCATTCTTGAACTGCTTTAGGTGATTGAACACCACTTCAACCGTGATTAGCTTCTCGCCGTGCATGATCTGTTGTTTCAGGTTCTTCAGAGAAGGAGTGAATTTGAGGAGAATCAAATATGCCGGTATATCGTTTGGTAAGTCTATCCCTACATTGGCCATGCAAGTAAGAGCTTTTCGAATTTCTGTTATAAATCCTTCAATGGCGTGTTCATTAAATGGGGCATGTAGAAATTGGTTAAATATACGGGCTCGGTTGGCGGTTTCAGATGAGGCAAATCTCCAGGTGATCTCAGCCCAGAGAGATTTTGCGGATTTTATGTTTGTAGCATTGACTACATTAGCATGAGTAGTGCTTTCAAGTTTGGATAGAGTGATGGCCCGAATTTCTCAATCTTGCTTTGTGGGTAGTTGACCCACATTCACGGTCATAACGTCTTTGATGTCTTTGAGGTCAAACAACATCATCATTTTATTGCGCCAAATCAAGTAATTAGCCTTTTTGAGCTGGGGAATAGCATCGACAGAAGCCTTGAGTGCAACCTGGTGAAAGTAGTTGTTGGCTCCTGCTGGTTCGTTCATTTTTGATATTGTAGAGTTGTCTTCTGCTTTAAACCGTAATAAGAATTTGATGTAGTTTCTTGGAGCTCAGAACCAGAAGACTAAACACAAAAGTCAGAAAAAACAGAGATCAGAAATGGAAATAGAAGAAGATGAAGAAGATGTAGAAACCAACAGCTTAGGTCTATTTGATCGACAAGGAGGAGATCAAAGGGCACAAGGCGTGGGCAGAGTAAAAGTAATGAGGTTGAGTTGGCATAGATGGTAACTGCAAACAGCGGAGCTAGGTTGTCAGAGATGTTGAGTTGAGGGCCTTGAGAATCAATCTCTTACCAGGCAAGTATTCAGAGTGGCCTTTTCTTGGTTCAGCGAGATTGGGGGGATAGCTTGAGTTGTGGTGACGTGCGTCTTGATTTAGGATTTGAGAGTTGAGAGTTGAGTCTTGATCAGTTTGGGAGTTTGAGAAAGATGAGAAGAAAAGAAGAAAGATGAAGAAAGAGGAAAGAAGAAAAGAAGAAGGAAGAGAGAGGTCAAGGAAGAGAAGGAAAGGTTTGAGATAGATGGGAAAAGATGTATGATTGGGAGATGGATAATCAAGATCAAGATCCAGAGAAGGTGAATCAAGAAAAGAGAGGGTCCCAAGTCCCCCAAGGCATTGCAGGAGGTCCACCGGGGCGGTAAGGCGCGCATAGCTACTGAGAGAACGGCAGAGGAGAAGAGAGAGATTGAGGTGCAATCTTAACAGATTCTCTGTCAGTCACCAACCAGAAGTCCTTCTCAAAGAGCCCTCTTCCACATGGCATGCTTGACTGGGTCATCCAGGCCCCTCATCTGTCAAGATGCTTGATCTGTCAGAATCATCTAACTCATTGTCCTGTGAGACTTGTCAAACCTGCAAAGGAACCGCTACTCCTTTCAAGCACCATTTCAAGCCTGTCTCTGAAGTCCTGGAAGCGGTTCACCTCAATTTGCTGGGACCAATTCAAATCACCTCTAATCTAGGTTTTAGTTACTTCCTCTCCATTAACAACCAGTTTTCAGGTCACAGGTCCACGGCACTCCTGAAGCACAAAAATGACGCCTACGTGGCAATCACAGACTATGTGGATCTAGCAGAACGTCAAACCAGGAAGGCTGTCAAATGCTTGATATCAGAAAATGGGGGCAAATATGTTTCCTCCAAGCTCAAGAAATTCTGCTCTGAGAAAGGAATTGTCCAAAACTTCGCGCCTGCGTACACGCCTCAACAGAATGAACTAGCAGAGAGGACCAACCAACTTATCCTGGAGAAGGCCTGGTGTCTACTTAACCATAGTAAACTCCCACTTAAATACCGGGATGAAGCTGTGAACACCGCCACTCACCTATTGAACATTCATCCCTCCAAGGCTCAAGGCAACATGATCCCCTATCAAATTTGGCACAGCCAGAACTTTAACTACAATTGTCTCAAGACCTTTGGTTGGGCCGCTTATTCCCTAATTTCCAAAGCCAGCAGAACATTCAAGCTCCAGCCCACTTTCCAAAAGGCAATCTTGCTTGGGTACGCTAATGACTTCTCATCATTCCACCTACTGGATATGGAGTTGCTTAAAATATTCCTGTCTGCCAACGTCACCTTTGAAAAATCTCTCTTTCATTCCTCTAATCTCCATGTCAAGAAAACTGATTTCCTTGACTTATCTAACCTATCTCCTTCTGCACCCACTCCTGACTTCATCTTCCCTCTGAACATTCCATCCTCCAATTTGGCCACCACTGCTATCTCTACAAATCCCCCACTCAGCACTCCTGATTGTGCTCCCGCAAGCTCTGTCCCTGCTCTTGACAAGCTCACCCCAGCCAATATCATGTACCAACCTTGCAGACCCCACTCCAAGGTTGGTTTCCCAGCTTTCTACCCCATCATGGACCACTCATATGTAGATCCTCAAAGCCTGCAGGAAGCCCTTCCATCAAAATATTGCGAGGAGTGGATTGAGGCAATGTGATTGGAGGAACTCAACTTAATCAGCTATGACGTCTGGGAAGAATCTGCACTACCTCCCGAGAAGCACACTCTCAAATGCGTGTGGGTCTTCAGAACCAAATGCAACAACCAAAACGGCATCATTGAATTCAAGGCTAGACTATGCTTCCAGGGATTCAACCAGAAATATGGATCAGATTTCTCCAACACCTTCTCCCCCACTGGCAACAAGACGTTGCTTTTGCTGCTGATTGCCCTTGCGGCTTCCAAAAAAACTGAAGTTTTTCCAGAGTGATGTGAAGGCGGCAATCCTAAATGCTCCTCTTCAGGAATAGATATACATCACTCCCCCGAGCAACATTATTGTTCACCATGAGAAATTCCTTCACTTAAAGAAAGTGCTGTACGGTCTCAAGCAAGCTCCCTTGGCCTGGTACAAGATGCTGTGCAAATTGCTCAAAGAGGTCAGCTATCACAGATGTGAGGCAGATCAATGCATATTTTTGAGCCATGAAACCTACCTGTACGTACATGTTGACAACATTGCCATCTTTAGCCACAACCCAATCACTTTGTCAAGATGATATCATCCCGCTTCAAAATCAAGGACCTGGAGCGTGCTTCCTTGCTACTTGGGATGAATGTGATGGATCAAGATGATGCGTTCAAGCTCCACCAGCAATTGTATATCAAGCACATATGTGCTTGGTGCCCATTACCTACCCACAAGACCTTCTCCACCGCTTTCAAACTAAATGGCAAGCTATATCCTTCCAGAAAAGAAGACCATCAAGAATACCTTTCCTTGGATGCCAACTATTGAAAGATCATAGGCAAAATAAATCACATAAGTATCTTCACTTGACCCAACATAACTTTTTCTGTAAATTACCTGGCGCAATTCTTAGTAAAACCTAATCTCCACCATTATCAAGCTTTGCTTCAAGTGCTGAATTAGTTACAGCATTCCAGCTCCGCAAGTCTGGTTTTTTCCCCAAATCACGGCCCCAGAAACATGCTGACATAAGTAGATGCCAATTGGGCTACCTGTCCTACAATGCGGAAATCAGTTTCTGGTCCAGTTTTTCAATGGTTAGGCTGCGTTGTGGCCTGGAGATGCAAGAAACACACAACATTGTCTCTATCCACCACCAAGGCCAAATAAAAAGCACTTGGGGAAGCCCTGAAGGAAATCAAGTGGATCAAGTCTCTTCTTCTTGAAATTGCTCCCAATGAGGCCATCAAACCAGCCACTGCCTTTGAAGAAAACAAGGGCGCCATCAAGCTTGCGCTTAATCAGGCTAGCCACGCAGCTTCCACACAAAGCACATGGAACTGCGATTCCACTTTATTCAAAATGAGATTCTCAAGGAAGAAATCAAGCTCCAGAAGGTGTTGTCAAAGAAAAACCTGGTGTCACACGACCACCCCACATACTATAGGGCAATTCTTAGATGATTGTGAGCGCGGAGGAATGCTGAGTGCGAGGGCAAGTGCAAATAGCGAGGCTCAGTTGCAGAGTGAAAACTTAGTTATGCCACTTGACAAACGGCAAGAGGAATGGAGTGTGTTCCAAGCAGGGAAACTCAACCTGAGTCCAATGTGATAACTAGGTTGTAGAAAAATGCAAGAACGTATGAAATTAACTAACTGAGGAGACAATCAATCATCAGGCAAGGGGGTAGCCCTTATAAAGTAATCCAAAGTGACTAGATACAACCTGGTGGTGAGCTAACTACAGTTGGAGGCGGTGAGGAAATGAGTGACAGGAACAGGATAGGAAACAAAGCAATAAAACAATTATATCCGAGGCCATGGCATAGGTGCAAGACAATAGAATCTGAGCGTAAAAATGTATGATGAATTGGGACAGGAGCGAGTGACGTTGAAGGTAATACAAGTGAGAAGTAATAGTGTATGCAGGGTAAGGACTAGTCCAATTGTAAACTGTAAAGTAATGATGGCTTAGTTAGACGTAGATGCGAACTAACAAACAGTGCGTGACCAAAGATGGAAGTCCAAGGCTGTTGATTGGCCAGGGAAGGAGATTGGATCTCATAATGGATGGCTGACCGGTATGGAGTTAACCGCAAATTTTTCAAGTATATACTGAGTTGGTTGCCAAGATCAGAAGGTCAAAGCGAGCCAGAGGAAGTAGCTGATCGCACCATTGATTTTGTGCTTTATTTGTGTCACGCTTATAGACTGAGGTAGATGGTTCTGAGGAGAGGACATGTCAAAGTGATGAAGAAAATAATTCCTAAGTGCAAGGCGTGACACCTGGCCAATTTTCTCACTAAGCCAGTTCCCAGGATGGCGCTTCAAACTGCTCTTGACAATCTCAACATCAAGACATGATTTGAGCAAGGGAGGCTGTTTTATTTATGTGGTCTGATCTACATGCTCAAATCATCATGGTTCCACAATTCTTCTCATAATCTTTTCCATTCTTTTTTTTATTTTGTTTTCTTTTTTCTCTCCGCTACCTATTTCCTGTGCGCTTTGACTCTGGTCTCCATGTGCACACTTGTGCACACAATACCAAATCAACCCGCTGCCCACACTTCAAGCTAAAAGCCTCAAGACGACATCACTATGAATCAGATCTCCTGGCTCAGACTCTGGGGAGGTTCTCTTTGTGCAACCACAAGATTTCACCACTGACCCCAGGCCTCTGAGTTAGGTAAGTACTCAGATTTATCTCAAGATTCCTCTCCTCAGCTTATCAAATCTTCTCTTCTTCAGAATCACCGCTACGCTTCAACATGCTACTCAACCCACTCAGCTCACCCTGATCTCAAACCCAAGTCTCCATTCTTACTTCTCACAGCCTCTTACTCCCTTCTTCCTCTCATTCCTCTTCCCTCAAATTCTCCCCATCAGATTCTGTCTGGTTCTTTTAGGTAAACTGCTACTAGCCTGTTGTCTTGTTTTTAATGTGCCTGATCATTGCTCTGCAACTGAAATTAAATCATTTTAGTTTCCAAAACTCTTCACATAGGCCCCACGCCTTGAGGGGCCCTAAAAAACTTGCACATGTTTTGTGGGGCCCTACACAACTCCCCAATGTTGTGTGGGGCCCTACACAACTCCCAGATTTTGTGTGGGGCCCTACACAACTCCCACATTTTGTGTGGGGCCCTAAACAACTCTCACAGGTTTTGTGGGGCCCTAAACAACTCCCACCGGTCGTGTGGGGCCCTACACGACTCCCACACAACTGGAGTCTTGAATTTATCATCACCTTTTTTTTAATATTTCCTTTTTACTTTTGGTATTTTTTATTTTTTTTGAGTTTTTTCCTGAATTTTTTTTCTCCCCATCAGCATGGTGGACAACTAAAGCTAAAGGTTTTCCAATTCTTTTCAGCCATTCTCCACCTGCCTTGCTTATAGGCCAGGGGAGCCAGACAGGGGTCATCCTATCCAGAACCAACTGTCAGGTTGATGGAAAAATTTGGCCAAGTTTTTTATTGTGCTGACAATAAAGGATTCACAAAAATAAGAAAAAAATAACAGAAAAAATCAGAATAAAAGAAAAAAATTGAAAAATCTTCAAATTCCTGTGGGAAGGTGGATCACTTAGTCTTAGAAATCAACCATGCTGACAGAGAGAGAACAAAAAAAAATCTAAAAAATTAAAAAAAATTAAAACAGAAAATTCAAAAATAAAACCAAAAATCAAAAAAAAAAAATACCAAAAAAAATAAACAAACCAAAAAAAATAAAAAAATAAAAACACTACAAAAAAGCAAAATTAATAAAAATAAAATAAAAAATAAAAAATAAAATAAATAAAAAAAATAATAAAAATAATAAAAAAATAATAAAAAATAATAAAAAATAATAAAAAATAATAAAAAATAATAAAAAATAATAAAAAATAATAAAAAATAATAAAAAATAATAAAAAATAATAAAAAATAATAAAAAAAATAAAAAATAATAAAAAAATAAAAAAAAAATAAAAAAAATAAAAAAAATAAAAAAATAAAAAAAATAAAAAAAATAAAAAAAATAAAAAAAATAAAAAAAATAAAAAAAATAAAAAAAATAAAAAAAATAAAAAAAATAAAAATGATAAAAAAAATAATAAAAATTAAAAAATAATAAAAAAAATAAAAAAAATAAAAAAAATAAAAAAAATAAAAAAAATAAAAAAAATAAAAAAAATAAAAAAAATAAAAAAAATAAAAAAAATAAAAAAAATAAAAAAAATAAAAAAAATAAAAAAAATAAAAAAAATCAAAAAAATCAAAAAAATGTAAAAAAATCAAAAAAATCAAAAAAAATCAAAAAAATCAAAAAAATCAAAAAAATCAAAAAAAATCAAAAAAATCAAAAAAATCAAAAAAATCAAAAAAATCAAAAAAAATCAAAAAAATCAAAAAAATCAAAAAAATCAAAGAAATCAAAGAAATTCCTGATATGTTGTGGAAAGACATTGTTTGTTTGGTAAATTCCCCGCAAAAATATCAAATTCTCTGCAACAATCCCGCTTGAAGTTATGGAAAGGCCACCAGCCCTTGAGTCACACTCCTGTACCTCTGCAATTCCTGATCAAACTGTGCTTTCGCACCCAAGCTTGAAACCAATAAAGCTAACTTGCAATAAAGTAATATTAAATAAACAAGTTGGACTCCCCAAAGAGATCTGCACTTGAACTATTTCCCTAAATATGACCTCCAAGAACTCTTGCTGGTTACTACACTCCAAAGTAACTGAAGAAAAGAATCAAGCTACTCTTTGCTGCAAAAATCTTCAATAATGATGATGTGATTGTTAAAATATGTACGCACTTACGCGGGTGCTACGTATAAGTGTAATCCAAATCGGATGCACAAATGGGCCTCTGAGGCCCATTGGACACACACACGGACCATACGGGCCCATGTGGATGTTACAGAGTTGGGGAAACTGGCCTCAAAACGCGTGAAATAGACCCATTGGTACACGGGCCCTAACGGGCCCGATGGGGTATATGGGCAAATACAGCCAGATGGGCTTGTATGGGCATAATTGGGCCCAAGGTTTATTTTGGACATACTTGGCCAGACGGGCTGGCCCGCAAAAGTAGTCTTTTCTCACAATTCGGGCTTGGGGCGGCCCATTAGGGTTGCCGCCCGTGTCGCGGCCCGCTCGGGGCCGCTGCTCGCGTCGCGGCCCATTCGGGGCCGCCTGTGTTCCTCGGCACGGCCCACGCGGGGCCCGACGGCCCGCGCGGGGCTGGTGCGCGGCCGAGGGATCCCGCGCGGGCCCGGCTGGTCGCGACCGGCGACCAGCGCCGCAGAGCCGGGGCTCGCGGCCCCGGCTCGCTCCCCCTCCCCTCGCTCGCCGTCGCGAGGGGGAGGGGGCAGGCTGGCTGGGTTGAACCAGCCAGCGACCGGCCGCAACGAGGCGGTTGGTCAGGGCAGGGGGGACCTGACCACCCCCTTGCCCCAGGAGGTGGCGGCGCCGGCCGCATGGTATGCGACCGGCAGGTGGGGGGGATTTCATCACCCCCCCGCCATCGTAGCGAACTAAGCGCGAGGGGGCGCTCTCCCCCCCCCCTTTACCGAGGGGGAGGAGCAATGGGCCTGGGGGGACCTGACCACCTCCCAGGCCAACTTTCTGTGACGACGCCCTGGGGGGTATCGACCCCCAGGGCCCCTGGTGAGGGGATTTGACCGCCCCCACCAGGGATTTGTAAGAGATAGAGGGGGGGACAGCATGTCCGCTGGTCACACCCCCCCATGTGAGGTTGAAACCGGACCCAGGTGAGCCCTGGGTCCCACCTGGCCCATTTCAGGGGCCAGGGGCTGGATGCATGAGGCAACCAGCCCGTAACAGGGGTAATGATGCCATCAGGGCCGGTTGTAATAGACAACCAACTAAGGGACTGAACAGCAATGGGCTGGTTCAGCCCCGTAACAGTGGAAACACAAGAATGGACCGGAATAGTCTGGTTGTAAGGGTTCAGGGACTAATGCCATGTGGGCTGATGCATTCCAAACCAAGTAACAAGGCCTGTAGAGCCTGTAGAGCTCTTTTGGGGCGGAAAATTTGCCCTTTGGCTTGTTGTATCATGGGCTCACAAGAGGCCAATCTTTTGTACTTAAGGAGCTCTTCTCCCTGCTGTTTTCCATCATTCATTCATCATCCAATTGAATTCATCCAACATATTGCCCCATTGTGAGAGCCCCATTAGCCATTATTGACACACAGTGTCCAGCATTTCTTTTGCTTTAAATACTGCTCATTTGCCTAAGCTAATTGCTGGCCGAAATTATAACAGTGATCTCCAATAATGTTAAAATCCAATGATGAGTAACTCCTTCCCTGCAAACTCTACCTAAAACAAAAGAAAAGCTTCCTTATTTATAGAACAAATAACAAAGGAACGTAAACTGCTAAAGAAATACTCCTTTTTCCACCACCTCCATGCAAACCGCACTGATCCTCCTCACTAATAGTCCAATCCTCACCCAATCCAATGATCTGCAGTGAATTTGATGATCCTGTTGCCAATTCCTCCTAAAAGTTGAGTTGTGCCAATGTGTAAATAACAACAGATCCTCATCAATCATCCCTAGCGGATCAATCCCAATCCTGCATGTGGCATAACTACAGATCCTCGTAAACACCCATGCTGCCTCCTCAACTTTAGCGTTCATTTCCCACAGCTCTCTGAAATCTAAGTGCATATCCCATAATTGGTTTAATTTTACTACATAGCTTTGATCACTTGCTCCCGCATTATTATACCCACAGCCGCGGAGGGAAAGTTATTTTTGACCACGCAATGTCTGAAAAACACCAAAAATCGCACACATTCTTGTCATTGTGCCTGCAAAAGGCGGGAGCCGCACCAATGCCAAGCCCTCAGCTAATGAACTCCAGAATAGACAGTCTGCCAAGGCGCTTCTCTGAGCCTATTGTGCTGCAGAATTCCAACCACAGCTGAGCCGCTCCAAGTTGAATTTCCAGTGGTGAGCCTACTTGCCTCCATGTTTATAAATAATCCCAACATCCCCCAAAACTTGAATTCTTTCCCCAGGATTCCCGCGCTCCACAACGCCAGAACTTCTGCCAAACCCTTCAACCCCAAACTCCTAAACACCCTCAAAACTCCAAAAGAAAGAAAATCCTCTGCCATTAAAACATGCAAGGACTGCGCAAAAATGCAGAGGATGTGCACCAAAAATGTCAGTCGCCCAGCCTGCAGCTCCTGCCATCTTGGCCACTGCAGGTGTTTATTGGTAGCTTGGACCCCTGGATCCTTGAAAAATTTCCCTCTGCCCCATCTTTGTTCTACCTCCGGTCCCCATTGCAAACGCTGCTGCCCGCGGACCAATGGCTGACTGTGTGGTGGACAATGACAAGACAATCTAAACCAAAGACTGGACTCCAGAGCTGGGACGTGCTGCCTCCTTGTTGCCTGTCACAGAGGCCATGGACCACCTATCCCCCCCTCCTCAATGAGTGCACTACCCTACTGCTGCCGCCTGCCGTCAATGCAATAACCTGAATGTTGGACTTGGCCAGGTACCACGCTGGGCGGAACATGGCTCCCTCCTTTTTCCAATTAGCTACACCTCCAATACCCCCGCCAGCAGTGCCCAACGTCCCCCTTCACCTGCTCCTCCCGCTTTGACCACTCCAATCGCGTCTCCTCCAACCACAACACCTCCTGCAGAGGTTGAGTCCCTGCGCTTGGTCATTGCAATTACCTCCAATTTGCCGCCCTTACCCCGTGAGTTTTTTTTTGTTTTTTTTGACCCCTCCATTTCTTCACACAGCTCCCACGCCTCACTTTGAGTCACTGTTGCCTCCAGTTTTGGTCCAAAGATCTCCGCGTTGCTTTTCTCCAATCCGGACCCTGTCTCCTTGGCTCTTATCCCAGACCTCCAACTCCCGTCCTTCTAGGTTGACCCAATTGTGCTTGGTCTCTCCGTTGTGGTGACCAATCCTGGACACCAACAAAAAAAAAAAAAATTTGGTTGTACCCCTATGGGTACCTTTATTTTCCACTCAACTTCTCCCTGTCCTAGCGGTCTAGGACAGGCCTCTTGCCTGTCTCTCTGCTTTGACCCTCTCTTCCTATGTTCAACTCCCACTTGTCGCGCTTGCAGCTCTGACTTTTGGCAACGCGAGCAATTGTCAAACCACTTTCAACAATCCCTTCTCCTCCTCTCCACTTCATCAACCCATCATCATCCACCCATCCCAAGCTAGATTCCCAAACCATCATCCCTTACTCCGTCTCACCTATCATCTGGCCCATGAACTCATCCTCCTACGATCTCCCCATCCTTGGACTCCCTGGTTCAATTACCTACAACTGATCTCTCACCCCGATCATCTACCCAACCTCATCCATCTCTCCATCCATCGAATCCCTCAACTCAAACCTTGGCTTTGTGGTACCGAGATCAAACGACTCCTCAGGCTCAATCTCATCATCCCCTACGACTCCCTCCGATCGATCTATCTCAACCTACCCACCCTACATCCTCATATCAATTGGGATACCTACCTCAGAGCCTATCGAATCATCTCCAGTAGGGCCTTTTGGATTGATAACTTTCACACCTTGGCACTCGTCCCGATTGCCAATCTCTTCGACCATAGTCATCAGCCCAACGTGGTCTTGACCTCCAACAATCTGGTCTGTGATCAGTGTGGTGCCACTCAGGAATGCGCCCACGATGATTTCAATGATCTTCATTGATCAACCCTCCTCAGCCATCGAGTCCAGTCTATCTCCTCCTTGCCCATCATCCAATCCGACCGAAGACCGCAAGCAACCGCTCGCGGCCGTCGGAACTTTCACCCCGTTGTCGCCGCCAATCGGGCGACGACAACCATTGTGGACACCCGCGACCGCTGTTGCGGGTGTCCATCTGGTTGCCCGCGGTCATTCTTGACGCGGGCGACATTTCTTTTTTTCCTCTCATGTAATTTTTTTTTTTTTTTTTTTTTTTTTTTTGTTCTCATTTTTCCGCACCTATGTGTAGTATCAATTGTACATATTATACAGGGCCTCATGTCTATAAAAGGAGGGGCTCTCCCCTGCCTTTTGGCCAAGCATCAGAGGATCCCAGCATCCTATGAGACCATCATCAGTAATCAACTTATCTGTGGGCATCCTTCCCCAACTATCTGAGCCATTTATCCGCGTATATCCATGATTGCCCCCTTGATCCTTTGAGCCTCCATACTCAAACTCTGTCCCTTGTGACCTTGATCCTTATCACCAACCAATAGCCTTGCTGGTTGAAGAAGAATTCCTGTCTGTCTGAATTCTTGAGTGTGTTATACCACTCTGATCCCTTTTTCCGACCATACTGGTCTTGATCTCTCCTTGATCATCTTTCTGGACCCAATCACGTTTGATTGAAGAGGTTTTATTAAGCTTAAAACCTGGAGTGTTATACCCCCCTTCTTCTTTAAGGTTGAATTTCGCCACGCTATTCTTGAGTCCCTTGAGAAGTGTTGGGATATTCTTGCTCAAATTCGTTATTGATTTGCTTCTAGAGCTTCATAAACAAATTGCTTTTGTTTTGTTCAGCCTCCCACAGTTATCTGGCACCCTTCAAGCGCTTGATTGCGGAGAGTTGGGCAGGTTCATTGAGAACCTGGAGGTTGGTTGGGATTGAGTTGATCTTTCCTAATCAGCTGCTGACGACCAGAGTTATTAGCTTGTGGGCGTTGTTACTTACAACTTCCTTGTTCTATTGAACTCTGAACAAACCTTGACTTATTTGTTCAAGTCTTTACCTGCACCATCTTGCCTCAGATAGTGTTGTTTCCATTTCTACCGACAACTCTTATCCACTTCCCTTACTTTGATTTCTCATCCATAAGGTTCTGGACCTTGATTCTGGTTACATTTAAATATTATTGTAACTCCTAGGAGGGCAGCCTAAACAGCACCTTTCCCCTCCACAGAACTGCCACGGCTTAGCACCGTTTGGAGTCTTACACCGTACCACGCGCCATCCAAAGAAACAACAAAGAAGGCGGCTGAGGAATTGAGGAATCCAAAATCAACTGGTACCTCTGCAAATTGGGAAGAAAATACTGGCCATCCTCTAACGTTCAATTGGGATCCCAGCCACAAAGCATTGCAAACTCCTCCGCAAGAATCATTGTGCTGGTGGTGAGCTCCCCCGCGCCATCTCCCTTCCTTTGATTTATCCCTCCTCTTGAATTATTGCCACGCCCCCTGAATCCTTTATATAGCTAAATAAATAAATATTCTGCCTGGCCCGCCCCAGAAAGGAATCCTCTTGATTCCCTGCATCATCCTACAAAATCAGACACAAAAAGGAACTCTGAAAACCCTAGTGAGACCCCCTCCAAATCTGAGAATGAGACAAAGAAAACTAAGACAAATCAAATACTCCAAACCCCGCAAATAATTATCACCTAAGGGACCTGGACCACCCCAGACAACGGTCTTTAAGACTAGACCTTCCATGCTGCTCAGGTGATCTGATGTTCCCCATCCCCCTAAATGTTGTATATAAAAGAAAGAATAATACTAAAAGAAGTTATATTTCCGCAGAAAGTAGCAGTTATTATAACAGAGAAAGGACTTCCCCTGCCAGAACCCCAATTTGTGGAAAGAGATTGTGTGTTTGGAAATTCCCCGCAATGATATTAAATTCTCCACAAAAATCCGGGTGCAAGTTACAGAAAGCCCACTAGCCCTTGAGTCACACTCCTGTACCTCTGCAATTCCTAAATGAAATCTGCTTCTGCACCTGAGCTGGAAACCACTAAAGCTAACTTGCAATGAAATAATACTAAATAAAAAAGATGGACTACCCAACCAGCTCTGCCCTTGAAATATTTCCCTAAATATGACCTCCAAGAACTGTTGCTGGTTACTAAACTCTGAAGTAACTGAAGAAAAGAATCAAGCTACAATTTTCCACAAAAATCTCCAATAATTATGATGTGATCTCCAATAATGGTAAACTCCAATTATGATAAACTACTCCTTAAAAAAAAGAAAAGATTCCTTATATATACAGCAAATAACAAAGGAACATAAACTGCTAAAGAAAGACTCCTTTTTCCACCACCTCCATGCAATCTGCACTGATCCTTGTCACTAATAGTCCCATCCTTACCCAATCCAATGATCTGCAGTAGATTTGATGATCCTGTAGCCAATTCCCCCTAACATTTGAGTCTCTCCAATGCATAACTAACAAAAGATCCTTGTCAATCATCCCTAGTAGATCACTCCCAATCCAGCATGCGGCATAACTATGGATCCCCAACAACCTGCCAGCAGCCTCCTCAACTTTAGCATTCATCACCCCACAGCGCTTTGCAATCTCATTGGATATCCAATAATTGGCCTGATCTGTACTAAATAGCTTTTATCACTTGCTTCTGCATTAGTAAACCCACTGCCGCGGAGGGAAAGTTATTTTTGACCATGCAATGTCCGCAAAAGGCAAAAACTCCGGCCCATTCTTGTCATTTTTCCCGCAAAAGGCACGCGCTGCACCAATGCCAAGCCCTCAGATAATGTACTCCGGAATAGAAATTCCGCCAACGCGCTTCCCTGAGCCTATTGTGCTGCAGACTTCCAACCACAGCTGAGCCGCTACAAGTGGAATGTCCAGTGGTGAGCCTACTTTCCTCCCTTTCTATAAATAACCACCACAAGGTTCTGCAAGCTGAGATGGTGGGTCCTGCCCTACTACATGGTAGTGCACAACAGTGCAATTAGTATCAAAAATTGAATGTTTGATGGTCTTTCACAAACACAGTTGTAGGGAGCATTGTTTGTTCCCCCATGAAATTTTTCACACATTGGCATTTCCTTGGCCTGGGTGGGTTACATGTACTGTTTTTTTTTAATTTAAACAAGGTGGGAGGGGAATTCCATTGGAGCACATTGATTCCTGCCAACTGAACTGTTGGGCCATACCCTAGTGTATAGGATTCTACACCAGTATGGTTAATATCACCAAATTGACTGTTTGATAATGCTTCACAAACAAAGGTTTTAGTGAGGATGAGCTAGTGTTTGAGGAATGAAATCTCAATTTTAGAAAAGATTTCAATCTCACCAAAATAAATCTTGAAAATAAGAAAAAAAAATCATTTTTTTTAAAAAGAATTTGCAATTCAAAGAGAAAAAATAGGATTGAAAGAAAGTTTGAGAACTACAACAAAAATCAGAGAAAAACAAAATTAAATTAAATTTTTGAACACAAGAATACAAGAAAAGGAATCATTTTTCAGGCCCTCTAGCAAGTTTTGAATTCATTATTTAGTTTCTGGGGCTTCTTGAACCTTCTTTTGATTCTCTTTTTTTCTGATATTTTACAGAACAAGGAAGAAACAAAAAGTTATAAAAATAGTTTGTGTACCAATGTTTGTGTATGATGCAGCCCTTCAAGAAATTTCACTGAAAGATTATTTATATTTAACCTAAAAATCTTATATTTTTTAGTGAATTGTTTTTCTCATGCATCCAACCCTTTATTTAATGCATTTCAACGTCAGCTCACAGTTGTGCCCCTTTGGTGTTTCAGGCAAAAATACTTTATTTCATGCAACTTTCAAGAATTAATTTTTTTGAATTCTGACTGCGCGGCCCTGAAGCAAGGGTTTTTGAACTCCTAACCAAAATCATTTTTAATTTTGGAGCCATTAGAACCCCTTCAAAAATGCAATCAAAAAATGAAAAAATTCCCTAAAAACAAATTTTTGCATGGTTCTTTGGATCATCAATTTGGATATTTTCATTGTTTTTTTTTTTGGTCATTTCAGCTGCCATAAATTTCAATCAACATTCATAGATTCTTCAAAAATTTTTTCATATTTTTTGGATGTATCCTTTCACCTTAAAAGTTTCCTTCAAAAAACACAAAAAATCAAAAAAAACCAAATTTCTCTTTGGACATTTGAATCCTTTTATTTTCCTTTCCATATTATTTCTTGGGGTAATTCAAGTTATCAAAAATTTATGAAAACATTCAATGAGAATTAAATTTTTTTTTGCATATTTTTTGGATGTATTATTTTACCTCAAAAGATTCCTTCAAAAAAGAAAAAAGGTCAAAAAATTCAATTTTCTTATTTGGCTTTTGGATCCTTATGTTTGACATTTTGACTTTTTTTTTTGGTGTTTCAAGGTTTGATAATTTTAAAAAAAAACTATTAAAGATCTTTTTTGAAAAAAATCAGGATTTTTGGATGTCATTTTTGACCTTCAAAAATTCCATCAAAAAGCCAAAAAATGTGAAAAATTCACTTTTCTTACTGGATTTTTGAATCCTTTTGTTGGCCTATATAATTGTTTTTTTTAGATAATTTGAGCTTTCAGAATGTTGAATGTAAAAAAAAAGTTCATTAATACTTTTTGAAGATCATCTGCATTCTTGCATACACCTTACAAGCTTCATTCAATAAATTAAAAATAGAGAACAAATATGGATAAAAGTATTAAAATTTATTCAACTATGATTGTTTTTATTTTTCTACTTAATTTTTTTGCAGGGAAAGAAACATTATTAACAAGATCCAAATTTCTCTGAACAATGGTTTTACAAGATTTGGAATCCTTTTTCACAAAGCTTTTCCAAATTGAATCTAACCTGGGAGCTGGCCAATGATCAGACTTGAAGTTAAATGAGACCATATGTTTGGATTCTTCTAAAAGAATGAAGCAAATAGAAGAATTTTTGGAATTTGGAGTGGCAGCGGAATTCAGAGGAAGATAATTACAAGACCTTAAAGAAGAAAACAGAACCACTGGACAGTTATATGTTTCAGGCAGAAGAAAAACATAGGATGGAAATTTCATCCACATATTTATGGAAATTGGGCCATAAAGGTGGTTCAGTTGCCCTCTTGCTTCCTGGAAAGTTTAACCCCAGATATAATGCAGTAATCTTGTGTCCTTGAGGATTGGGTTTTAATCAAGCTCTTTCAACATTTCTTTCCTGACTTCAATCCGGTCTTCTGAGATCCTCCCAAGCCAAATGGCTTCTGCTCTAAAGCCACATTTCCCATCCCCTATGACATCTTGAACATGGGAGATTTTTGATATGGTTTTTTTGGGGGAAATGGAATATTTGTATTGGAACTAAAACGGAAAATCAGAATTTTTTTTTATAACAGAAAATATGAACTAATAATAATACTGACTTCTTCAATTGATACTTGGTCAAATATTGCAGAAGAAGAATAAGATAATGTTCAGGAATCCTAGAGGAAAAACCCAAAAGAAATCAGACAAAATTAAAAAATGAGGAAATACCAAATGTACTCACCATCTCACTGATTTTTGGGGCTGCTGATACCTTCCCCCCAAGAGGATGGTAAGGACCATTACCATCTTCATTGGATACCTTTAGTCTCTTGATTCTTTTCCCAGGATTTTTTTCAGGAGAAGAAACTCTCTTATTCACAATGGTTGCAGACCTCTGATAAAGTTATGAATGAAAAAATGAATGATAAATAATATCCAACATATTAGCCAAAAATAAAAGAAAATGAAAGCCCACCATCTAAATGAAATACACATATGGAAGCTCTTCATCTGCTGAATCTTCCCCTTCATCCAAATTTAGAACCACTTCATCTTCTGAATATTGCTCTTCAGTCAGAAATTCACTCTATGTTAAAATAATGAGGAGGAATCATCTAAAAAAACAACCCATTGCAGAAAAAATAAGTATAGTTATAAAATTAACTCTTCCTTTGATTCCTCCTTCTTTTTTTCCCTTCCCCTTCCCTTGGATGGCCTTGCACCTTCTTGAAACCTGCCCACATAAGAAAAAAAATTCATTTTGAATGTTGACATATTTTTTTGTCCAAAAATTTGGTGACTGACCTTCAAGTTTGCTATAAATTTCTTCTTTGGCCTTCCTCTCCTTTTGGGTTCTTCTAAATATTTAAAATAGATGGATCTCTTTTGCTTGGGGACTGAGAGATCTTCTTGAACTTCTTGGATTCTCCTTTGGGTCTTTCTCTAACTTTGGATCTTTGAGTGGAAATTGGCTCTTCAATCAGGGTAAGTTGATATCTTCCACTGTGCAGCTTCATGCTTTCCCTCAGATGATATAGCTGTTCTCCAGGTGGAAAATTTCTTAATGCTTCAAATATTTTAGTTAAATATAGGTTTTCACTACTGTGTTTTTTTGGAACTTCAATTTTTTCTGAATCGTTGGAACTTCAATTTTTTCTGAATCTTCAGTTGATTCAGGGTTCACAGTTAACTGGAGAAAGGAAAATCAAAATGAATGAGGACATTATTCATTTGAGCTTGAATCCCCAAAAAAAGAGAAAAACTTACTGATATGGGAGCTTTTAAATGCCATTGAGGATTAAAATCATCAAGTTGGAAGAGTTCACACTTTCTTATGGCCAATTTAACTTTGTGAAAACATGGTATACCCATGTAAGAAGAGTAATCACAGTTGATGCAATTGGTGGAAGAATCAGGAACTTTATGAGATGAATGAAATATTTTGAGGGCAAAGTGGCTGATCTTTCGAGAAAGATGATCCACACAGTGAGGAAAACCAATGAGATGCTTGAATTCTTGCTGAGAGGCTTCAATGGCTCTCTCATGGGTTTGGATGTTGATGGAACTGTAAATTTTTTGAGCTACATTATAGAAAGAGCCAATAGAAGAATCAATGAATATTTTAATTTACCAGTGAGCAACTTCTATTCTTGATGTACTTTTATTTCCAAATTGAAAGTATTTTTTTTCCAAATAGGAGAAAAAATTTATTTTCAGAGGAATCCAGTTTTCAAGAAGGTAGTAAGAAGTGGGAGGATTCCAGACCAGAGAAAGTTTGGTGAAGTTTTTGTCATAGCTTGATTCAGATTTTGAATAGACCAAATGATGCCATTGTTTCTGGAATAGCTTCCATTCATCTTCAGATTTCAAGTGCTTCCCATATGGAGTTTGAATATTCTTGAAAATTGGCCCAACACAGGAAATATTATGAGAGGAAGGGAAAAATGATTCAATTGATCTAATAAGTTCTTTTTGCTTGTCTGCCACAATCACACTAGGTTCTTTATCTTGAAATATTTCCTGAAGTTGAGTCAGGGACCAATCATAGTTCTGTTTTTTCTCTTGAGATAAGAAATAGAATGCAACTGAGAAGCTTCTAGAAGAATTGATTATCCCAAGAATATGAAGAAGGGGCATTCCAAATCTGTTGTTTTTATATGTACAGTCCATCATAATGAGAGTACTGAAAAGTTTAAGAAGTTTCATGGAATCATGGAGTGAAATAAATTATTAATTAATTTGACCATCCACATTATTCATTTTTAAGTATAAAGAAGAATTTCTGAGTCCCAGTATGAGTGCTTCCACAGGAGTTTTGCCATCAAGGGCATTTTTTTTATTTTTGATATTTTGTTTTGATTTTCCGGGAGATTTTTATGGATAGTTGATAATGATTTTTGTATGAGAGACTTATGAACTTTTAAAGGGGGAACTCCTGCTTTGAATAAATTTTCAACCTCCTCCTTTTGCTCCCCTTGGATTCTTCTGCGGATGGGATGAGTGGAAGGATGAATGGAAGGTGGAGGGTTTTTCTCTGGAAATATAAAATTCAGCCTTAAAACATCCAATCTTTTTGAAAAATTTCCTGATAACCTGAAAGGACAATTGGTCTTTCATGATTTCTTTAATTTGGTGGTATCTTTTCAGGGTTTATATTCCCCAGATTTATGAAATTTTTGATTTTAGGCCTGAATCTTGCAATTTTATACTGTGGTAGATATGGCATATAGATGGGACTTTGCCCATCTTTGGATAGCCTCAAACAACTCCTCCTTTTGATTATATGATAGCTCAGGAAAAGGGGCCAGAGGAGTGGAATCAAGAGTTTGAGTAGATTAATAAGGAGCAAGAGGATTTGAATCACTAGTTTGATTAGATGAGATAATGGAGGATGTGTTAAAATATGGATGCACTCAGGTAATGTGCATGATAGTGTGTAATCCAAATTGGATAAAAAATTGGCCCTCCATGGCCCATTGGACATCACGTGGGCAACTTGGGCTTATGTGGGTGTTACTGGTTTTGGGCATTTGGGTGCCAAAACAGGTTTTCAAGGTCCTTTGGGACACAGGCCCTTAAGGGCCCACCGGGGCGGATTGGCCACTCAAGCAATATGGGCTTCTTTGGGCATAACTGGGCCCTAGTTTATTGTGGACATACTTGGAAAGACGGGCTGGCCTGCAAAAGTATGTATTTCGCAGCTTTTGGGCCGCAGCAGTTTAGCCACGGCCCGTGTTGCGGCCCGCTTGAGGCACCTTGTTTCTCACCTGGGCCTGTATCAGCGCCTGAAGGCCCATGCGGGGCCATTTTATGGGGCAGGGGGATCTGTTTGGAGTCCCCCCACCCGCTTGTGTGCGGGGCTGCGGCACAAGTCGCGTTGCTCAGTCCATTGCGGCCGCAGGGGCCGGTGGCTCCTGCCTCCCTCCCTCCCCTTTCTTGGTTGCAAGGGGGAGAGGAGGCTGGTTGGGCTTGAACCAACCAGACTGGTTGCCACAAAGCAACCAGCGAGGTGGGACGGGAATTGATCACCCCCCACCTTGAGAGAAAGATGACCAAGAGCAAGCGGGGCGCTCTTCTCCCCTCATTGCCAAGGAGGAGGCGCAAGGGGATGGGGGGACCTGATCCCCCTCCAGCCAACCATTATTTCCTGTTGGCCTGGGGCAGGAAATGTCCCAGGCAACCAGAGGGTGATTTCATCACCCCTGCTGGTCACCTAGCTAAGAGAGAGGGGGGGGTTGTGCATGTCCGCCTGTTACACCCCCCCCCTCCTGTGGGTTTTGGCTGGTCCCAGAGGGATTCTAGGTCCACCCTAGCCATTTTGAGGACCAGGGGCCTGGTCGCAGGAGGCAAACCAGCCTGTGAGTCTACGGGAAGGGCCATTTTGGTCAAAAGTGAGATTTAACCAGGTAACATAGGCAGGCTGTAATAGCCAACCAGCCAGGGTCTGAACAGAAACAAGGGCTTGTTCAGCCCAGTATGGGTGGAAACACCAAACTCAACTGGTGCAGGCTGGTCATAAGGGTTCAGGGACTAATTAAAAGTGTGCTCATTAAGCCCAAACCAAGTAGCAAGGCTTTTAGAGCCTGTAGAGACCATTTGGGGCGGAATTTTCGCCTTTTGCTTCTCCTAACATGAGCTCCACATGAGCACCATCTTTTGTATTTAAGGAGCTCTTCTCCCTGCTGTTTTCAATACATTCATTCACCAATTCATTCAAATTCACAAGTGTGCCATTGCCTCTGCCTCATATTAAGGATCAATCATAAGACATTACTGTCTCAGCATTTCTTTTGATTTAAGAACGGCTCTTTGACTAAGCTTTTGGGCCAATAATTCTCACACATTATCAGTACCAACATCATCATTCCTTCCAAGCAGAATAGACAATTATACCTTGCTCTGGAAAACCTCAAAGACCTCAAGTTTTCCAAGAATATTTCCTATATCCCAGAGTCCAGCTCCACCAAGATTTTTTTGAATGTTCAAAACTAAATTGCTTTGTCTGTCTTAATGGACAGTGAGTTTGAAAAAATTTGTTGTGGGGAGATTATGGATGCAGATGAAACTTTGATTATTTCAGAGGTAGAGAATAATTCTTATCATCTCATTTTTAGGCATTTGGATCAAATTCATATGGCATGTGTTTCTGAGACTTTAAAGGAGGAACAGAAGAGGATGGGTAGCATTGTATGGAAAATTCTAAAGGACAAGTATGCTGGTAACTCTGTCCATCAGAAGGGGATTGCCTTCAATATTTTGTTTAAGTTGAAATTTTCCAACTGCAAAAAATTTGTGGGGAAGGCAAGATCAAGTATTTCTAAGGCCAAGTCATCTGGGCTGAACATGGATCCTGAGTGTTTGTCACTCTTAATTCTTCAAAAGCTACCAAAAGAATAAGAGTCCTTGGTTAGGATTATATATCAATTGGATCCCCTTCCTGGAGAAGATGATGTGCTTAGAAGGATTGAAAAGTATGATCTTCAATTCAAAATGAAGGAGGGCGCAGGAACTTCTCTGGTGGGAAAGACAGGAAAATCCGGGAAGAAGGCAAAGGCTGAAAGGGATTTATCAAAGGTCTTGTGTTATAATTTTCAGAAGAAGGGGCACTATGCAAAGGATTTCAAGGAGGCCAAGGAGAGGAAGAAATCCAATGAAAGTTAAAAGGAAGGCAAAGAGGCCAACCTTGCCATGGAAAATGTTGCTATGGTGGCATTGGATATTTCAATTGAACAAGCTGTCAAGGAACAAGCCCCCAAAAAGAAGGCTCAAATAAATGAGGATCAAGAAATTGACTTGATTGATTATGAAGTATGTAATCTTAACCTTGAAAATGAGAAATTATCAGTAGCTGATAATTTTTCTTTCCTTACAGGAGAGTTAAAGAAGGATTTTCTTGTTTTCATTGATTCTGGTTGTACAGAACACATGTTTTTTGAGCCAAATTGTTTTTCAAATCTTAGAGATTTTGATGGTGTTGTAAATATTGGCCAAAAAGGAAGAACAATTCAGATTAAAGGAATTGGAAAATTTATTCTTTCAAATCACTTTGGTTTTAAAATATCTTTTGAGAAAATGTTTTTTGTACCAGATTTTTCTTATAAACTTGTGTCTCTTGGGGTTCTCTGGAAAAAAGGTTTCCACATTTCTGATCTTAAAGAAGATAAGTTTGCTATTGATTTGAATGGCAGAACTATCCTGAGTGGAAAAGTTCAGAATAAGTTTCTCTGTGAAAACTTGTTCAATTTTTCAGCTCTTAGCACTGTTGCTCACAATAGAAGTGGCCATAAGTTAAAGGACAGCAACTGTGAAAGTTGTGCTTTGGGGGCCAATTTCAGGAATGTGTTCTCAAAGATTAGAGATTGCACAGAAGTTCCTAGAGAGGAATTTTCCATTGATTTGGCAGGGCTTTTTTCACCAGTGTCACTTGAGGGGCAAAGTACTTCATCAAGAACTATTATGGCTCAATCTGGTCTGCCAAAGTTTTGATGGGCTGATTTTTTGTGCACAGTGTGTCTGTTGCACAATATTGTAAGTGTTCATGGGAAAATTATGCATTATCTGTTTTGGAAGTTGTACCCCAAAACATCACACCTAAGAACAATTGTTTGCTTAGTGTATTATATTGTCCACCATAATGAAATGGTTGGAAAGTTGGATCCTAGAGCCAGAACATGGTCACTTGTAGGCTATGATTGAATAAGTAAGTCATACAGGATTTATTGTCCAGGGAAAAGGAAGGTTATCCGTAGTAGGGATGCAAAATTTGAAGAAAGTACCTTTCCACTCAAAAGGAGTGAAGATAGTGCTGTTCAGGAATCACAGCAGGAAATATTATTGGAGCCTATTTCACCAGCAGATCCTGTAGAGAATATCATTATTGATGATGTTGAGATGGCAGATGTGCCACAGGAGGGTTCAGTACCCGCTTCAGGGGAGTCTGTGGAATAAGAACCTGATGATCCTTCACCTCCAGTTAGAAGGAGTGGAAGGACAAGGATACCTATTAATAGGTATGGGGAATGGAATTCCATTATGCTTCTGCAGAATACAAATAAAATATGTTTTGGGAACAATTTATGCTTAATTAGATTCTACAGTTAAGTTCAGAAATGGGTGATACGGTGAACCCAAATAGCTTTGGAAAAGCTATGAATTTTGATGAAAAAGCCAATTGGAAGTTAGCTATTTTTGAGGTGTTTGATTCTCTGGATAATAATAGTGTTTTTGAATTGGTTAAGCGGGATTTATTTCCAAAAGGAAAGACCATTCTTGGGTCTAGGTTAGTGTTGAATAAGAAGTTTTATACTAATTGAATTTTGAAGAGGTTCAAGGCTAGATGCTGTAAATCCAGGAGTGAGAGTTCTTACCCAGGAATTTGTTGAGGAATCTCCCATCCACCCACTCACTCCAATACAGCTGTGGGGTTGCCTCCACTTCCCTCTGGTTTCACGTAACTGTCACCACCTCTGACCTCTCCACTTACCATCATAATTGTCTGCTCCCATCTTCTGAATCTCCATGATATACACCGTCCACTCCCGCTCCCACCTGATCATTCCCCATCATCATCATCATCCGCTCACTTCTCCTCATTCTTCACATCACCATCATCCACTCCCTTCTCATCATTACTCATCATCAACATCATCCACTACCATCATCCGCTCCATCATCTGCTTCCAACTCTCTGCTCCAATCTCCTCCGCTTCCAACTCTCTGCTCCAATCTCTTCTCAAACTCGACTCCAATATGACCTGCCTCTGATACAATCTTGATATAATCATTGCCGTCACCCATCACCTCATAGCTTGGTTGATACCTCTATATTCTTGTTCACTTGTGAGATTGTCTCTCTTCCTAACCGTCTAATTGTTTGCTCATCCTTGCTTGACTGCCTCAGTTTTCTAGCCTCTTCCTGTCTGTTTGTTCTTGTCTCATCCTGCCTTTTTTGTTCCTAGTTGTTGTCCTCAAAGTGAGATAGTCTCCTCCTGCTCTCCTCCTGCTTCATTCTTTGTTTCTTTTTTTTTGTGCTTTTTTGTTGAAACCCGCTTCCTTAGTCTGCTGGTCTAGGTAAAACATTTATCAGAACTCTTCAGAAGTGACCTGAAGGTTCCTGCAGGCACTCTCACGGCTGTGAATGCTCTTATTAGGGATTTGACTCCATCACTCCAGTCAAGAGGAAGTATTCATGTCCTGATCTTCTCCTTCTGGATGTTCTAATTGGCTTTTATCATTCTCATTTTTCTTTATGTTTCTTGTTCCTCTATTGTTTTCATTTTCTTTACACCCATATAATTGCATGACTAACTCAGATCAATCCAACCCACTCAATCTATCTCAAAACTCAGATCAACTAACAATGATCACTCTCAACCTTGACCATCTGGCTTCCAAATCAACAACCCAATTCATCTCTAACTGGTGAGATCAATCCATGCTTACTCTCATGAGGATTTAGCTCAACGTGGAATCATGCCCTTGTCTAGTTCCATTACCATCATGTTCCTTTCTTGCTCATCCTCACAGCCATAGTCAACTGGGTAACTTTTTAATTTTTTTGGTATTAATCCCGGTCTTTTGTGTTATTTGTCCCTGTCATCTGATCTTCATCAAGTTGTTTCTTCTTAGCTTGCTTGTTAAAAAGTCATATCACCGGAATTAAATTATACAGTTAAAAGCCAAAGATCTCACCTTGGCCAGCAAGACATAATACTATGGCAAATGGATTGGGATTATTTTTGGACTCATTTTGTCAAGCCATGCTCAAAAAGGCTCTGGAGACAATCCCACTGCCTACTGAAGAGAACTACGGCGTATGGAAGGACAAAAAGATGGCGCTACTGAAACTCAGAGGAGTGCTGGATGTGCTCCAATCCATAGCTGGAACTCTCTCAACTCAGGAAAATGACAAAATCCAACTTCTTCTCATCTCCAAGGTCAACTTCATCACTCATAATAACGTCATAAATGCAGTCAACATCAACTCAGCCAAGGAAATATGGAGGGTAATCAAGGAACTATTCTCATCATCTCAAGCCTCCAATTGAGCCAGGATCTTCAACCACTTCCTTCCCCGGACCTTCCAGGAGGATGAGATCCTGAACTTTTTCACTAATGTGAAAAACTCAATGAAGAAGATGATTGACATAGGCATAAAACTACCGGACAGCATCTTAGCCTACCTCACTATGTTCAAATTTCTGTTGAATCTACAGGATTTTAAACACCAAAATATGTACTTTGAAAAACATATTTCTCTGGATTTTGTGTGCAATCACCTTGTGCAATACCACAACAAAGTCAAGGCTGAAATCAATGAGAAAGGAACCTTGCATAGTGCACTGGAAACCGCCCTAGCCACCATGAGGACCAAGACTAATAATCTTCTCTCTAGCAGATGCATCAAAGGGTACCATAATCCAAAGCAAGACAAGAATCACTCTGAATCAGAATTTTTTCATCATCATCCAGAAAAGGCCCCCCAGTGGTGGAGGGAAAATCAAAGCAAATGTAGAGATAAACAAAAGAATTCTCAGGAGTCAGAACACTTTCATGCCTTTGTAACCGGATGAATAGAATGTTAAATTGGTGCCGAAAGGAAAATCTTGATCAAAAGCAGTGCAACCTCCCACATCTTCAATGAGAAACAATTCTTCACCTTGCTTGAGATGTATACTGAAGAACACATAACCATGGGGAAAGCAGGAGCCAATCTACCCATTCAGGCGCTAGGGATGGTCAAGCTTGAATGGAAGAATGAAACAATTAAGCTATCTGATTTTCTGTTTGTTCCAGATATTGTCATCAACTTGATCAGTCCGGGGAGTTTCCTTGATCAAGGGTGCACTCTGAAGGCAAAATCCGGACAGTTTTATTTAAGAAAGAATGATCAGCAGATATTTGAAGGGTTTATAATCAACAATCTCTTTGTGCTGAATAAGCTGCATAAGATTGGTAAAAAGAAGTCCTACTGGAATCAACAAGAGTAACCCAGGACTCTGAAAGACCTCCACCTATCCTATGGACATGCCTTGCTTGGTTTCCTAGCCAAAATTAAAGGTATCCAATACAACAACACCAAGAAAGAAAGATTTGAATTCAAGGATTTTCCCCTGTGTAAGATAACCAAATCACCCTTCAAGTCAATCTCCACCTCAGCTGTCAAACCCTTCAAAAGGATCAATCTAGAAATAATTTGTCCAATCACGCCAAAATCTCATTGAAAGAAAAAATACATCCTGACTGTGGTCAACAACTACTCTGGCTATATCTTGGGTATTCCACTAACTCAAAAAGACAAGGCAACCTCTGTGCTAATAGAAGTGATAGAGAAACAGAAGAACATCTGCCGCTACTAACCATCAATGGTATGCTTAGATGGTGGTATGGAGTTTGTAAACACTGGGTTAGTAAATTATCTCAAGGATAAACTAATCAGGCATCTGGTAACTCAACCATATCACCCCAAACATAACAGGAGAGCCTAGAGGGAAAACTGGAAAATCATCAAGAGTGCAAGGTCTTCACTGAGCTCCGCCAACCTACCTTGGAAATATTGTTTGGAAATACTCAAATCATGTTGCATTGTTCTCAACCAAATTCCAAGGGACAAACTAGGCCAGTCCCCATGGGACCTCATCAAAAGAAGCCATTTGCCACCCAATTACCTTCAGCCTATTGGATTGACTACCATTTTACTGAATCAATGAAGGGTTAAAGGTGCAAAATTCAATCCAAAAGGACTGGAGGGAAAACTCATTGGTTACAACCCTGAATTCCTCTTGTACCAAATTCTCATGCCCAAAAGTCATATGCTGCAATCCAAGCATGTTTGATTCTTGAAAAAATCCGTAGAAAATCTGGGAATCAACTTTACCATGGACCTAGACTTCAGCTTAATTGAGTCAAATGAAGAACACATGCCTGTACCCAACAAGACCACTCCTGACTGTATGAACTACCCCAACCTACCTGTGGAAGCAAACTCATCCAACAAAGAGGCATTGAACTCTGAATCAGAACAAAGCTCCAACAGGGAATTTTTGTTGCATCCTTTTAAATTCACTGAACCAAGCAGCAGCCCCGGAATTCCAGAGACAGTCAAAATACCGGGCAGAAGAATACTTTGTGATTGATCCACCATCAAACCCCCTCAGAGATATGGGTTACACCATTACTTTAAAACAAAAATGTTTGACCAAGCCAGACAGTGTGCAGACAGCATCAAATGGGAGGGCTATCAAGAAGGAAATCAATCAATTTGAGCTACTAAAATTTTGAAAAGATTACAAGGGAGAAATCCCACTGAACCCACTGGATACAAATTGGATCTTCAAGATCAAAGATAACACCCATGACAAAACCGTCATTTGCAAGGCATGGATCTGTGTGAAAGGATTCAATCTAGTTCACGGCCTAGATTTTGACAAAACCTTTGCCCCTACTGGAAAGATTGCCTCATTGAGAGCAATCCTCCTGTATCCCTTGAAAAAAAAACTGAACATTTGAAAGTACAGCATAAAGGAAACTTTCCTACATGCTCCCATTGAAAAAGAAGTAATCATCCAGACGCCGCAGGTATTTCAACATAAGTTTCAATACTTGAGGCTCAAGAAAAGTCTTTACAGAATCAAACAATCTTCAAGAAATTGGTACGCCACGTAATAAGATTTAAGAGAATTTTATGATGACTAAGAACCAGAAGACTAAAATTCATGGTCAGAGTTACAATAGAAAATAGATCAAATAGAAAACGACAAAGACAACCAACAGGTAATGTGGACACAACAGACTGAACAGTCTGAAGAGGCTGAGACATAGATTCTGGACAGATGGGAAGAAGCATACTTGATACAGAGGAGAAGGATATGGGATGTTTTGATAGAGGTGTTATCAGTTTGACAATTGATCATGTAGTTGAGGTGTTAATCATCTTACCAGGCAAGGAATGGCAGATAGTACTGATTGAGAACCAATTGGGGTGTTGGATGGTCAAGCAGGCAAGATTGGCAAGTAGACAACTTGAAGGAAGTATAGATTCAAATGATGAGGAAAAGAATAAAAGAAGAAAGAGGAGAAGATAAAAAGGAAGTATAAGAAAAAGAGGAGAAAAGAAATATATCAAGAAAAAGGAGAACCTCCCCATCACCCCAAGTCAATCTCCAAAGAAGAGAAAAAGACCCCTGGGAGGGATCTCTTGGGGTTAGGCTTCAGAGAGTGGTAGTCATTTCAGAGTGGGGTAGTCAAAGAGAGAGAGTAGTTGTCCTTCAGGTGTGGGATTGAATGCCATTCCTAACACTCCTTGTGGCTGGTAGGATGGATCAGATCTTGAGACTGAGACACGGTAGAATCTGTCAAATCTCCTCCAGCTCAATCAAGTCTTGGTCTGAGTCCTGGTCCCCACTTCCAACTCAAACAGTAAGCATCACAGAAGCGGCAAGCACCATGCAAGCGCACTTGCTGCACAGCCAGCTGACTGTGCCCACGCTTCCTCATTGCTGGCTCACTTTGGCGTTCTCCCAGGCATTGCAGGTCTTCCAACTCAATGGTCAATTGAGTTATCAATTTTATCAATCATCTCCTTTCAGATTCCTTTGTCTTCATTTTCTTCTTCTGTTTTTTTTTCCTTCTTTCTTTTCTCATTCACCCTCCACCCTGTCTTGACTCAACAACATCAATTTCAAGCCTTCGGCCTCAAGCTCTTGCCAATATTCCTGCTGGTTTAAATCCTCATTGCTCAGCTCTGAGCTTTGACTGTCTGGTATGATTTCATTTCTCCATTATCTATTTCTTCTTATTTTTTTCTCTACTCTTCTGACTGCTTGTCTTCAGATTTTACCTAGTCCCTCCATACAGGCAATTTCATATCAGTAAACTCTGATTCATCCAACACGTTTTAAAGCCAAATTTCACCAACTACCTAATCTCAAGACTATGGAGGGACCAGGCACTATGGACGGCTTCTGACAAATTCTGCTCTAAGCTGCTCTTGGAGCTGTCCCAAATCTGACTTATGAGAACTACTCAATCTTGAAAGACAAAATCTCTTTCCTCCTCAAAATGAAGGGAATCAAAACACTCCTTGAAGACAATACAAAAATTCTAAAACTCTCAGATGATTTGAAACCGGCGTTATCATTCTCTCCAAGATCAATTCTGTAACTCACAACAATGTTGTAAACCAGGAAAACATCAAATCAGCCAAAAGTCTCTGGAAGACCATCAAGGAGATATTTGCATTGTCACAAACAGCTGACTTAGCTTGACTTTTAAATGACTTTGTCTATCAATTTTCCGAACCCAATGCAATCACCTCCTTCATTACAGAAATAAAAATCTCTCTCAAAAAAATGATCAATGTTGGCATAGAACTGCCTATGGATCTCCTGGCATAACCCATCCTATTTAAGTTCCACTCTTCTCTTCACACTCTTTGAAAAAAAATCATGCACTCAGACAAAGAAGTGACTGTTGACCTTTTTCTCAATCATCTCACACAGCTTGACAAAAAATCCAAATCACAACTAACTGAGACCCCTGTTTGCAAAACGGCTCTTGTTGTCAACAAATCCAGAAATAAAAACTCCAAAGGACCTCGCTTTAGAGAAGGACATCACAATCCACTTGAACCAGACCACCCAGAGGATAGATACTTGCAAAAGTACCAAAACCTGGCTCCTGACTGGTGGAAAGAAGCACAGCCCAAGTGGAAGGCTCAAAAGAAACAAAAAAGCAATGAGGTAGCCCATTACCACTCCCTTCTAACCACTTGGATCAACAAATTAAATGCCAATCACCAAATCATCCTAGACTCTGGGGCCTTGTGCCACATGTTTAACTCTAAAAAATACTTCTCCTCTCTGCAAGAAAGCAATGGCAAACACATCAGTACTTGAAAAGACGGAGAAAACCTCCCAATCAAAGGAAAAGGCAACCTTACCTTGACCTGGAGAAACTCCTCAATCCTACTCACTAATTTCTTGTTTTTACCGGATCTTGTCATCAATCTTATGAGCCCCAGCACCCTAATCTTCAAAAAGAAATTCTCATTTTTTGCCAGCATAAACTCCTTCAAACTCATCCACAATGGAACTGTGGCCTTTGAGGGATTCATTTGAGATAACCTCTTTACTCTCAATCTTCCTCTCTCTATCAGAAACAACTCAAAAATCAGCTATCTGACCCAAAAGTCAATTCAACATGACAAACTCCTCTATCTCCATCAATCCCTTGGCCACGCAAGTCTGCTTTGACTGAAAAAAATCAAACCCAAAATTGCTGCTTCATTAATCACCAACTTTCAATGCCCCAACTGTGTTTTCTCCAAAATCACAAAAACTCCTTTCAATAAAAAGACCAACCCCGCAAGGATTCCCTTTGAAAAACTCCACATTAAACTTATGGGTCCAATCAATCCAGAATCCCGCAATGGGATGAGGTAAACTATGACCATTCTTCACAATTGTTCAGGATATCTCTCTGCTATCCCTCTCCCCTCTAAGTCTGACGCATCTCTTCAAATCTTGACCATTCTTAGATTCAAGAAGCAAACACAAGGACACCTTCCCTCCACCATCTGTTCGAATGGCGGAGGAGAATTTTTTTCTCACAAGCTTTGCTCATTCTTTGAATAAAACAGAACCCAGCACATTGTCACTGAGATCTACCACCACAAGCACAATGGTCAGGTGGAACGCGCCGATTGTACAATAGCCGAATCCATCAGAACCATTCTTTGCTCCTCCAAACTCCCTCTCCAACTCTCAGATGAATTCTCCAAAGCCGCAACTCTGATGCTTCACCAAATCCCAAAATTTTCCAATCAAAAATCCCCGTACAAAGCTTTTATGAACCAGCCCCTACCTGTGGATTACTTTCATCCCTTAGGCTCCAAGGTAGTGTAATTGAACATGAAGCTTCCTTGAGGAGAAAAATTCAATGATTGCGGACTGGAAGGGACTCTTTTAGGCTTTAACCCAGACCTCTTATCATATTGCATCCTCAATTCTGACAACTCCATCTTTAATTCAAAACATATCAAGGCTGTCAGATCAGATCCTAGCACTCCAGTTGTCAATGACCATCCAACAAACACTTCAATCAACATCAACTCTCCCTCTTCTTCTATCAACTCAACTCTTGAAATTGCTCCTGACTCAGTTCCCGCCAATCTCACTCTCACTGAACCCAATACTGTCAACTCTGCCAAAAATCAGTCTTCTCTATCCTCACAGGAAATTTCTGACAAATTGGCTCCTGCTAGAAATCTGTGCAAAAAATCTATGCTCAAGCCTCCTGATTGTTATGGATACCATCACTATTTTGTTCCTAAATCCTTTGAAAAAGCTAATAAATGTCAAGACTCCAAGCACTGGGACCGTTCTATGGACATAAAACTGAATGGGATCAAAGACATGAAAGTCTGGGACAATTATGATGGTCCCAAACCAGCCAATTCCCTCAACAAGACATGGGTTTACCGTCTCAAGGACAACTGCCACAGGGACCCCTGATTCACAAAAGGTGATTATGTGTGCAAGGGTTTGACCAAATTCATGGTTTGGACTACCAAGACACCTTTTCTCATACCAGTAAAGCTGCTTCTCTCAGAATTTCTCTCAGATACGTCCTCCAACATTCCCTCCCTATAACTCAATTTGATGTCAAGAGTGCATTTCATCACGCTCCACTCAAGGAGGAGGTCATCATCAAGAGGCCAAAGGGATCAACTAGACAATCCAAATATCTCAAGCTCAACAAATTGCTATACGTACTTAAACAAGCTCCTCTCAATTGGTTAAAAACCCTGACTGACTGCCTCTTGAGCCAGGGGTTCCATGAGTCCGCGACTGACCCTTGCCTATACCTGAATCCCCAACACAAATCAATCATATTCTTTAAAATAGACAACCTCATCCTAATTGGACTTGGAAATTGCTTCAAAGAAAACTTCCTTTCCCAATTTCCCAATTCAACTGCTCAAAACCCAAACACAATCCTCGGAATGAATTTTTCTAGAAAAGACAATAAAATCTTTCTCTTTCAACCCAAATACATTGAACACGGTCTTGAAGAACTCAAGCTCACAGATTGCCATCCCTCCTCAATTGCGCTGACAGCTCACCTTAATCTCTGGCCCGCCACTGACAAAGAACACAACAAATTCAAGGCACTGAACCTTAACTAAAGTTCTGCTGTCTTCTTAATGAATTACATATCCTGGCTTACTCAACCAGACATCAGCTACACTGTCTCCAGCCTTTCTCAATTCTGCAAACAACCCAGTATCAATCACTGGCGTGAGGTCAAGCAATGCTGGAAATATCTACAAGCTACCTGTCAGCCACCTGTATTCCAACACCCTTGCTATCCTTTAGCTACCAGAAGTTATAGAATAAATAATAAATATATTATTTAATAAATGCAGCAAAAACCCATAAAATATTTGGATTAAGCTTATTGCAAGGTTAATTGGTTTGGTTATAGTTTATTGTTATAAATCAATATGAATAAATTTATTATTAGATATTTTTATAGAGGGGCCACAATTATATTGGGGATATTTAACACCTTTCTTCAGGGATTTCAGTATGAAAACACGTAGTCCTGGTTACTTTGGGCTCTTTAGTTCAAATGATATTTTGCCCAAAGATAATATGTATATAAAATACACGGTGGAGTGGCAGGTCCTTGTAACCAAGCTGCCACGACAGAGAAAGGATAATCAAACTCACTGGTATATTATTAAATCCTTCGGGTATCTGTTTGGGACGTGCACTGATGGGTTAAACCTGTATACTGGGGTTATAAGATTGTTCAGCATTTTTAATTGATAAAAAAGAGGTTTAGGACGGATATTATTGATGAGACTTAGCCATAAATCACTTACGTATCTCTTATAAGTACTTGATTACCTTGGAACGGTGTCTGGATATAAATATAACTGGGTCTCTGCCCATCAATATCCTCTAAAGAGCTCTTTATTTATAGCTTTTGTAGTCCCAATATTATCCTTCTGAGGGGTACAGGGGCTCAAAGGTACGGACACTAAGGCTAGAAGGGTAATTAGTGGTAGCCTGTCATGTTTTCTTGGTGTTATAGCACGGGTAGCATCTAATTCCTCAGGGTATGGGAATTATTCTACTTTATAATTTATATTAGGACGTGTGAATAACACTAATCTGTCCTATTTATGTATTATTTAATTAATTATCCTTAGTAAATGTTCCCACTAAGCTAATAATTATTGAAATAGAAATTTCTACGGACATCCAGATGTCAGGTGAGTTCTCATTATGTATTAAATAACTGGAGTAAAGTCATGATATTGATTTTAATCCTTATATTCGAGTTCCAGTTGATTTACTAAAAATAATTAATTAAAAATATAAGTCATGTTAATTCATGTAATATTTTTACATCATTAGTTTCCTTTGTATGTCACAAAAATATTGATGTCTAGAAATTCTCATAAAAGTATTGTAAAGAATTTTAATATATTTTTAGAAGTTGTAATTGTCTTATTTTCGAAATTCTTGGTACTTTGAATTATATTTAATAAAAAATACATGTAAGGGTTATTTAAGTATTTTTATATGTAATTATGTACTTTTAGACTATCTACTATCCATGGGAAAATTTATTACATATGTAGAATGTTCCTGTGTGGGTTGTAGCATGCTTACGCAGTACCTAAGCTTCTCAGGCCGCCTGAAATTCTGTCAACCCGTAGTCCCGCGGCTGCATACTTGTCAGAGGCCCGGGGCTGCGTGCACAACCTTGATGGAGTGACAGGGCTGTATCTCAGCCGCGCGGGGGTGCATTGGCTGCCGCGGCTGCGTGCGGGAATTGTGACAAAACACATTTCTGCCCGTAACTCCTAAAATATACACAACACCTCAATTCTGACTGAATTTTAGGTGTTAAACCTATACGTGAAAATATGTGTGAAATAGTCAATTGACCAAAAGCTCAATAGTGGAGCTGTGGTATTTTGGTCTTTCTTTCCTTAATTATTCAAAAATATAAGGAGTTGGATTTCAAGGGTGGGGTCAGTGAGTGACCCTACCTACTTTTGGGTGGAAAATCCATTTCTTTCATAATATTTATGGTTTTTCCAATACTCCTTAGTTTCATTTTATTATCATTATTTTTCTGTTATTTTTGTTACTTTTGCAGCTTGCTCTGCAATAGTAGCAGGCTGACACTACCAAAGGACTCTCTCTTGTCCTTGAAATTAAGAATTGCAAGACTCAACTTCACTGCTACAGTGACGCAATGTGGAGCAATAATCTTGGAACCAAAAAATCTCAATCTGCCCACCTGACTCTTCTAATTGGCTTGCCCATTTCATGGAGCAGCTATTGTCAGCAAAATGTCACTCACTCAACTACCAAAGCTGAACTCAATCCTCTTGTTGACTCCTACCTTGAAGCCATTTGGATGAGGTATCTAGTGTTGGAAATGTGGGCTAAACCCATCCAACCCAGCCTGCATTACATAGACAATAAGGGACTGGAGGACAAACTAAAGAAATTTGGCTGCAATTCCCAGACTTGCCACATTGACATGAAGACAAAAGCCATCCGTCAAGAATTAAAATAAAATAACCTTGTAATAAAACTCATTCCCTCAGGCAACATGTTAGCTGATGGATTAACCAAAGCGCTGCCCAAACCCTCACTTGCCAATCTTCTCCGCATCATAGATCCTCTGTTCTCCTACCCTTAAATCCTACCAGCCACAAGGGGTTTCAAATCTCTTCCCATTCAATCAAGTCCTAATCTGAGTCCTGGTCCCCACTTCCAACTCAAACAGTAAGAATCATGTTGAGATTTCAGGTCAGAGAAATTTCATCCCACCGGGGGTTTCACATTTCCTGCACTAACCTGCACTCACCCCCGTGCTCTCAGATCCCTGGGGCACTCGGGGACAGTGACAGTCTGATGATGATCTCTTGACCTTCCTGACAACTCTTATTGCACACTTCTTCATTGAAATCCTCACCTCAATTCATGATCTCCTTACTTTTCTTTGTAAAAGCTTTCTGTCTCATGTCTCTTGCTTTCCTTCCCTCAACCTCATCTTCCATCCTTCTTGTTCTGTCTTATTCAATCATCCTCTGACTCAAATCATGCCTGGTGAGATTTGTTGTCTGTCTCATTCTTCTCATCACTCATGTCTCAATGAATCACCTATTCAATGGTTCTAGCTTGTCATCATCTTCTTGCTTCACAATCTCAAGACCTCCCAAATCGACCAAACTCACAATCAACCTCACCTCAACCAGTCACACTTGCAGTCTTGACTTCCTGTCTCTTTTTGTCACTCACAGTCTCATGCCTTTCTCTTGTGTTGTTCTCATCTGTTGTAATTCCTTTTGTTTCTAGCTCTCAGCTTAGTTCACAATTCAAACTTCATTATACCTTCATGGTTAAAAGCCAAAGGGACCTATCAAGACCCCGCTCAACCGCTGAATAATCAACTGAGAGAGGGTCCTAACCGGGCACCATGGACTCCTTCAAACAAACTATGCTCAAGACTGCTCTCAAAACAATTCCTTTGCTTGGAGAAGACAATTACGGAATCTGGAGGGATAAAATGGATGCGGTGCTTGATGTCAGAGGATTCACTATAGCCATGAATGACAAGATCTGTGTGTTGGAAACTTCTGTCAACAATGAACTCAAGCTTCTTATAATCTCCAAACTAGACTCTACAGCGCACAAGAAATAGCCACGGCCAAGAACAGGAATTAGGCCAAACTCTTGTGGAAAGCCATCATTCACAAGTAAGCATCATCTCAAGCATCAAATTGAGCCAGGGTCTTCAACAGTCTTCTTTACCTCTCATTCAATTCCATCAATATTGTTGATTTCATCACAAAGTTGAAGGTCTGCCTCAAAAAGATGGGCGAGGTTGGTATTAAGCTGCCTGATGACATATTGGCATATCTCATTCTCTTCAAATTTCCACCTGCATGGACAATTTCAAAAGGCAAATCATGCATTCTGACAAGGAGCCCTTGGTTGCATTCGTACTCAACCATCTGACTCAACTCAATAATGAATCCATGGCTAAATCCTCTATTTTGAACTCTAGAATAAAGGGTGATTTTGCTCTTTTTGGATGAAAAACCGCCACACACACTATGTCATCAAAAGGATCCAACTCAAAGCGATGCGTCAAAGGCTATCATCATCCTAGCCAAGATAAGAATCACTTGGCTGGAGAATGTTGGCACCTTCATCCTGAAGTAGCCCCTGAATGGTGGAGATAGAATCAAGAAAAATTGAAAGCAAAGAAGGGTGGACCAAAAGCCAAAGCTGAGTCACATTCAGCTGACTATTGAGCCTACTCAATCAGTGGATCAAACACGGCAATTCGAATCGGCGGTTCTTACTCAATAGTGGAGCATTGGTTCACATGATCAACAACAGTTTTTTCTTTAGCAAGATGGAGCCCTAATCCGGTGAACCTATCAAGACGGGGAAAGAAGGAGCCAGCCTGCCAATAAAGGGGAGAGGTACTGCAATACTTTGCTGGGACAATCTTACGCTCAAACTCAGTGACGCTGTAAGACTCCAAACGGTGCTAGGCCGTGGCAGTTCTGCCAAGGGGAAAGGTGCTGTTTAGGCTTCCCTCCTGAGTGTTACAAAAATATTTAGATGTAACCAAGATCAAGGTCCAGAACCTGGTAAATGAGGAATCAGGGAGTAGAGGATAAAGATGATAATAGTTTGGCAGCGATGGAACAGCACTATCTGAGACAAGATTATGCGGGGAAAAACTTGAACGAAAGAAGTTAAAGTCTGCTTAGAGTTCAAGGAACAAAAGCTGTTGTATGTAAACAAAGCCCAAAAGCTAATAACTCTGGTTTTCAGCAGAAGATAGGGGATGATCAACTCAAACCCAAGAAACCTCCAGGTTCTCAATGAACCTTCCCAACTCTCCGCAATAAAGCACTTGACGGGTACCAGATAACTGAGGGTGGCTGTACAAGACAAAGCACAATGTTTAAGAAGCTCCAAAGCAAACAGTAACTTATTTTGAAGCAAGGATAACCTCAACACTTCTCAAGGGACTCAAGAATAGGCTGGCAGAATGCAACTCCTAAAAAAATAAAGGGAGGTATAACACTCCAGGTCTTAAGCTTAATAAGACCTCTTCAATCAATTGTGATTGGCTCCAGAAAGGTGATCAGGGATCAGGACCAGTATGGTCAGAGAAAGGGATCAAGGAGTGGTATAACACACTCAAAATTTCCAACAGACAGAATTTCTCTTCAACTAGCAAGGCTATTGGTTGGTGATAAGGATCAGGCCACAGAGGGGCAAAGACTCAGGGTCAAAAATGGATCAAGGGGCAATCAAAGATATACCCAGGGATGAATTTCTATGATGATCTGATGATATATGATGATATATCCCCTCCCCAGAAAAAGCAGGGGAGAGCCCCTCCTTTTATAGACCAGAGGCCTGTTGACTATTTACAAGAGAGATTTATAAATAGAGCGGAAAGAAGATTTTTTTTTTTTTTCTTCTCTTTTTTTTTTTTTTTTTTTTTTTACAAGGTAAAAATTGAATTGTCAGATGCCAAATTGAAAAGAAGTGTTGGACTCGCAAGAAACAAAATAGGGATTGCTAATTGGTTATTTTGCTTCATTGTTGAAGCAGTTCTCAATACTTTCTTGCAACGGTTGAAACCTGGGCTACAAACAGCCACGCAGTTTTTGTGTACATACAAGGCAGTGACGCGCGAAGCAAGTAAGGCCTCCTCCAGTTGGCGATTGAGAGCTGTGATTACCAATTAATCAACGGTGGCCTAAGATCAATGATACAAACCATCCAATGTTCAACAGGAACTTTAGAAAAGTGGCAGTCGCAGAAAGAAAGGAGAGAAATTTGGGAGGGGAAAGAACTGAGGGGGGTGTTGGCGCTGTCAATAATTGGGCTGACTTGAAATTTAGAGGTGAGGGTGTATAAGCTATGCAGGGCCGCACGGCCAGTCTAGCTTCACTGGGTCGGAGTCTGATTTGAGATCATACATAAATGATCAATACAAGGCAGGGTTCTCAACCCAGTTCGGGGGCCGAGGTTGGGTTGGTAGATTTGGACGGTTGTCAGCCATCAGCTAGGCGGATGTTGCTACTACACTCGCTCTGGGAGTGATGACAGGGGCGGATATAGCCTCCAGGGTTTTGATTGTAAGTGGAGGTGATAGAGAAAGAAGGGGGATATTTGAAAACAATTTTTTGGTTGCCCAAAGCAGCATTGGTACCTATGGAGGAGATTTGTTTTGACGCCATCCATCCGATCAGGTCTATCAACTCGATTTGCATCAATGATTATGATGAAATTTGGATTGAGTTGAGGTTGAAAGGAGTAAAGTTGTGGGGTGATGATGACCTTGCAAGTTGGATCGAGAATCTCTAGTTTGAGATCTGTTTGGATCTCTAACTTGAGAATTACCGCTAGTAGTTATGTATTTTTTTTTTTTTTTTTTTTGATAACAATGCCTTATGAAAGATGATAAGAAAAAATCATAAAAAAATATCCGCACTGGCCAGGGTGTCCAGGATGGGGCACCACAACGCCCTCTACATACCCAACGTGACCATCAACTTAATCAGTGCAGGTGCTTTGAATTGCAAGGGTTGCTTGATCACCTCAACCTGTAGTAAATTCTCTGTGTCTCATGCCAGTAAGGTAGTACTAAGTGGAAGGATCAAAGACAATCTCTACACTCTACCTACGCCCTCCTACAATGCTGTTTCATCTCCAAAAAATCTTTTCTCATCCACCATCTCTTTGCCAGAAGACACCCTACTTGAGATTCACAGAAGATACGCACATGCGTCTCTATCAAGACTTGCTTCTCTTACTCAAAATATTCCTGGTGAAGTTAAACAAAATTTTCAGTGTGTCAAATGTGTCAAAAGCAAAATCACAAAATTTTCTTTCAAACTCTCATTCACAAGGTTTTCCAAAGCTTTTGACAAAATACATCTCAACCTCATGGGGCCAATCCGAACGTCCTCCAAATTGGGTCACCAATTAATTGTGTGTTTAGTCCACAATGCCTCTGGCTATCTTGCTGCATTCCCAATGGCTTCAAAGGACAAGACGGCCAATATCATCATCATTCTTCTTGAGAAGGAACAACATCTCCAAGGCGTGTATCCCTCTGAGGTCTGTACTGATGGAGGAACCAAATTTGTCAACAAGAAACTCTCCTCCTTCCTTGAAGACAAACACATCTCCCACATCATTTCAGAACCGTATCACCCGGAGCACAATGAGAAAACCAAGCAAGCTAACTGCACTATTGTTGAATCCACACAAGCAACCATTAAAGACGGTTGTCTCCCATCTATGGTGTGGCACAAGGTGGTGAAGGGGTGTTGCTTGATGCTGAATCATATCCCACTGAAAGGTGAAACGGAAACGCCTTGGGAGAAGATAAATGGTCAAGCTCTTCCTTCATCCTTCCTAAAACCCATTGGCAACCCATGCATTTATCTCATCAATAAAAGAGAGCAAGGATTGAAATTTGATGCAAAGGGCAAAGAAGGCACATTAGTAGGCTTCAATCAACTTCTCCACTCATATCAAATATTAACTAAGCATGGTTCTATTGTCTCATCCAAGCATTTCAGATTCTTGCGAATGCCTCCACCGCGAATGAGTGGACCCAACTTCAATGTGGAATCCAAAATAGATAATGGCAATTCAATGCCAGCTCCTGAAGATTGCCCTGACCATTGTGTACCTTGGACAAACTATTTAGACAGATCCAACAATTCTATCAGCTTTGCAGATGAAGAAAAGTCAATTGGTCACTCCTCAGAAGAAGAAAACTCACCATCTCCCCCTGCCACCGAGCAGTCAAATTTCACAATGTCTCAGGAGACCAGTCAAGACGTTCAGCCACCTGTTGCACCCGTTGTACGGGTACTACAAGACCGGTCAAGGGTCAAACCTCCACAAGGGTACGTATTCTTCCACTTTAACCAGCCCAAGACCTATGAAGAGGCACTTCAATGCAAAAAACATCTAGATTGGATGGAAGCAATGGACGTCGGACTGGACTACATCAAGGATCTTAGTGTGTGGGAAGAATATGAAGGTCCGGACCCGAGAAATGCACTAAGGAATACATGGATTTATAAGATCAAGCTAGACTGCCATGGGGATCCTGTCCAATACAAGGCAAGACCCTGTGTGCAGGGGTTCAACCAAATTCAGGGCCTGGATTATTCAGAAACATTCGCACCAACTGGAAAACCATCAACCTTGCGTCTCATGCTCCTCTACGCACTCAAATCAAAGCAGAAGATCTGCCAATTTGACATCAAAAGTGTGTTTCTTCACTCACCAATCGACGAGGAATTAATTATCCAAACTCCAAAGGGTTCAAAAAGAAAGTGCAGATTCCTTAGGCTTCGAAAATCTGTTTATGGGTTGAAGCAGGCGCCCAAGAACTGGTATGAAACGCTGACAGGTTAGTTTGGGGAGGTAGGTTTCAAAGAGTCTGCGTGCGACCCATGCCTCTATCTATCCAACAACAGAAAATCCCAAATATTCTTCCACATGGACAATCTAGTTCTCATTGGCAATGGTGATTATTTTGAAAGGAAATTCCTCAATTGCTTTGCTGGCTCCACCGCAAAAGATCCGGACACCATCCTGGGAATGCAAATAGAAGTGAAAGGAAATGAAGTTCTTCTTAGCCAACCTGAACACATTGAGCGTTGCCTCAAGGAGCTGGGACTGCAGGAAGCAAAATCAAGCAAGTCTCCACTCACTCCAAATCTTCAACTCAAACCCACAACTGACAACAAGCATGAAAAGTTCAGAACCCTCAATGTCAACTACAGGTTGGCCATTGGTCTACTCAATCACATAGCTTTCTACTTCCAGCCGGACTTGAGTTTTGCTGTATCCAGCTTGTCACAATTCAATTTCAAGCCAGGTCTTATTCACTGGAACAAACTGAAAAAGACATGGAAATACCTAAAAGAAACCTCTCACATCAATCTGCGCTTGAAAATAAATGATGCTGACACCCTGATCTCAGCTTACTCCGACGCATCATGGGCAGATGATCCAGACACTTGACAGTCTCAAACAGGGTATCTCTGTGCAGTTTACGGGTGCGTTGTATTGTGGAACAGCTGCAAGCAAAAGAATATCACCTATAGTTCTACCAATGCGGAGCTCAATGCTTTTGTTGATGCTTTTCATGAGGCCACCTGGATTTGCTCACTCACATGTGAAATCTTCTCAACTGAGGTCTCCCCTATAGCAATTCATACGGATAACAGTGGACTGATAGATAAAATCGAGAGATTTGGCTCAAACTCAAAAACTCAACACCTTGACTTGAAAACCAAAGGAATGAGAGAAGAGCTGAAATCTGGCAACATTGCAACCATGCTTGTCAAGTCAGAACAAATGCCCGCTGACGCTCTCACCAAAAGCGCTGACTTAGCAAGCTTAAAACAACTTCAGTTATCTTTTTCCTCACTGGTGTCCTCTTGATTCTTTTTTTTTTCTTCTTATTGTTTTTCCTTCCTTTTTTGTCTTACTCACTGGGGGCGGTAACGCATTCTCATCTCTCCAGGCATGGGGTGTTTTGAGATTTCACGTCAGAGCAATTTCATCCCACTGGGGGTTTCACATTTCCTGCACTCACCTGCACTCACCCCCGCGCTCTCAGATCCCCAGGGTGCTCAGGGACGGTGACAGTCTGACAATGATCTCTTGACCTTCCTGACAACTCTGATTGCACACTTCTTCATTGAAATCCTCACCTCAATTCATGATCTCCTTACTTTCCTTTGTAAAAGCTTTCTGTCTCATGTCTCTTGCTTTCCTTCCCTTGACCTCATCTTCTGTCCTTCTTGTTCTGTCTTATTCAATCATCCTCTGACTCAAATCATGCCTGGTGAGATTTGTTGTCTGTCTCATTCTTCTCATCACTCATGTCTCAATTACTCACCTATTCGACGGTTCTAGCTTGTCATCATCTTCTTGCTTCACAAACTCAAGACCTCCCAAATCCACCAAACTTGCGATCAACCTCACCTCAACCAGTCACACTTGCAATCTTGAATTCCTGTCTGTTTTTGTCACTCACAGTCTCATGCTTGTCTCTCATGTTGTTCTCATCTTTTGCTATTCCTTTTTTTTCTAGCTCTCAGCTTAGTTCACAATTCAAACTTCAATATATCTTCACATCACACAAGCGGCAAGGACCATGCAAGCGCACTTGCTGCAAGGCCAGCTGACTGTGCCCACACTTCCTCATTGCTGGCTCACTTTGCAATTCCCCCAGGGATTGCGGGTCTTCCAACTCAATGGTCAATTGAGTTATCAATTTTATCAATAATCTCCTTTCAGATTCCTTTGTCCTCATTTTCTTCTTTTGTTTTTTGTTTCCTTCTTTCTTTTCTCACTCACTCTCCACTCTGTCTTGACTCAACAACATCAATTTCAAGCCTTTGGCCCCAAGCTCTTGCCAATCTTCCAACTGGTTCCATTCCTCATTGCTCAGCTGTGAACTTTGACTGTCTGGTATGATTTCATTTCTCCATTATCTATTTCTTCTTAATTTTTTTCTCTACTCTTCTGACTGCTTGTCTTCAGATTTTACCGGATGGATGGGACCGGCAAGTGAGGACGAGTGCAGGACAAATAATGGGACCAAAGGAGGCGCAAATGAGATGAGGACTGTACCTGATGGATGGGACCGGAGAATGAGGACAAGTGCAGGACAAATAATGGGACCAAAGGAGGCGCAAATGAGATTAGGACTGTACCTGAACAAGGTACGGATGGTTCAGGAGGAAAACAACACATGAGGAGGGTTGATTTCATGAAGCAAGCAAGAAAAGGAAAAAGACAGACTTGAGTTGAGGGATAAAAGAAGAAAAGAAGAAAGAGGAAAATAGGAGCAGACCTGATGGATGGGACAGGCAAGTGAGGACGAGTGCGGGAAAAATAATGGTACCAAAGGAGGCGCAAATGAGATGAGGACTATACCTGAACAAGGTACAGATGGTTGAGGAGGAAAACAATGCATGAGGACAATCAACAAGAAAGAGTAAAACGGAGGTATTAAGTACAAGCTCTTAGAAACCTAACTAAAGGATAAACAGGGTTTGTATACAATTAGGTTACTCCATGCTGCAATGTCCCCTTTGGGTGTCCTGGACGTCTAACTGGTCCTAGTCTGGGTTTTGGATTTCAGACTCCAACACCCCGTGCTTGCTGATCTCACTGGAGCGGTAAGACTCTAGTGTCCTTCAAGAACTTGCTGTGTTGATGAGGGTTCAATATTTTTTTCATGCCTTCCGCAAGGTTTTTGGTAGTTGGAGTGTAACATAAAAGGAAATTGTTGTTGTCAACGTGATGTCTGATCCACTGGAGGCGAACATCTATATGGCAAGTGCAATGCTGGTAGACCGGATTTTCCAGGAGCGCAATGGCACCCTGATTGTTGCAAAACAGAGTAGGGGGAATAGATGGGACTTGAAAAACTTTGGATAAAATAGAAAGGAGCTGAGAGGCCCACAGAAGATCTTGACCTGATTTGGAGAAGGACCTATGCTCAGCTTCAGTGGTGGACAGGGCTATTACCGACTGCTTTGAGCAGCGCCATATGACCGGCCCATTAAGAAAAACCAAGCTGCCAGTGAAAGATTGACAATCACTGCTAGACACATGATCGGCATTGCAGTAGGCTTGTAGCTTGAAGGAAGTAGAGCGGTCGCTGCCCAAGGTGATTCCATGGGACTTGGTGCGTTTGAGATAACGGAGAAGGTAAAGGAATTGACGCTGGTGAGTGATTGTATGATTATTGAGGAACTGAGAAAGGTAGCTCTAAGAGAAAGCAAGGTCCGGTCTGGTGCATTGAACTAGATAGTTGAGGAGACCAACTGCTCGATGGTAGTTGAAAGAAGCATCCACAGGGTTGTCTTACACAGGAACTTTGGATTGTTGTTGAGGAAGAGGAGTTGAGGCAGGTTTACAATCTGCCATTCCAAATTTGGAGAGCATGTTCTCAATGTATCAATCTTGGTGTAGTTGAATGGTACTGTTCTTTTAATCTCTGGTGACTCTCATCCCCAGTACCCACTTACATTCGCCTAAGTCTTCCATCTCAAAAGTGGTCTTCATGTTCTCCTTGAATTCCATTACGTCTTGCATTCTCCCACCAATGACAAGATCATCTACATGAACATAAACAAGACATGGTTTTGAGGGGTCTGAGTGAATGAAAAGACAGGGATTGACTTCGGAGGACTTGAAATGAACGGATGAGAAAAAGGTGGTTAAAGCAGAGTACCAACACCGTGGACTTTGCTTGAGACCATAAAGAGATTTAACAAGTCGTAGACCATGGCCAGGGAGAATGGTTAAATCCAGCTCCTCAGGGGTCTTGATAAAGATCTCCTCTTTGGGCTTTCCGTTTAGAAAAGCACACTTCATGTCCATTTGATGGAGCTCGAGGTAGAAAGAAGCAACAAGGCTGAGCAGGATACAGAGAGAGGTTAGACGCCCAGTTGGAGCAAAGGTCTCATTGTAGTCAATGCCTTCAACCTGACAGAATCCTCTTGCGCAAAGCCTGGCTTTCTGTTTAACAAACAGTCCATTAGCGTCAAATTTAGTTTTGAGGACCCACGTGGTGTCTATTTCTTTAATGTGAGCAGGCTTGGGAACCACCTCCCACACTCCATGTTGAACACAATTATCCTTTTCAATGTTAATTGCAGCCTTCCATCCTGGCCAATTTGGAGATTGTTTTGCTTCAGCTATATTTCTTGGGTCCTTCTGGGAGGTGGGCTTGGAGATTATGGCATTTGCTTGGTTTTGCCTTCTGGTAGGAAGGATTCGATCTTGAGAGATATCAGCACCAACTTCTTTGGGAGCAGTTCTGTACCAGGGTACATACAAGTGATGCTTGGAAGATGAGGATTTAATGGGAGAATTTTCATGTGATGCAGGAATAGGGTTGGAAGGAAGTGGAGAGGAGGACTGATTGGTTTCTGCAGAAGTGATGGCGACTGGATCAATTTCAGGTGAGTTGATTGGAGGCAAAACGGAAGTAAGATTTGGAGAAGAAGGGAGTTTCTCCATTTTAAAGATGAGAAGGCCGGGATGTTCTGAATTTTGAGGGAGATTTTTAAGAGGGAAAACATCATGACAGTGGCAGACATGGTGCGACCAGAAAAACTTGTCTGATAAGGGAATCCAAATTTTGTAAGATTGATGATGAGGGCTAAATCCCATGAGAACTCCTTCTTTGCCAGAGGGATCAAATTTTGACATTCTCCATTTCTTTTCTGTGTAGAAAATGACCTTGCAGCCAAAGGGAGCTAAGTGATTGAGAGAAGGAGGTTTACCCATCCAATTTTCAAAAGGAGTTGTAAGATCTAGTGACGAGTGGGGAGTTTGGTTTTCAAGAAACACAGAAGTTACCACAGCCTCACCCCAAAAGTTCAATGGTGCCCCACTGGTGAGAAGAAGAGTCCTGGTTTTCTCAACGGTTGTTTGATTCCCACGTTTAGCAGATGGGTTTTGTTGAGGGGTGTAGGGAGCAGTGGTGATGTGGAAAATGCCTTTATTCTTGAAGAGTGAGCGGAATTTTTCATTGACAAATTTTCCACCATTATCCGAGACTACCAAATGAACTTTTTGCCCAACAAAGCATTCAGCTTTGTTGAGAAAAGTGAGAAAGTGGTCATAAGTATCTGAATTACTCCTCATAGGATAAATGAAAGCGTAACAACTGTATCCATCCACAATCTTCAGGAAATAACAATTTCCTCCCTTGGACATGGGTGAAATATGTCCACAGAGATCCATGTGTATAACCTCAAGTTGGGACAAAGGAGAGGGGAAGTGACCAGAAAAAGAAGATCGAGTCATTTTAGAGGTTAAGCATTTGGAGCAATCAATGGGGAAATTAGGAAGATGAGGGAACAGTTTCCAAAGATAGTTGTCATTCGGATGACCAAGGGAAAGATGAATATCAAGGGGAGAGTGAGCTGAAAGGGCTTTTGGTTGAGAAAGATTAAGGGAAAGGATGTTGTCGGAAAAGTTTCCGGTCATGATTTGATGACCATCCTTGAAGAATTCAAAACCGTTATTGAAAGGTCTGACGGAGTATCCAGATTGGAGGTAGGGAGTCATGGAGATTAAGGAATTGGATAGCTTGGGGACTAGTTGTGCATGAGGTAATTTGAGAAAACCGGAGGCAAGAGGAATGATGGCTTTTCCGTGACCCACAATTTCGAGAGGGGTGCCGTTAGCAGTAAATAAGGTGGAGTTAGAAGATTCAAGGGTGACAAAGTATTCTTGATTCTTGAGATAGTGACCGGAGGCCCCACTGTCAAGAATGACAAGGTTGGGATTGAAGTTGTTTGAAATGAGATTAGCTTTACCAGGTAGAGTTTTGTTCTGAATACGGTTGAGGGCTGCCTGATGATAGGCAATTGCTTACTCAGGGTGGAGTTGATGACATTGATCAGGGGAGTGAAGAGAGTTAGTATTATTGGTCCCATTTTTGCAAATTTGTCTTTTTTTTTGATTTTTGTTCTGAGAGAAATTAGAGGAGGAATTCCGAGAAACGTTGAAAGCCAAAGATTGAGAGGTTTTGATTGAATTGGATTGGTGCTGGATTTCTATTTCAAGGTCAGATAGGAAAGTATCCATGGGAATTTTAGCTTGCTTTCATTTGTATTGTGCAAACTGTAAGGAGCACATGACTGCAAAGGAGGAGGGAAGTTGTTTGAGTATGATAATGGCCCAGAGGGTTTCTAAAGTGGAGGTATCTAGGTTATCAAAGGAGACCTCCAAGAGTAATCAAAACCTCTTGCGGAACTTGTTGATTGAGTCTTGCAGGTTTCCATTGGAGAAAGGAATGTCGTATAACCAATCCATGAGATTAACCACATTCTCTAGGGACTTGGTGGCATAGTGGTCGCAGATGGAATCCCAGAGATCCTTGGGCTCATATTTGGTGGGATCCTTGAAAAATCAAGTAAAGTTCTGTTGATCTAGATTAAATAGAATGAAGGTTGTGGCTTGCTTCTTCTTTAGTCTAGTCTTGGGGTTGGGAGCTTCACAATGTTCCAGGACAACCGTGTCCAAATCCTTATATCCAAGGGCGGTCAGTACATTGTTTTGCCAGCTTGAGAAGTTGCCTGGAACAGATAGTTTCTTGCACAGAATTCCCTGGGAGTCATGCGATTCAGTCATGGCGGAAGGAAGAGAATGAGAAATGGTTCTTGTGTTGGATCCTGACAGGAGGTTCTGAATGTTGTGCCCGGAAGAGGCAGTGGAGTAGGTGGGAGAAGAGGGAATTCCACTCGAAGAGGTGGGAGGAGATGAATTGGTTGAGGATGATTGAGAGGAAGGAGATGACAAAGGATGAGCCACGGTGGTCGGAGTCCTGAATCAGATCTACGCTCCTTGTCCTATTGGCCGCACGGCTGGTATTTCCCTGGGCTCATAAACTGATGGATGGTACCAGCGAGTGAGGACAAGTGCGGGACAAATAATGGGACCAAAGGAGGCGCAAATGAGATGAGGACTGTACCTGATGGATGGGACAGGCAAGTGAGGACAAGTGCGGGACAAATAATGGGACCAAAGGAGGCCCAAATGAGATGAGGACTGTACCCGAACAAGGTACAGATGGTTGAGGAGGAAAACAACACATGAGGAGGGTTGATTTCATGAATCAAGCAAGAAAAGGAAAAAGACAGACTCGAGTTGAGGGATAAAAGAAGAAAAGAAGAAAGAGGAAAATAGGAGCAGACCTTATGGATGGGACTGGCGAGTGAGGACGAGTGTGGGACAAATAATGGGACCAAAGGAGGCGCAAATGAGATGAGGACTGTAACTGAACAAGGTACGGATGGTTGAGGAGGAAAACAACGCATGAGGAGAAGCATAAAGACAGAGTACAATGGAGGTATTATGTACAAGCTCTTAGAAACATAACTAAAGGATAAAAAGGGTTTGTATACAGTAAGTTTACTCCATGCTGCAATGTCCCCTTTGGGTGTCCTGGACGTCCAACTGTTCCTAGTCTGGTTTTTGGATTTCAGACTCCAACAGTACCTAGTCCCTCCATACATGCAATTCATATCAGTAAAATCTGATTCATCCAACAGAATAAGAGATGAATTTTTGGAGAAGATGTACAGAAGTGATTGATGAAGCTTTGGTCAGTGAGTTCGCCACCGTTTCTTCTGTTGTGATCAACAGTAGATCAAATTTGGATTCTTGAAACTCTTCTCTTAAAACTTTTGTTTTGATATCTATGTGACAAGACTTAGAGTGAGAGCCAAATTCTTTGATCTTTTCATCAAGTCCTTTTTTGTCAATATGCAGGACAGGTTTGGGACTGGGAAGATGGTAGATTTCAATTATGAGGTTGATGACCCATTTGAATTCTAAGAAACAGTCAAGCATTGCATTGAGCTCAGATTTGGTAGACCAGTAAGTGATTTTTTTTTGTCTTGAAAAGTTTCAAAAAATTGGACTTCCATAGTGGAAAATGATGAAATGGGTCTGAGACTTCAAAGAAGAGGGATCATCCCCCCATGTTAATTCACTGTAACCAGCTATAGCATTTTTGTTTTGGTTGAATTTGAGGACAAGTTTCCTTTATTTTGTAGTTTTGAGATATTTCCATACTTTAAAAGCTTCCTTCCAATGGGTCATTCCAGGCTTTGAGTTGTATCTAGCTAGACTGGAGACTGCAAAGACAATATTGGGTTGGGTGTACTGCGCAAGGTGGTTAAGAAGACTGGTGACAGACCAGAAGTTGATGTTCATTTGAGTGAATTCAGCATGGTCTTCATTGGTAGCAGGCTCTAGATGAAAGTTTTGAGTTAGGGGAGAACGGGTATATTTTCATTTTGTGAGACCTAGCTCCTCCAATCCTCAGTCTATGTGCTTTGGTTGACTCAAGAGGATCTCACCCTCTTTTAATTCCATTAGCACGCCTAGGATTGTGTGAGGTGGATGACAGGAAGAGTTTTTGAATTGCGTTAAGAAGCTTGATTTGAAGATCTTGCTTTTTCCAATGTGGATGAGGTTGTCCACATGGAAGTAGAGTACCTCTTTCAGTTTGGGATTATAGTAAAGGCAGGGATTGCTGCTTGATTTGAGATAGCCTTGATACTTTATCCACTTGTTCAGCATCTAGTAACAGTTTTTTGGGGATTGTTTTAGTCCGTACAGTGATTTTTTTATTTTGAGATAGGGAGATTTTCTATGAGATCATTTGGGAGTATTGATGACAACCTCTTCCTCCAGAGTTGCATGAAGGAAGGTGCCTTTTACATCAAATTTCATGAAGTTCATTTTTTCTTTCAGTCCATACAAAAGAGCAACTTGCAATGAGCCAAGTTTTCCAGTGGGGGCCCACTTCTCATTGTAATCAATGCCCAAGACTTGATCAAACCCCTGAACAAAAAACCCTTGCTTTATACTTTACCATTTCTCCGTGACAGTTTTCTTTTACCTTGAATTCCCAGGTGGTGTTAAGGATGTTGCTGGGTTCTTTGTAATAGTCTTCCCAGACCTCTTGGTGTTCAATAGAATCTGATTCTTCCTCAGTGGCTTTCACCCATTAGGGCCATTTGGGACATTTTTGGGAGGCTTTATATGATGGTGGTTTGTATTAGTGATGGGATACATAACCCTGTGGTTTGCAAGTCTTGCCCTTTTGTTGTTGATAAAATTTGTTTTTAGTTGATTCAGGAGCAGATAATGGTATAGGTTTTGGCAAAGGAGAAATCTTTGGAGCAGAGTTGAGAGAATCAGAATGCAAATTGGGAGATTCAGGAATATTGGGATTGGAGTCCAAGTCCAAGTTGGCATTTGAATTGTTTCAAAACTTAAATTTCTTTTCAATGGTGGAGAAGTCTGAATTGTTGAGATTCTGTGGTTCTTGAGAGAAGAGATCCATTCCAGTGGATTGTAAGAGAGGGAAGTTGTGCAGATGCATCTTGAGGAATTTAACATGCTTTGTTTCAATAACTGAGCCTAATGAGTTAAGAATGAGATAAGAGTGAAAAAAGGAATTGAACCCAACTAGTAACCCTTCATTTCCTTTTGCATCAAACTTTCTTCCTTTTTGACATTGATTTTTGAGATATATCAGAGGTGATCCTACAGGTTTAAGATAATTAGCGGAAGTTTCTTGTTGAACATGAGTTCCCAGGGGGATAATTGGTTACCTTCCCAAGGGATTTGGTTGAGCATAAAGCAGAAACTCCTTGTGATTATGTGCCAGTAGGTTTTTGGTAAGCAAGAAGATGAAAAAGTTTCCGAAGCTGATTCAATTATGGTTCAATTGGCTCTTTCTGCCCGGCCATTATGTTGGGAGTGATAAGGTTCAGATGTCACCAGCTTGATGTGCTTTGATTTTGCAAAGTTTTTGAGAGTTGAGTTAGTGAACTCTGTGCCTTTATTGGAGAAGATCTCAGAGGGATATTAGTTAAGTCTTTTTGCTTTGATCTAGAGCATTTTGATCACTACTTTGGGAGTCTCATCTTTAGAAGTCAGAGGGAAGGCGGCTAAACAGCCAGAGTAATTGTCTACTAGGGTAAGGAGGTATAGGTGACCATTCTTTGACTGTGGAGAGATTGGTCTGAAAATTTCAAGGTGGATTTTTTCAAGAGGTTTATTTGAGGGAGTAGATACAGCGGAGAACAGAGATCTGACAATCTTGCTTTTCATGCAACCATCATGTTGAAAGTTATTTGGCTTGTCAATATAAAAAACCCCTTTGAGAATTGTCTTGAGGGTAGAAATCAAGGCATGGCCATACATCTTATGGATGTCTTCCAGAGATAGACCTTGATTCAACACCAAGTTAGGTGAGTGATTGATATGATTGACTGAGATGTCTTTCCATTTTATCCTAATCTTCTCAATAACAAACAATTTTTCCCAGATTGAACCTTTAAGTACATTCTGACCCATCCTTGTGACATGGAACTGATCTCAATTTTGAGTAATATCACATCCTTTGCTTCTAGTATTCCCAGGCAGATGAGAGTAACAACTATGTCTGGGATATAGGCACAGTCTTCCAGGGAAATGACTAAGTCCTTCCTTTCTAGTTTTGCTGTACCTGTACCATGTATCTTTAGGTTGGCTTTGAGCTTGCCGGTTTTCACCTCTTCTAATTTGTCTTTCATTTTTAGTGAGGAGAAATATCTCTCTTGTTGAAGATATGAATATTAGCATTGGAATCCAGAAGTATATTTGGACTGCTGTTGGCATTTGTCCAGAGCGTTAGAAGCGTGTGGTAGTTGATGGTGGGTTGTTTCCTGATTTTACTCTTCCACTCATTTTGTTGTTTGACAAACCAACTAGGAGCAATCTGTGGATGTAGATGGAAGAAAGATGATTTGGAGTGAGGTGCGTTTGGATTGTGGTATTCTTCTCTACAGTGCATTTTGGCTCTTTTTGTCTCTTTCTCAGAGTTAGGTTTTTTCATTACTAAAGTGAGATTGGAATTAGTATTGATGGTTTTTTACTGAACCTTAAGCTTGTTTTTGTATTGGATTAGATGGTTGAAGACCATGTTGAAAGTTAGGTGCTTTTCCACGTGCATGATCTGCTGTTTCTGATTTTCAAGAATAGGAGCAAAATTGAAGAGGACTAAATAAGCAAGGATATTGTTGGGTAGTTCTATTCCAACATTGGCCATTTGGGTTAGAGCCTTTTTTTTATCTGTCGCGAATCCTTCAATGGCATTTTCATTGAAGCTGAAGTGGAGAAAATAATTGAACACCCATGCTCAATTGGAAGTCTCAGATGAAGCAAATCAACAAGTAATTTCTGCCCAGAGAAGCTTGGATGAATTTATGTTAGTGGAGTTGACCACATTGGTGTGTGTTGTGTTATCTAATTAAGATAGGATAAATGCCATGATTTCCCTGTCTTTTTTTATGGAGAGTTGTCCCAAGTTCCTTGTGATAGTGTCTTTTATGTCCTTGAGATTGAAAAACATCAGCATATTGTCACACCATATTGAGAAGTTTTCTTTGTTGAGAGGGGGAATTGCATAGACTGCAGCCTTCAGTGCAACTTGATAAAAGTAGTCCGTAGCTCCTGCTGGTTCATTATTATTTGTTGGTTCATTCATCTTGATGATGAGTTAGGATGTCCGGTTTTGGCTTTTGACCCTGATAGGATTTAAGAGATTTTATTTGATGGCTAAGAGCCAGAAGACTAAAATTTATGATCAGAGTCACAATAGAAAAGAGATCAAATAGAAAAAGAAAAAGACAACCAACAGGTGATGTGGACACAAGAGACTGAACAGGCTGAAGAGGCTGAGGCGTAGATTCTGGACAGATGGGAAGAAGCAGACTTGATACAGAGGAGAAGGATACGGGCTGGTTTGACAGAGGTGTTATCAGGTTGACAATTGATGATAGAGTTGAGTTTTGAATCATCTTACCAGGCAAGGAATGGCAGAAAGTACTGATTGAGAATTGATTGGGGTGTTGGATGGTCAAGCAGGCAAGATTGGAAAGTAGACAACTTGAAGGATGGATAGATTCAAATGATGAGGAAAAGAAGAAAAGAAGAAAAGAAGAAAAGAAGAAAAGAAGAAAAGAAGAAAAGAAGAAAAGAAGAAAAGAAGAAAAGAAGAAAAGAAGAAAAGAAGAAAAGAAGAAAAGAAGAAAAGAAGAAAAGAAGAAAGAAGAAAAGAAAAGAAGAAAAGAAGAAAAGAAGAAAAGAAGAAAAGAAGAAAAGAAGAAAAGAAGAAAAGAAGAAAAGAAGAAAAGAAGAAAAGAAGAAAAGAAGAAAAGAAGAAAAGAAGAAAAGAAGAAAGAAGAAAGAGAAAAGAAGAAAAGAAGAAAAGAAGAAAAAGAAGAAAAGAAGAAAAGAAGAAAAGAAGAAAAGAAGAAAAGAAGAAAAGAAGAAAAGAAGAAAAGAAGAAAAGAAGAAAAGAAGAAAAGAAGAAGAAAGAAAAGAAGAAAAGAAGAAAAGAAGAAAAGAAGAAAAGAAGAAAAGAAGAAAAGAAGAAAAGAAGAAAAGAAGAAAGAAGAAAAGAAGAAAAGAAGAAAAGTAAGTTTGAGAAAAAGAGGAGAAAAGAAATATATTGAGAAAAAGGAGAACCTCCCCATCACCACAAGTCACTCTCCAAAGAAGAGCAAAAGACCCCCGGGAGGGATCTCTTGGGGTTAGGTTTCAGAGCGTGGTAGTCAAAGAGAGAGAGTAGTCATCCTTCAGGTGTTGGATTGAATGAAATTCCTAACACCATGTTCACAGACTGGATCAAGTTGGTTGGCTTCAGCGAGTCAGACAGTGATCCCTGCTTGTACAAAGCTGGGGACAACAAGTCATTCCTTTTCTTTCATGTTGAAAACATAATCCTTGTGGGGGACAGCAACAACTTCAATGACAAGTTCAACTCTTGATTCAGAAGCTCACAATCCCACAAACCAGACACTATTCTGGGCATGAAGTTTAAAAGAACGTTGAACTGCATTCTGCTGAGTCAACCCAAGCACATTTTGCATGGCTTAGAAGAGCTTGGCTTGCTGGATTCAAGACCCTTCTCTATGCCATTGACCCCGAATCTCCAACTGATTGAAGCATCAGACAATAAATTCAAAAGGTTCAAGAAGCTCAACATAAATTATAAGTCTTAAATTGGACTTCTCAACTACATAGCAAGTCAAACCCGTCAAGGTCTCAGTTAGTCTGTCTCCAGCCTGGCTTGGTTCCAGAACAAACCTGGGCTGGCACACTGGAAGGAACTCAAACAAAACTAGCAATATCTTAACCATACCAAGGATCTGAAGCTGACTCTTGCCTACAACAAATTGAAAGATCCCATCAAGTACTGTAGTGATTCTTCCTGGGGAGAAGACCCTTCCAGTTGCAAATCTCAATCAGGCTATCTATTTCTGTTGTTTGGTTCCCTTCTCTTCTGGAACAGTTGTAAAAAGAGAAACATAACCTACTCCTCCACAGAATCCAAACTCAATTCTCTACTTGACTACCATCTCAAGGGCAAATGGCTTTTCCATTTTCTCGGGGAAATTCTTAAATTCAATCTTTTTTTGTCCAAGAATTTCATCAATAATAAAGGCTTTGATGAAAAGCTAAAGAAATTTGTTTCAAATGCCAAGACTAGGCACATTGATCTCAAAACAAAAGGACTTTGGGAAGTACACAATAAAGGCTCCTTAACAGTTCATTTGATATATACTGGTGTGATGCTGGAAGATCCTCTAACCAAGGCAGTCGGCCAGAACCAACTGGAGAAATTCACCAATCTTGTCTTTGGAGTAAAGCAGGCCTGATCACCAGTTAAGGAGAGTTTGCAGCCAGGAGTAACAGTTCCTACCCAGGAAGTGACCTGACAGTTCCCACAGGCGCTCTCACGGCTGTGAATGCTCTTATTGGGGAGTTGACTCCAACTATAACATCACTCCAGTAAAGATGCAGTTTTTGGATCCTAATCTCCTCCTTCTGGATGTGGTAATTGGCTTTTATCATTCTCATTTTTCGTTATTTTTCTTGTTTCCTCTATTGTTTTAATTTTCCTTACACCCATATAACTGCGCAGGCAACTCAGATTAATCGGACCCACTCAATCTATCTCAAAACTCAGATTAACCAACAACAATCACACTCAACCTTGACCAGCTGGCTTCCAAATCAACAACCCAATTTATCTCTAACTGGTGATATCAATCCATGCTTACGCTCATGAGGATGTAGCTCAATGTGGAATAATTCCCTTTTCTATTTCAATCACCATCATAATCCTTCCTTTCTCAGCCTCACAGCCATAGTCAAACAGTTACCTTTTTTATTGTTTGAGTATTCATCCCTGTCTCTTGTTTTATTTTTCCCCATCATCTGATTCTCATCAAGTTGTTTCTTCTTAGCTTTCTGGTTCAAATTTTTCATATCATCAGACCTGAATTATAAATTTTTTGCACAAGTTTCCAAGCAGAAAGAGGGTATTGATTACCAAGAGACTTTTTTTCCAACTGGAAGGCTGTCCACCTTCAGGTACATCATTCATTTAGCAGTGGAGTTGATTGAAGAAATCAGACAGGCTGATTTTGTGACTGCATACTTGAATGCAAAACTTGGAGAGCAGGAGACTGTTTATATGTCAATTCCTCCCTGTTTCAAGGAATGTCTGGTGGAGACCAAGCCAGAAACTATGAAGAAAATCTGTGTGATAATTTTCCTCTCAGAGGATAAAGGGGAATATGTCCTCAAGCTGCGTAGATCTCTGTATGGATTGAAGCAAGCAGCAAGGTCATTTTATAATACAATGAGTAAGAAACTCATAGATATTGGTTTCAGGAAAAGTGAGGCCAACCCTTGATTCTCTGTGAAAAAGGATGCAATTTTGTTTGTATGGTTTGATGAAATTATCATTTTTTGGTAATGGTAAAGAGAGAGTCATGGAGGCACTCAAAAAGGAGTTGAAGATAAAAGATCTTGGACTGGAAAAACAGGTGCTGGTAATGAAAGTTAGTAAGAGAAATAATGGGATCAAGTTGGATAAAAACCATTATGTGTTAGCTCTACTTAAGCAGTATGGCTTAGAGGATGCAAAGCAGTTTGGCACTCCAATGTAGTCTAACATTTGGTTAGAAAATTCTACAGATGAATAGCATCTGGAGTTTTTCCAATCCTGGAACAATTATAGCTCAGATATTGGATCATTGAATTATTTGGGGAAGTGTACCAGGCCAGATATTGCTTATGCAATCAGCATCTTGTCACAAAACATAGAGAAACCAAGCATGAGGAATTGGTCAGCGTTCAAGAGAGTTATGAGGTATCTTAAAGGAACAAGAAGTCTGGGAATTCAATTTTCAAATTCAGAAAACTTTGATTTGGTTGGTTAGTATGATGCACATTGGGAAAGTGGTAACACTAGGAAATCAACAAGTGGTTTTTTATTCTTTTTAGGAAAGAATCTAGTGTCATGGATTTCTAAGAAGGTTTCATCAATAAGTCTTTCATCAACAGAAGCAGAGTACAGAGCATGTTGACATTTTAATCCCTTTTGAGGGAAAAATACTCATTATAAAAAATTGATTCTATTACCAATTGAAAGATAAGACAATTTGGACCATGATGGAAAAAAGAATCAACTCAATATGTTGATTAATAATAAAGCTATGAAAGACTCAGTATCTGTGAAATAAATCACAGAAGTATAAGCGTAGCCCAGTAACCGCAGTATATCATACTAATGAAGAAAAGAAAAGAAAGTATGATATGTATAAATAAAACAATTTAAATTCTTATGTATTTAGTTCTGAAATTTCCTATACAGATATGAATGGCAAGGACTATCAGAGAAAGTAAACATTTCATGTTCATTGCACTCCAATGTGATGTTAAAACAAAGAAACCAAGGAGGAAAGCATATTTCAATTCTTTTCCTCTTATCTTGTACATAGTCATACTGGTGAGGGAGATCTTGCCTATAAAAGACCCCCTCTACCCAGTTTTATTTCCCTCAATTGATTCATTCATTCATTCATCCATTCAACATTGAATTTATCAAACTAATTAAAACATTATTATATTTACCTAACGACTAACCCTCTATCTCCAATAGAGCGTACCTGTCAGCTTCACAGGAAGCAAAGTGGTTAAGAAAGTTCTTAGAGAATACTCATAAACCACAAGGTTTTGCATTGTTGTATTCTGATAATCAGAGTGCCAATGAATTGGCAGAAAACCAATTGTTCCATTCAAGAACAAAACATATTGATGTTCATTATAACTATTTACATGATGCAGTGAACTTCAGAGAGATAGTGTTACGGTACATGCCATCTGGAGCAATGATAGCAGATATCTTAAGTAAGGCGTAAGATAGAAACAAACATCAAGGTTTTGTGTCTAGTATATGTATGGCATCCCTTTTGGATTAAGGGGGTGTATTAAAATACGGATGCACTCAGGTAATGTGCATGGTAGTTTGTAATCCAAATGAAATGCACAAATGGGCCTCCACAGCCCATTGGACATTACATGGGCAACGTGGGCCTATGAGGATTTTACTGGGTTTGGGCATTTGGGCGCCAAAATATGTTTTCCAGGTCCTTTGGGACACGGGCCCTTATGGGCCCGCCAGGTTGGATGGGCCACTCAAGCCAGATGAAATCATTTGGGCATAACTGGGCCCAAGGTTTATTTTGGACATACTTTCCCAGACAGGCTGGCCCGCCAAAGTATGTATTTTGTGTCTTTTGGGCCGCGGCGGCCCATTGAGTCCACCGCCTGTGTTGAGGCCGGCTTGAGGCAGCTTTTTTATCACCTGGGCCCATTGCAGGGCCGTCGTATGGGGAAGGGGGCTCTGTTTGGAGTGCCCCCACCCGCTTGTGTGTGGGTCTGCAGCCCAAGTCTTTTGGCTTGGTTTTTTGTAGCCGCAGCGGCCGGTGGCCCCTGCCTCCCTCCCTCCCCTTGCTTGTTTGCAAGGGGGAGAGGAGGCTGGTTGGTCTTGAACCGACAAAGCCAGTTTAAAAAAAGCAACGGGCAAGGTGGGAGGGGAATTGATCACCCCCCCACCTTGAGAGCAAGCAGGGAGCTCTCCTCTGTGAGAATTATTGGCCCACAAGCTTAGTAAAAGAGCAGTAATTGAAGCAAAATAAATGCTGAGACAATAATGTCTTATTATTAATCCTTAATATGAGGCAGAGGCAATGGCACATTTGTGAATGTGAATGAATTGGTAAATGAATGGATGGAAAACAGCAGGGATAAGAGCTCCTTACATATAAAAGATGGTTCTCATGTTGAGCTCATGTAATTACAAGCAAAAGGCAAAAATTCCGCCCCAAATGGGCTCTAAATGCTCTACAAGCCTTGTTAATTGGTTTGGGCTTACTCAGCCCACTTGGCATTAGTCCCTGAACCCTTATGACCAGTCGGTACCGGTTGAATTTGGTGTTTCCACCCTTACTGGGCTGAACAAGCCCTTGTTGCTGTTCATACCCTGGCTGTTTGTCTCTTACAACAAGCCTGTTTTACCTTTGTGAACTCATTGGTCCCTGTTTACCAACTTACATGGCTGGTTGCCTCCTGCAACCAGCCCCTGGCCCTCAGATTGGCCAGGGTGGACCCAGAAACATCCTGGGTCCGGTCAAACTTACAGGGGGGGGACAACCAACGGACATGCATGTCCCCCCCCTCTCTTCCTCAATCCCTGGAGGGAGCAGTCAAATCCCCCCCCCCCCCCCAGGGCAACACAAGTAGTTTGGTGGGCTGGGCATTGGTCAAGCCCACCAAGCCCCAGGTCACCTCCCCCTTGGTAATGGGGGGGGGGGGGGGGGGGGGGAGAAGGCCCCTGAAACTGTTGGTTGCTACACACATGAGGTGAGGGGGTGATCAATTCCCCTCCCACCTTTCCAGTAGCCTCATTGCGGTGGGCCTGGTTGGTCATATGGTGGGGGGTGATCACATCCCCTCCCACCTTGCCGGATGCCTTGTTGCGGCCAGCCTGGCTGGTTGAGGACCCGCCAGCCTCCTCTCCCCTTTGGGACCAAGCGAGAGGAGGGAGGGAGGCAGGGTCCACCAACCCCCCCCCCCCCGCCGCAAACAACTGAGCAATGCGACCAGGGCCGCGGCCCCACACACAAGCGGGTGGGGGGACTCCAAACAGATCCCCCTGTCCCATACAACGGCCCAGGGCGGGCTGTTGGCCCATGCAATGGGCCTCAGAGAGAAACAAGCGGCCCCAAGGGGGCCACAACACGGGCAATGGCCATAATGGGCCGCCAAGGCCCAAAGACCATAAAATGCATACTTTGGGGGGCCAGCCCATCTGGCCAGGTATGTCAAAAATAAACCTTGGGCCAAGTCATTCCCAGATAAGCCCATCTGGATAAGGTGGCCCATACACCCTGGCGGGCCCGTTGTGGTGACCAAATCTGGACACGCTGGACCAGATGCGGAAAATTCAAAAATAATTTTACAATTGCTTTTATTTAGGTGCCATTCAAAAAAAAAATTGGAATTTTTTTGTATCAGTATCACTCCTCCAATTTCCTCATCCTGCGAAGCATTCCTCTGTCCCAGTGGTCTAGGAAAGGCCTCTCTTGGTCTCATCACCTGGGCATTGTGTTTGATTCCATCTCTCTTTGTTCCCCCCTTCCTTTTTGGCCAAATACGCGGGCCAAGACCCGCTTGGACCAATCTTCCTCCACTTGGACCGTCACCCCAAGTCCCAATTGTGATCCTCACCCCAACAGTCATATACAGGTCATTGATCCAGTCCACCCACCACTTTTCTTCATCCAAGCCCGAGCCGGCCAGAGTCCAACCCAACCAGTCCCCCCCATCCCCAGGATCATCATATGTAAATCCATGCCCTCAAGAGGTATTTAAGAGTATCCATGGAACCCTCAAAGGCAACAATCCGGGCCAACATCTAGAGACATACGTAAATACGTACAACCGGCCAGCCTATCAATTGGATGATCTCCAATCCCATCGAGTGTCAACCATCCATCCATTGGATCTATTGCTAAATTCCGCTACCTCAATCCAATCCATCATCATCCGGACAACTTCTTCATCATTGGATGCGCATAACATATCCTAGCTGTGCCCTTATTGGTCCTTGGATGTGATCCTCATGGCTTGGGTTGAATACCTTGCCATCCTCTCAATCCATCCAGCCTTGATCACCAACCATGCATTCCGTATTGGAGAAGCGGTTGCACGAGTACCACCTGCCAGAGCCAAGTCTGGAGACTCTCTTTGGTTGCAGGATTGGTTCCCTGCTCCCCAATTCCAAATTGATCGACCCCTGCTTGAGTGTCAAACGCATGCCTAGCCTAGCAACAGTATAACTCATCCTGCCTCTCGAACTCTCCACTCTCATCATTCCAAATCATCATCCTCTCTCTCTTCAACCGCCCACGGCATCAATCATCATCCGCTTGCCCTTTTTAACAACAGAGTGACAGATTGGTCTGGTTCAATTTTTCCCCCACCCCTACCGCCTTTGGGTGAGGGGTGGGTGATCTTTGTGTTGTCGCGCGTTCTCATCCGCGGACAGACGCAAGAAAGGTGAAGGGATGAGAAAAAATCCCACCCCAGTCAGGGAGGCAGGATTTCCACTGGCCCACATGATCTATTCTCCTGATCATCTAGTGTCTGAAAAAAAAAATCCGCTCTATCTGTAGTATCACTTGTACATAGTCTAACAGGGCCTCCTGCCCATATAAGGAGGGGCTCTCCCTTGCCTTTTTGCAAGGGGGTAGGGGATGGAATCTTATGAGGGAATTATCATCATTATAATCTTGAAATAAATCATCTGTGGGGTCTCATTCCCCTTTATCTGAGACTGAATTCAGGGTATATCCATGATTGCCCCTTTATCTTTGAGTCTCCATAAGCCTTGCTTGTTGAAGAAGAATTTGACTGGTTGAATTCTTCAGTGTTTTACACCACTCCTGATCCCTTTATCCGACCATACTGGTCCTGATCTTCCTTTGATTATCTTTCTGGAACCAGTCACGTTTTGACTGAAGAGGTTTTATTAAGCTTAAAACCTGGAGTGTTAAACCTCCCTTTATTTCTTTTGAAGTTGAATTGCACCATGCTACTCTTGAGTCCCTTGAGAATGGTTGGGTTATTCTTTTTTGAATCAGTTTTTGTTTTGCTTCTAGAGCTTCATCAAACAATTAGCTTTGTCTTGTGCAGCCACCTGGAGTTATCTGGTACCCTTCAAGTGCTTGATTGTGGAGAGTTGGGCAGGTTCATTGAGAACCTGGAGGTTGTTTGGGATTTAGTTGATCTTTCCTAAGCTTCTGCTGACGACCAGAGCTATTAGCTTGTGGGCGCTGTTACTTACAATTGCCTTGTCTTGTTGAACTCTGAACAATCCTTGACTTCTTCTATTCAAGTTTTTTTCCGGCATCATCTTGCCTCAGATAGTGATTTTTTCCCAGCTACCAACTACTATAATCTTTATCCTTTACTCTTTGGTCCCTCATTTACCAGGTTCTGGACTTTGATCTTGGTTACATTTAAATCTTTTTTGTAACACTCAGGAGGGCAGCCTAAAAAGCACCTTTCCCCTCCACAGAACTGCCACGGCCTAGCACCGTTTGGAGTCTTACATTTGGTCCCCCGGGATGGGATCAAACCATAAACCTTGGGATTCACAGTCCCAATAATCATCAACTTTGAAATCCAATCTCTTTTTTTTTCTGTCATCATCTAGATATGTGGAGGCAACTTGTTCTAGAAGTAAGTCCTCCCAATTGTGCACCATCTGGGAAAGATACTTGTTGTTTTTTGAGAAACCCTACCCTTGCCACATTTGTGAGCCACTTTGGAAATCTGCTCCTTGGATCTTTTAGGAAACTCTGTCAAAATGGAATCTCCAAGCGCCTCTTCTTCTCGTCCTAAGATGGTTAAGATCAAGCCCCAGAACAAGAACTTAGGTTTCAATGGGACAAATGTGGAACGCTTCTTGGACTCGTACAAGATGGCTGCTTTGGTGGATGGGGCTAGCAAATTTGATATAGCCTACCAGTTATGATTTTTTATCTCCTCTGATGAAGTTATGGAAATCATTGAGTTGTTTGAAGGTTTCAAACGGCATAACTGGGCCCTGCTGCGGGAAGCAATGTTGGCCTATTGGGCAAAAATAGATGTAGCACAATTTACTTTGCAGGATCTAGATAACCTTGTCTCCCAGTGGACCTCCAATGGTGGTGTGGCTTCAGCTTCTGATTATCAGTCCTTTAGGAAATCTTGGGATCCCATCCAATCCTACCTTTTCCAAAACAATCACATTGACACAGTGGACAAAATTTGAGTCCAATTTTTCCAATCTCTTTCTCCTGGAGTGCAGGAAAGAATCAAGGAAAAACTTTTCAAGTCTGGATCCATGATCACTACCAGGGATAATTGATTCAAGCTCCCTGTTTTCCTTATCCTTAGGGGAGTGGTGGATAAATTTATGAAAGTTCAAACAGCCCTCACTTTTGAAAAATCTAAAACCACTGAACCATTCCATTCTCCCTCTTTCAAAGAGTCAAACAAGATTATGAATAAAATGGAATCTGATTGCAGGCCCAAGAACCCTCAGCCTAACCAAGAAACTGCTACAATGGAAAAGATCTCTAAACTGCTCAAAGCCTTTGAGAACAAAATGGATCAAAAGATTTCCTCTCTTGCTGTTCCTAAACCTTCTAGTCCTGTTCCTAAAAATACTCTAGTCTGCTATTATTCCCACAGGGAAGGCCATGGAACCGGTCAATGTCTCAAACTCCAGATGGACAAAGACAAGAAATTGGTAGAGCAAAAATGGAATAACTTTTTCCTTCCTAATGGTGCCCTGATCCCCTTTGATTTGTCTTGCCCCATTTGTCATGTGGTTGCCTCTTACCACCCACCTCCTCCTATGAAGGCATCCTTGGCTTCTGTGGATTTCCAATCTTCATGTGGTACTCTTCAACCCTGGTATCCCCCAGCTATTTCCTCATCCTCTCTGGTTGGTACTTACCAATCCAATCCAGCTAGCAAGCAACATGAGGAGCCCAAACCTCATAAAGCTCCTTCCTTGCCAACCTCAATCCTCCAAAAACCACCCAAACAACAATCCTCACCTGAGCCCTCTTCTGATGTAGAAGACATGGAGGTGGAAAAATAACCACTCATGGAAAGATTTCAAGATCACCCTGATCCTCATCCCTCATCTATTAAACCTCCTCAATCCCCTGATCCTGTTCCTTCTTCACCCAATCTTCCTCCCTCCACCCAGCCCAAAGTTTGGTTTGAGAGGGGAATTTCCAAAGATCACCCCAATGCTGTGGAAGGGGTATTAAAGAAAATTTCTGATCTTAAAATTCCTGATCTATCTGTGGCTGAACTCCTGTCGATCTCTCCATCTGTTGCTGAAGGAATGAAGAAATGGGTTTCTTGTTGACGCGTGGAAATTGGTCCTGATGAACTCATGGTCTCCTCTGGAACTTTGGTGGAGGATTCTGGTGGAACAGATCCCTCTTCTGAGTCTAGTCTTTACTCTTGTCCTCTTGGTTTTCTTCCCTGCTATCTTGGTGAATCAGCAAAAACAGTCTCACTCCTCATTGACTCTGGCTCTCAGCTCAACTTGATCTCAGATGCTATGGCCTGCAAACTTAAACTCAGCGCTAGGTTCAGCTTCACCTCTTCAGTGTATGGAATAGGAAACCAGTCTTGCAAATTGGTTGGAATTGTTGAAGATTTTCCATTCTGGATTTGCCAAAACATTGTTGGAGCTTGTCATTTCTGGATCACACGCTTGGATGGACCTATGATCTTGGGTCAACCTTTCTTAATTGATTTTGGAGCAACTCTTATGTTTTCCACTCAAGTTGGGGAGAGAATCCTCCTCCCTTATTCTGATGGTAGAAAAATTGAGGTTCCTCTTTGTTCTTTGGATTCTGGTTTCTGGGAAAGAGATTTCCCTGGTCATTTTCCTAATTCATCTCTAAAAGGAAAACAGAAGGATAATTCTAGTTCCTCTCATTTTTTATGGGAGTAGTTGATCCTACTAATAGTTATAGTTCTTTTCAGCCTCAAACTTCAACTCAAGGGTCAACTCTCATCCCAGAGGCTTATTTCTCTTTCTTTTCAGCGTTTTCTGCTGATCTCAAAAATATCAAAAATCAAAAACAAATCAAAATGGAAAAATCCAAAAATATTTCTTCTTCATCTGTTGTTTCTTCTTTTCCTTGTACCCTTATTCCTAATCAATCTTCTCTTGGTTCTGGTTTGAATCTCTGCAATGAGTCTAAACTAGATCCTGATCTTGATCCTATTTTTAGTGGCTTTGGTATGGAAGAGTATGGGCTTCAGTGGGGGCAAATTGGGGTAGAAGTAAGTCCCCCTAATTGTGTACCACCAGGGTATTCTACTACTATCATTTTCAAAACCCTACCTTGTGCCACACATGTGAGCAATGTATTATCTCCTGGGACTTCTTTTATGGAAAAGGCACCTTTCAAAAACTTTGCGGAACATCAAACTTGGAAAGCTTTAGACCTTTGTCTCAATCCTTGTAGTCAGATCTCTCTGGTCAACTCTTGGCAAAAACAAGAACCGCTCTCTTTTGCCTCCAAATATAAACCAGTTTCTAGGAAAATCCAACCAGTCAACCAACCAATGCCTCTCAATCTCAACCCTCCTCTTAGGCGTCCTCCTCTATCCCGCAATCCTTACTGTGGTTTACCGCAATCTCTCACTGGTCCATTCATCCCCTCTGGTTGTGTCACTGAAGAACGTCTGGGAGTAGTAAAATTTGGACCAGATGGATGGCTTCTACCTGATGAATTGTATTTGATCAAGAATGTCTTGGCTCTTAGGGAAAAAGCTATTGCTCTCCGTGAAGAAGAGAGAGGTATCTTGAATGAATCCTATGGTCTGCCTTATATCATTCCTGTAGTAGAACATGATCCCTGGCAAAATAAAAAGATCCCAATCCCTGCTTCCAAAGTTGAAAAATTCATCAAGTTGGTCTGGGAACAAGTCCAAACCAGTTTATACAAACAGTCAACTTATAGCTATTCCATTCCTGTTTTCTGTGTCCTTAAAAGTAATGGTAAACTTAGAATAGTTCATGATCTCCAGCCTCTAAACAAGGTTACAATTAAAGACTCTGGTATTCCCCCTGCTACTGAAAAATTTGTTGAATCTTTCTCTGGGAGAGCTTGCTATGGTCTAGGTGACATTATGGGTGGCTATGAAGAACGGTCTTTACATCCGATTTCTTGCCCTCTCACTACATTCAATACTCCCCCTGGTCGTTTCAAACTTACTTGATTGCCTCAAGGTGCCACCAACTTGGTTGCAGTCTATCAGGCTCAGATGGTTTGGATCCTCCAGGATGAAATCCCTGATCATGCTGGTATCTTTATTGATGATGGCGGAATTAAAGGACCAGTTTCTGATTATAACAATGAGCTCTTACCCTGGCATTCAGAAATCCATTGATTTATCTGGGAATATGCAACCACTTTGGAAAGTATCTTGTTCCAAATCAAAGAATCTGGCCTCACTGTCTCTGGATTCAAATTGGCTGCCTGTCTCTCTGCTCTGGAAATTGTTGGTCATGTGGTCTGCAAGCAAGGAAGAAGGACAGCTCCATCCAAAGTCAACAAAATCCTTTCTTGGCCTACTCCCATCAATCCAACTGAAGTCAGGGGTTTTCTAGGTGTTTTTACTTATGTTCAAATCTTTATCCCATCTCTATCCAAAATCTGTGCTCCTCTACGGCGCCTGACCAGAAAATATGCTGGTTGGATCTGGACCCAAGACTGTGAACATTCTTTTCAGCTGCTTAAAATGATGGTTGGCAAAGACATAGTCTTGAAAAATATTGCTTATGGACCTGGAGCTGGCAAGATCAAATTGGCTGTTGATTCTAGTTATCAATCTGTTGGCTCTGTCCTTACTCAGGAAGATGAAAATGGTTGGGACCGTCCTGCCCTCTATGAATCCTTGTTATTTTCAGATTTATAATCTTGGTCCTCCCAACAAAAACTGGAACTCTGTGGCGTGGCTTGAATGTTGAAGAAACTCCAAACTGTCCTCTGGGGTGAACACTTTGAGTTACAAGTCAAAGCATGATCCATCATCAAAATGATCAATGCTTCCAGCCTCCCAAATGCTCCTATGACTCGCTGGGTGGCCTTTATCCAACTTTTCTCTTTTGATATTGTTCATAGGCCTGGAAAATCCTTCACCATGCCTGATGGTTTATCTCAACTCCACCTTGGAAATGAAGGATTGGATGTTGGAGTGGACTTTGATGAGGAGGATCCTTTAATTTGTCCAGTCTTTACCTTTTCCTCCCAAGATTATTCTGGCTTCCAACAAGCTTTCTGGCTAAAATTAGAGCAGTACCTTTCCACTCTCCAAAGGCCTTCTGATCTCTCTGCTAAAGATTTTCAATTACTCAAAAGTAAGTCCTTCAATTTCTTTGTCCAAGGTACTAGGCTTATGAAAAGAGGCAATCCTTGTGCTCTTATTGTTGTCACTATCCCCTCTAAACAAGATTCAATCCTTGAAGGTCTCCATGAAGGACTTGGGCATTGTGGGGAAACCAAAACCTATCAACGTATATCCAAACGATTCTGGTGGCCATCTTTGAAGAAATCAGTCTCTCAATGGTGCAAGAGTTGTGAAGTATGTCAGAAACGTGATCTTAGGCGCCCGGATGAAATTCTTTATCCCACTGGAGAGTCCACTGTCTTTGGAAGGATTTCTATGGATGTGGTTCACATTAAGGCTGGTGGATCTAAGTACCTCATTGTGGCTAGAGATGATTATTCTGGATGGGTTGAAGCAAAATTTCTTAAGAAACTCAGCTCTGAATCAGTAGCAGCCTTCCTTTATGAGACTTGGACAATGCGTTATGTCTTTGCTCAATCTTATTCAACTGATGGCGGCTGTGAGTTTGGTGGCAAACTGGCCAAAATGATCCAATTGCTTCCTATTCAACATAGGGTGACCACTCCTTATTATCCTGAAGGACAATGCATGGTGGAAAGAGGCCATGCCCCTTTGAAGGCTTCTCTTGTCAAGTTGGCTGGTGAAAGTGGAAAGAATTGTTGCAAATTTCTTCCTCTGGTCCTCTTCTCTGATCAAATTTAAACTCAACAAACCACTGGCTACTCACCTTACAAAATCCTCTTTGGTCAAAGGTCTGTCCTTTCTCTTAATCTGGAAATGGAATATTTTTTAGGTATTTCTTGGGAAAAGGTTTTTTCCACCACTGATCTATTGGTTGCCAGATCCAAGGAACTGGAGTGAAGTGAAGATGTTTGTGACAAAGCTTATCCAAAAATTATGGAGTCAAGGGAAAAATCAGTCCAGTCTTGGGAGGATAAGCATTCCAATTGAGTCAGGGATCCCTTGAATCCTGGTGATCTATTTTTAGCTTATAATCAACCCTTGGAAACTCAGTGGGGAAAGTTTTTTTCCAATTTCTGCAATGGTCCTTATCAAGTGGTCCGTCAAGTCAGAGGCAGATCATATGTTTTGGAGGAACTGGATGGTACTCAGATGGCCAGAAGGTTCTCTGCTGATCAGGTCAAGAAATTTCATTGTTGTGGAGGCAACTTTGATCAGAAGTAAGTCCTCCCAATTGTGCACCACCAGGGTCATCTGCTGTGTTTTGTTGTGAACCGCTACTGTATGCCACATACGTGAGCACCTGGGACACCTTCTTCATCTTATTGCAGTCAACTCTAGGGTTTTCTTTGGGTGGATCAAGATATTATTTTCAATCACCCTCAAGATCAAATGGCCATTTCTTGTGTTCAATCATCTTTCCTTTCTTTTTTTATGAAATAAAGCTCAGATGCAGACTAGGGACAGTCTGTAAGTTGTGGAGTGATGTGGTGACCAAATCTGGACACCCTGGACCAGATGCAGAAAATTCAAAATTTTTTATGATGCTTTTATTTAGGTGTCATTCAAAAAAAAAAAAAGAAAAAAAATCGGAATTTTTTTGTATCAGTATCACTCCTCCAATTTCCTCATCCTTCCAAGCATTCCTCTTTCCCAGTGGTCTAGGACAGGCCTCTCTTGGTCTCATCACCTAGGAATTGCATTCAATTCCTTCTCTCTTTGTTCCCCTCTTCCTTTTTTGCTGAATGCGCAGGCCAAGATCCGCTCGGCCCAATCTTCCTTCGCTTGGACCGTCACCCCAAGTCCTAATCATGATCCTCACCCCAACAGTCACACAGGTCATCAATTCAGTCCACCCACCACTTGCCTTCATCCAAGCCCAAGCTGGCCAGAGTCCAACCCAACCAGTCCCCCCCACCCCCAGGATCATCATACGTATATCCATGCCCTCAAGACATACTTAAGATTATCCATGGAACCCTTGAAGGCAACAAGCCAAGCCAACATCTAGAGACATACGTACGTACGTACGACCAGCCAGCCTATCAATTGGATGATCTCCAATCCCATTGAGTTTCATCCATCCATCCATCCAATCTATCGCTAAATTCATCTACCTCAATCCAATCCATCATCATCTGGACAACGTCTTCATCATTGGATGCATGTAACATATCCTAGCTGTGCCCTTATTGATCCTTGGATGTGATCCTCATGGCTTGGCTTGACTACCTTGCCATCCCCTTGATTCATCCAACCTTGATCACCAACCATCCGATCCAAATCAGAGACATGGTTGCACAGGTACTGTTAAGAATGCCAAGATTCACAAAGCTGTTTCTAGTTTCTATCCTAAGTCTAAGTGCGCGCACACTTCAACAATGAGTGTGCATACTCTACTATGAGAGATAATAAACCCCGGAACTCTCTGATTCTGGGTGACCGGGGCAGATTACAACCGGTACTTAGTTCTCTCCTCATCGGGAGGAGACTCTGCTTTGTGAGGAGTCTCGTGATACTTCTTTCTTTTTTCTTCTTGATGCTTCTTTCTTTCTTTCTTTCTTTAGTTATTTTGATTCTTTATCTATTTTTGCTATTCCTGTTCACTTATGCCTCGTCAAGCTCATCTACGCCAAATCAACTCAACCTTTGTACGACCGTTGAACTATCCAGTTCATGATCTCTACTCTATCTCAATCACTCGATAAAGTCGTCTCAATCTGAATATCGCTTCCAAGTTGTCTGCCTGGTAAGAGTTTACTTCTCAAAGATTCATAAGCTTGGCAAACTCTGACAAAACAGCTTGGTGGATTATAGCCTTTGTCCTGTCTCCACGTGCTTCATCTACTCTTTCCGTGCTCATCTCTTCTTCTCATTTTAACATAGTCCAACCTGTTGGTGTTTCTTTTACTCTTATCTTCTTTTTCTATTATCTTTGACCTAAGCCTTCTTGTCTCTAACTTCTACTTAAATTCTGCTGGTTTTTAGTCATAAGAAATCAAATCCTCAACTTAACACAGTTAAAAGCCAAAGGGACGATTCTACCTACTCAAAAATGAACAAACCAGCTGGGGTCAACGACTATTTCTATCAAGTTGCACTCAAAGCTTCTGTCAATGCTATCCCTCCTCTCAATGAAGACAACTACTCCATTTGGAGAGATAAGATGATGATTCTATTTGATTTCAAAGAAATCAAAGGCGCTATAACTGGAAGCTCAGCCCAATCATCAATTAAACAAGACCGGGAAATACAAGCAATTATTCTGTCTAAACTCAATAGTACCACTCATGCCAATGTGGTTAATGCGATGAATATCTCTTCATCCAAACTTCTCTGGGAGGAGATCACTCGACGATTTGCTTCATCAGAAACCGCAAACAGGGCTCAAATCTTTAACCAATTTCTCCATGCTCCCTTTAACGAACAAGCGATAGAGGGATTTATAACCAATATTCGAAAAACTCTCACGCGCATGGCAGACGTTGGTATCGAGTTACCAAAAGATATCTTAGCTTACTTAGTCCTATTCAAGTTTCCACCCATATTAGAAAATCTTAAACAACAAATAATGCACGTAGAGAAATTGATAACTGTCAATGTAGTATTCAATCATCTAACACAATATAACAACAAAAGAAAGGCACAATTGAAAGTAGGAAAAAACACTCCAGATGTCACTCTACTGACAACAAAGAGCAAGACTGAAAGAAACAATAAGAAGGTTTGAATTTGGTGTAAGGAAGGCTACCATGACCCAAACGCTCCTCATGCCGAATCATTGTGTTTTCATCTCCATCCTCATATTGCGCCAGCTTGGTGGGTAGAGCAGCAAAACAAATGGAAGAACAGAGTCCAGAAAGGACCCACCATTAATTACCACGCTTTGCTCACTCTCTGGATTAACGCGGACAACACTCCTCAGCTTCTCTTGGATTCTGGTGCAAACATCCATATATTTAATGATTTAAAATACTTCTTGTCGATCAATCTCCAGGATGAGCCAGAAGAAATTAAGACAGGAAAGCTTGAAGCCAATCTTCAAATCCGAGGAACAGGCACGGTTAGGCTTGTATGGAACAAATCTGTTATAACTCTTGAAGATTGCATGTATGTACCCGACATCGTTGTCAACTTGATCAGCCCAGGGCTTCTTGCAAAAAAGGGATGTAGTCTTCATCAGGAGCAAGATCGATTCTTTATCACTCGAGACTGCAAAACTGTTTTGAAAGGTCTGATTTGAGACAACTTGTTTGTCATAGAGAAACCTCAAATGGCTGGCAAGAATCTTTTGGTTAATCTTAACACCTCCACCGGAATACATTCACTACTTGATCTCCACGAGATGTACGGACATGCTTCGATCTCAACACTCAAGCCCATTTTAAAATATTGCTTCTCCAAGGAAGAATTGGATAAGTTTCAGTGCGAAAGTTGTGTTAAAAGCAAAATAATTAAATCACCTTTCTCATCTACATCAAAACCCGCTTCAAAACCTCTTGAAAGAATCCATTTGGATCTAGTGGTACCGATCACTCCTCAATCGAAGGAAGGCCACCACTACTTCTTGACTCTGGTTGATAACTTCACTGGCTATCTGTCTGCTTTTCCACTATCATCCAAGGAGGAAACCCCGAACGTGATTATTAATCTCCTAGAGACCAAATATAAAAGACTGAATTATTATCCAAGCGAAATTTTCTCCAACAAAGGGACGTAATTTACAAACAGAACGTTGAGGTATTTTGCAAAGTCAAAACACATCAAATTACTCACCTCCAAGCCATACCATTCTCAACATAACGGCCAAGCGGAACGGGCTAATCAAACTATTATTGAGTCAGCCCGTGCCACCTTCTCATCATCTAGAATACCAAAGTACTACTGGCATATCATAATTTGAAGCTGCTGCTTCATGTTGAATCATATCCCTAGGGAAGGTAATAACAGATCCCCTTGGGAACTCATGTTCAAAAAGGAACTCCCAGCTAACTACTTGAAACCTTTAGGATCACCCGTAATCTACCTTGGAAATCATCTAAAAAAAGGAAGAAAGTTCGACAAAAAAGGGCTACAAGGAATACTAGTTGGGTTCAATCCCATTTTTCATTCTTATCTTATCTTAAATTCATCTGGTGCTGTTTGTGAAACCAAACATGTTCAGTTCCTCAAGAACCATCTTTCAAAATTTCCTCTTCTTGAATCACCTGGTCTCGACATATTTGCTCAAGAAAATCCAGAACCAGAAGAGTCAGACCTCTCCACCACCAATAGAGAATACAGTTCCCAAAACTCACGTAACAATCTCAATTTTTCCTCTGCCGACAAGCAATATAATTTTTGGGAACCACATAACAATCTCACCAAATTGGAATTGGAAACAGAGCAAGAAGAAGCTGAATGTTTAGATTCTCCACCTCTGACTCAACCGGTGCCCCCAGAACCCATTGGTCCACCCATATCTCAAAGACCGCGACGAGAGATCAGAAAGCCTCAGAGATACGGCTTCCACCACTACTATGAGCCACCCTCCTATAAGGCTGCCCGTAATTGTTCCGAGTGGCCGAAATGGAAAAAGGCTTCAGAAGAAGAATTAGAATCTATAGAACTACAAGAAGTGTGGGAAGACTATTACGGAACACCAGATAACATCTTAAACACTACGTGGGTATTCAAGGTTAAACAGAACTGCCACGGGGAACCGGCCAAATACAAAGCCCGGCTCTGTGTTCAAGGTTTTGACCAAGTTCTTGGAGTCGACTATAACAAAACCTGGGCACCGACTGGGAAGATTGGCTCTCTTTGTCTGGCACTTCTACATGGGCTGAAAGAAAAAATGAAATTTACCCAATTTGATGTTAAGGGTGCATTTCTACATGCTCCCCTTGACGAAACTGTCATCATAAAAACTCCGGAAGGATCTAATCACAAATCTCCATATCTGAAATTGAAGAAATCACTATATGGTTTAAAACAATCCCCCAAGAATTGGTATGAAACCTTAACCGCCTGGATCAAATCTCAAGGGTATTGGGAATCAAGCAGCGATCCATGTCTTTATACCAACAGCAAGACTCAAGAGATTATCTATTTTCACGTCGATGATCTGATACATGTAGGTAACTCCAACACCTTCGAATGTGCTTTTCTGGATCGATTCAAAAATTCTTCCTGTCATCCTCCAAACACTATACTTGGAATGCTCATGGAGGTTGAGGGTGACAGAATCCTCCTTAGTCAACCAAATCATATCACTCGCGGACTTGAAGAGCTTGGTCTGTCATCGTGCAAGGAAGTACAGTCCCCTCTAACTCAAAATCTCCATCTCGAGCCTGCCTCAGATTATGATCATGCCCAATTCTGCCAGTTGAACATCAACTATCGGTTGGCTATTGGACTACTTAACCATCTATCTCAATATACGCGACCAGACATTTCCTTCTCAGTTTTGAGTCTGGCCAGATTCAATGTTAAGCCCGGTATGAGTCACTGGAGAGAAGTGCGAAAAGTGTGGAAATATCTCAAGACGACTCAAGATCTCAAACTCACAATCAAATATGATTCCAATCAAGACGTACTATCATGCTTTAGTGATGCAAATTGGGGCAACGATCCTGTCTTCCGCAAGTCTCAAACTGGGTTCATAATCTTTCATCATGGAAGTCCAGTTGTCTGGAACTCCTTTAGGCAGCAAAACATAACTTATTCCTCTACTGAGTCTGAACTGAATGCGCTACTCGATTGTTATTTAGAAATAAAATGGATCAAGAACCTCGTTGCGGAAATCTCTCATACTCCGGAATCAAAACCTACGCTGTACATTGATAATAAAGGTCTTGAAGATAAGATCAAGAAATTTGGCTCCCATTCCAAGTCACGACACATAGATATAAAAACTAAGGGATTACGCGAAGATTTTTCAGATCAAGAGTTCAATCTCATGCTGATTCCTAGTCACTCCATGGTAGCGGATTCCCTCACAAAAGCCTCCTCTTTAGATTCCTTAAGACTTCTTCAACAAAAAGTTTTTTCTTAGTTCCAGGTATCTTGAACACTCTTACCATGTCAGTCACGGGGAGTGTTAAGAATGCCAAGATTCACAAAGCTGTTTCTAGTTTCTATCCTAAGTCTAAGTGCGCGCACACTTCAACAATGAGTGTGCATACTCTACTATGAGAGATAATAAACCCCGGAACTCTCTGATTTGGGGTGACCGGGGCAGATTACAACCGGTACTTAGTTCTCTCCTCATTGGGAGGAGACTCTGCTTTGTGAGGAGTCTCGTGATACTTCTTTCTTTTATCTTCTTGATGCTTCTTTCTTTCTTTCTTTCTTTAGTTATTTTGATTCTTTATCTATTTTTGCTATTCCTGTTCACTTATGCCTTGTCAAGCTCATCTACGCCAAATCAACTCAACCTTTGTACGACCGTTGAACTATCCATTTCATGATCTCTACTCTATCTCAATCACTCAATAAAGTCTTCTCAATCTGAATATCTCTTCCAAGTTGTCTGCCTGGTAAGAGTTTACTTCTCGAAGATTCATAAGCTTGGCAAACTCTGAAAAAACAGCTTGGTGGATTATAGCCTTCGTCCTGTCTCCACGTGCTTCATCTACTCTTTCCATGCTCATCTCTTCTTCCCATTTTAACATAGTCCAACCTGTTGGTGTTTCTTTTACTCTTATCTTCTTTTTCTATTATCTTTGACCTAAGCCTTCTTGTCTCTAACTTCTACTTAAAGTCTGCTGGTTTTTAGTCATAAGAAATCGAATCCTCAACTTAACAGGTACCACCGGCCGGAGCCAAGTCTGGAGACTCTCTTTGGTTGCCTGAGAGGTTCCCTGCTCCCTGATTTCAAATTGATTTACCCCTGCTCGAGTGTCAAACGCATGCCTATCCTAGCAACAGTATAACTCATCCTGCCTCTCAAACTCTCCACTCTCATCATTCCAAATCATCATCCTCTCTCTCCTAAAACAGCCACGGCATCAATCATCATCTGCTTGCCCTTTTTAACAACAGAGTGACAGATCAGTCTGGTTCAATTTTTCCCCCACCCCTTCCGCCTTTGGTTGAGGGGTGGGTGATCTTTGTGTTTTTGCGCGTGCTTGTCTGCGGACAGACGCAAGAAAGGTGAAGGGATGAGAAAAGATCCCACCCCAGTCCGGGAGGTAGGATTTCCACTGGCCCGAATGATCTATTATTCTGATCATCTAGTGTCTGAAAAAAAAATAAAATAAAATAATAAAATAATAAAATAAAATAAAATAAAATATTTTTTTCCGCTCTATCTGTAGTATCACTTGTACATAGTCTAACAGGGGCTCCTGCCCATATAAGGAGGGGCTCTCCTTTGTCCTTTGGCAAGGGGTAGGGGATGGCATCTTATGTGGGAATTATCATCATTATCACCTTGAAATAAATCATCTGTGGGGTCTGATTCCCCTTTATCTGAGACTGAATTCTGGGTATATCCATGATTGCCCCTTGATCTTTGAGCCTCCATACTCAAATCCTGATCCTTGATCTTTATCACCAACCAATAGCCTTGCTGGTTGAAGAATAATTTGACTGATTGAATTCTTGAGTTTGTTACACCACTCTTGATCCCTTTATCCGACCATACTGGTCCTGATCATCCTTTGATTATCTTTCCCAAACCAGTCACTTTTTGACTGAAGAGGTTTTATTAAGCTTAAAACCTGGAGTTTTAAACCCCCTTTATTTCTTTTGAAGTTGAATTCCGCCACGCTACTCTTGAGTCCCTTGAGAAGTTTTGGGTTATTCTTGTTTGAATAGTTATTTTTTGCTTCTAGAGCTTCATCAAACGATTAGCTTTGTGTTGTGCAGCCACCCACAGCTATCTCGTACCCTTCAAGCGCTTGATTGCAGAGAGTTGGGGGGCTTCATTGAGAACCTGGGAGTTGTTTGGGATTGAGTTGATCTTTCCTAAGCTTCTGCTGACAACCAGAGCTATTAGCTTGTGGGTGTTTTTACTTACAGTTGCCTTGTCCTGTTGAACTCTGAACAATCCTTGACTTCTTCTATTCAAGTTTTCCCTGGCATCACCTTGCCTCAGATAGTGTTGTTTCCCAGCTACCGACTACTATCATCTTTATCCTTTACTCTTTGGTCCCTCATTTACCAGGTTCTGGACTTTGATCTTGGTTACATTTATATATTTTTTGTAACACTCAGGAGGGCAGCCTAAACAGCACCTTTCCCCTCCACAGAGCTGCCATGGCCTAGCACCGTTTGGAGTCTTACACCGTTAAGACCCCTGTCCCAATATACCTAGAAAACGTGTTTTGGTGCACAAATGCCCAAAACCTATAACACCCACATAGGCCCATGTGGACCACGTGATGTCCAATGGGCCGTGGAGGCCCATTTTTGCATCCCATTTTGATTACACACTAATATTCACATTACCTGAGTGCATCCATATTTTAACACACCCCCTTAATCCAAAAGGGATTCCATATGCATACTAGACACAAAACCTTGATGTTTGTTTCTATCTAACGCCTTAGTTAAGATATCCCCAATTATTGCTCCAGTGGGCATGTACCATAACACTATCTCTCTGCAGTTCACTGCATCACATATATAGTTATAATGAACATCAATATGTTTTGTTCTTGAATGGAACACTTAGTTTTCTGCCAATGCAATGGCACTCTGATTATCAGAATACAACAACACAAACCCTGGTGGTTTTTGAGTACCCTCTAAGACCCGTCTCAACCACTTTTCCTCCTGTGAGGCTAAAAGGTATGCTCTGTAATCTACTTCTTTTGATGAAAGACTTATTGCTGACACCTTCTTAGATATCCATGACACTATATTCTTTCCTAAAAAGAATACAAAACCACTTTTTGATTCCCTAGTGTTACCATCTGCCCAACTTGCATCAGAATAACCAACCAAATCAAAATTGCCTGACTTTGAAAACTGCAGTCCCAGAATGCTTGTTCCTTTAAGATACCTCATAACTATCTTAAACACAGACCAATGCCTCATGCTTGGTTTATCTAAGTGTTGTGACAAAATGCCAATTGCATAAGCAATATCTGGCCTTGTAAACTGCCCCAAATAATTTAGCAATCCAATAGCTGACCTATAATTGTTCCTGGATTGGATAAACTCCAAATGCTCTTCATCTGTAGACTTTTCTAACCAAATAATAGACTGCATTGGATTACCAAACTCCTTTTCATCCTCTAAGCCATACTGCTTAAGTAGAGAAACACATAATGGTTTTTAACCAACTTGATCCCATTATTTCTCTTAATAACTTTCATTCCCAGCACCTGTTGTTCCAGGACAAGATATTTTATCATGAACTACTTTTTGAGTGCCTCCATGACTCTCTCTTTACCATTCCCAATAATAATAATGTCATCAACCCTTACAAACAAAATTGCATCCTTTTTCACAAAAAGAAAAGGGTATGCCTCATTTTTCCTGAAACCAATCTCTACCAGTTTCTTACTCATGGTGTCATACCATGAACTAGCTTCTTGCTTCAATCCATACAGGGATCTACACAGCTTGAGGACATATTTACCTTTATCTGCTGAGAGGAAACTTTTCACGCAGATTATCTTCATATTTTCTGGCTTGGTCTCTACCAGCCATTCCTTGAAACTCTGAGTAATTGAAATATAAACAGTCTCCTCTTCTCCAATTTATGCATTCAATTGTGCAGTCACAAAATCAGCCTGTCTGATTTTTCCACCCAACTCCACTGCCAAAGAAATGATGTACCTGAAGGTGGAAAGACTTCAAGTTGGTGAAAACTTTTTTTGATAATCAATACCCTCTTTTTGCTTGAAGCCTTGTGCAACGCATATATCTTTGAACCTTTTCAAAACTCCATTAGTATCAAACTTTTTATTCAACACTAACCTAGACCCAACAATGGTATTGTTGAAATTCTAATGAAAGAATCAATTGATGTAGATTAAAGAGGGCTGAACAAATTGAGGAATCAGTACAGGAACAGCCAGATGAAGAAAGATTAAAGACATGAAAAGAAAAAAGAAGAAGAGAACAAACATCAAGCACTTGACAGCTGAGATAGGTGGTGATTGAGAAGATTGGAAGAAACACAATGAGGAGATTGAGAAGCGCAAGGAGAGTGACTTTGATACAAAAGGAATAACTGGGCATCAGATCAGACGGGTTTTGAAGATAGGCAATAGAAGGTGGTCTTACCAGTCAGTCCATGATTGACAGCTGATACAGTTGATGGGCAGAAAGTTGGGTAGGGAAACGCAAAAGAAATAATATGATAAAAAAAATAAAGACAGAAAATAAATAAAAATGAAGAAAGAAAAGAAATGAAGAGAATTGGAGGCACGATTGAGTGTTGAGATTTGATATTGAGAGTTGAGTTTTGATGTTGAGAGTTATTGAGATGTTGTTCAAATGTTCAGTCAAATCCATCTAAAGTCAATGGTTGTGCTTGGTGGAGTCTGAGAGAAGTATGGATAACCCCGGGGATTGGGGAGTAGTGAAAGATCAAAAAGAGACTGATATCGTGATAGAGGCCGCGCACATGAGTAAGTGTCGCGTGTGAGTGAGTGTAGAAGAGAGGAATGTCACGCATGAGGAACACAGGGGCAAGATTTCATTTAACACCCCCCATGACTTGTAAGACTGGAGTTGTAGCCTTGAAGGATGGATCTATCAACTGAAGAAGAGAAGAAAGGGAAGAAATTGGTAGCGCTTTTGTAAGTCCGTCGGCCTTCATGTCAGAAGCCAGAATTAGTTTGATGATGAGGTTGCCAAGATTGAGATCTTCACGTAAAGCCTTGGTTTTTATGTCTATGTGACGTGTTTTTGAGTTACACCCAAACTTCTTGAGTTTATTGTCTAAACCCTTGTTATCTATTAAGTGAAGACTGGGTGAGACGTCCTTTTTCCAGAGTTCAGCCACCAAGTGTTGCATCCATATGCCTTCCAAGAAAGAGTTGGCGAGTGGATTTAATTTGGCTTTGGTCGTTGAGTGTGTCACATTGCGCTGTTGGTAGCTACTCCAAGAGATTAGAGATTTGAAAAGCAAGGAAAGGTGCCCAGACTGCGAACGTCTTGTTTCCAAGTCGTCGCTCCAAGTGGCGTCGCTGTAACATTCAATTTGGGTGTTAGAGTGATTTATTTGCAGGGTGAGCTTGAGATTTTTAGTGGCATGTAGATATTTCCAGAATCTTTTAACTTCCCTCCAGTGACTGATACCTGGCTTTTTGCAGAATTGAGCAAGACTGGAAACGGCGAAGCTGAGGTCGGGACAAGTAAGACAAGCGATGCAGTTGATGAGGAAGACAGCCAATTGATAATTTATATTCAGTGATTTGAATTCATCATGCTCCTTGTCTGTGGCCGGTGTGAGATTAAAGTTGGGAGAAAGAGGAACAAAGGACGGTTTTCAGTTGGTCATCTTCAACTCTTCCAGTCCATGTTTGATATGTTTGGGTTGAGACAAAAGTATTTTGTCCCCAATTCTTTTGTACTTCATACCCAGGATTGTGTTAGCATCGTGGTGACTGGAATTGGAAAATCTTTTGAGAAACTTGCTTTGAAATTTATTGCCACAACCGACGAGTATAAGGTTGTCAACATAAAGAAAAGAAAGGAGTTTGAAACAGAATGAATGTATAGACATGGATCTGATATGGATTTGTGGAATCCCTGATCTCAAATCCAAGAGGTGAGAGTGTGGAACCAGTTAGCTGTTGCTTGTTTTAGACCGTAGAGTGATTGTTGTAAGATAAGAAATTCCAATTTTCTCTTTGAGCCTTTAGGTTTTCTAATGATAAATTTATCAGAAAGCAGTGCATGCAAAAACACACTTTTCATGTCGAATTGTGTGATGGAAAGGGAATGGAAGAGACCAAACAAAAGAGCTATTTGCAGGGATGAAGCTTTGCCAGTTGGAGAAAAGGTATCTTGATAGTCCAGTCCGTAAATCTGATCAAACCCTTGAATGCAGAGTTGACTTTTGTAAATGAGAGGGTCTCCGTGACAGTTATCTTTGAGACAATACACCCAAGTGGTGTTCAGTGAATTTTCAGGTTCTGGACCGTCATAATTGTCCCACACCTTTAGTGATTCAATCCCATTAAGTTCATTGTCCATGGATGTTTCCCAATTGAGGGAGTTGGCGCACTTCTTCGCTTGCTCGTAGGTTTTTGGCATGTAGTAATGATGGTATCTGTATTGTTGAGGAGGGTTAAGAGTAGATCCATCTCGGAGAGAGTATGTTGGAATCAGTAATTGTGCCAAATCTTCAGAAGTTTCTGACTCAGTATCAATTTTATGGTTGTTTGAAGCATTGAAAGGAGTAGAGGAAGGGTTGATGAGAGAAGAAGGAGCATTGGAGGAGATAGGATCTTGCGGAGATTCCACAGATTCATTTGTGGCGACAGTCGCGGAGGATTCATGTGTAGACAACAAAGGCAGATCTTCATTGAATTTAATCTGAAAAGAATCTTTGGAAGGTAAATCTGGGGCAATAGTTGACAAAGGGTTGATTTTCAATATTTTGATGTGATTTGAGGAAACAATGGATTTATCAGGCTTCATTATTTGATAAGACAAAAATTGCGGGTTATAACCCACAAGAGTGCCTGGGAGCCCTCAATCCTTAAAATTTTCTCCATGATTAATCTTGTTATCAAGGTATACTACCTTTGATCCAATAGGATGAAAATAACTGATGGGGAGAGTTTTTCCAATGAAGGATTGGTAAGGAGAGGAAGAGTTAGGAGCTTTTGGTATACAATTCAGAGCTAGACAAGCTGACTTGGCGACTTTGTCCCAAAGATTCAGCGGCAGTTTGGAACTTCAAAGAGTTTCCCTAATAGATTCTGTGAGCGTGCAATTGGCTCTCTCTACCTTACCGTTGTGGAAACTTTAGAGGTTATCCCTCACGAAGTTGTCCCTAGTTACGGGATCAATGGTTCTAGCGTCTGTAAGACCGAGAATGCTTCCTTTCCTTTCCTCCGAGAGAGAGAGAGTGAGAGAGAGTGCGAGAGAGAGAGAGAGTCCGATAGAAAGATATAGATATGATCCCCTACAACCCGGAGTCGAGGGGAAGGGTATTTGAGCCCTCCCCCTCAACCCTAACCTAAGCACAAGCACAAAGACAGACTGGCAACCATGAAGAAGGAACCCTAGACCCAGAACCCTGACCCATCCCTAAACCCATACCCATACCCTATCCCCGCCAGCTTGCCTGCCATTACGCGCATCCGGTTTGTCTTTTCGTGGCGCGGCCCTCCGCCGCGCGATACCCAAGGTTCACCGCGCTTGCGCGCATCCACCCGACGCACCGTCGTGGATTTCCCGTCCGTGGCCGGCCCGCGCTTGCGCGCGGCTGCCCGCGCATATAGCCCCGCTGTTGCCCCGCTTTTTCCTTCCCCGACTAGCTGTTCCGAGAACCTGGTTGGCCCAGCTCCATCCGTGAGTCGGACATCCAAGCGGGTCGCGGCCCGCCTCCCTTAGTCAGGCCCGGCCCGCAGTCGCGTGCTTGATCCCGCCGCGCCCACTGCTGAGCCCGCAGCGGCTACTGCTGAACCCGCAGCGGCTACTGCTGAGGACCGGCGCACCCCCACTGCTGAGCCTAACCTACCAGATGCTGAGCGCGCAGTCCCCGAACCGAGGCTATATAATGACACCACACCGTTATGTTCATGATGATACGGTTCTGAAATCAGGTGCTGAATGGAGTTAGTATGGAGAAAATCTTCAAATTCAGATGAAGAAAATTCCCCGCCTCCGTCTGTGCAAATGGTGGCAGGAAAACAATTTTGTTTTTGCTTTTCGTGATTCAAGATGATTTTGAGTTGTTGACAAGCATCAGATTTGTATTGGAGAGGTATTTCTGAAATATATCCGGAGTAGTTATTGACAATTGACATAATATAATTCATGTCATTTCTGGAAGGAGGAGAGATTGGCCTGATTAAATCAATATGTAATTGTTTGAACAATTTAGAAGATGGTGTTGAGGTTTTTTTGAAGGGAGTTTTGCTGATTTTGGAGAACACACAATCTTTGCATTGGAAATTGGAGATTGTCTTGGATGGAAGAGAGGGAAAGAGGTTTTTGAGGCGGTACGGACTCGCGTGTCCAAATGATTGATGTAAATGATTGATATTGTTGAGATCCATATTCTTCAGTGCAATGTGGCATAATTTAAGATTGTTTCCCACACGGGAAGGTGTATTGAGAATGAACAAATTGTCTTGGATGAATCCAGAAAAGGCCAGTTGTGAGTTGAGGGAGAGAAAGAATTGGTTCCGCAAAGTGTTGATTTTACAGTTATGATTTTTGATTAATTCACCGGGGCTAATGAGATTGAAAATGAGATCAGGGACAAAAAAGCAATTCAAGAGAGAAATCACGGAATTTTTCCAGAAAAGTTTAACAGATCCCTTCCCTTTGATTGGAAGTTTTGTGTCTTCTTTTCCTGTGTTTATGAAATCTTCACTGGGCAGTTCTTTGAGATGGCAGAAGTAGTCAGGAGAATTGAACATGTGGCATGACGCTCCGGAGTCAAGAATAATTCAATTCTGAGGATTTACTTCATTGATCCCCGTAGTAAGAAGTGCCATGTAGTGAGCTACTTCTTTAGTTTTTGAATTAGAGTTGAGAGATGCACGCCAACAAGCTTGGAATTCCTTCCACCATTTGGGAGCTAAGTATTTGTGAAGATGCCAGCATTTTTTGGCTGAGTGATCTGGAAAAATAGGGTTATGGAATCCTTTCTTGAATCTTTGCTCGGAAGGTATAGGTTTCTTAGCAATTCAAGATGAAACAAGAGCAGTATTGATATTTTTAACTTCCTTAGATTTGACTCTGGTTTTGTTATTGAGTTGGATAAGATGATTTAAAACAAGATCCATTGTAAGGGGTTTATCTGAGTGCATAATCTGTTGGCAAAGAGAATGAAGTTGAGGCGGGAATTTGAATAGGATAAGATAGGACAGAATGTTTTCGGGAAGATCAATTCCAACATCTATCATCTTCTTTAGTGAGATTTTAGTTTCAGTAATGAAGAGATTTATTGCATTGGGTTTGAATTGATGGTAGAGAAACTTGTTGAAGACACGCGCTCGATTAGCAGTTTGAGAAGAGGCAAATTGTTCTTTGATAGTTTTCCAGAGAAGACGGGCAGAGGAGATTTTTGAAGGGTTGACAACATTATTGTGAGTTACGAAATTGATTCAAGAAAGGAGAATTACACAAGTTTCCAGGTCATTGACTGCGCTAAGAGTTTTAGACTTGTCTTTGAGTGTTTCCTTAATTCCCTTGAGTTTGAGCAACATGGTCATCTTGTCCTTCCAAATGGAGTAATTTTCATCAGTTAACATTGGGACAGCTTCCAATGCAGCCTTGAGAATTATTTGCCAAAAGCCGTTGTTGCTGGATCCCTCCATTGGTTCGGTCAGATAAGCTGGGCTTGCTTTGGCTTTTAACCGTGTTGAATCTCTAATGAAAGAATCAATTGATGTAGATCAAAGAGGGCTGAACAAATTGAGGAATGAGTACAGGAACAGCAAGATGAAGAAAGATTAAAGACATGAAAATAAGAAAGAAGAAGAGAACAAACATCAAGCACGTGACAGCTGAGATAGGTGGTGATTGAGAATATTGGAAGAAACACAATGAGGAGATTGAGAAGCGCAAGGAGAGTGACTTTGATAAAAAAGGAATAAATGGGCATCAGATCAGACGGGTGTTGAAGATAGGTGATAGACGGTGGTCTTACCAGTCAGTCCATGATTGACAGCTGATAGAGTCAATGGACAGAAAGTTGGGTAGGCAAACGCAAAAGAAATAATATGATAAAAGAAATAAGGACAGAAAAGAAATAAAAAGGAAGAAAGAAAAGAAATGAGGAGAATTGGAGGCAAGATTGATTGTTGAGATTTGATATTGAGAGTTGAGTTTTGATGTTGAGAGTTATTGAGATGTTGTTCAAATGTTCAGTTGAATCCATCTAAAGTCAATGGTTGTGTTTGGTGGAGTCTGAGAGAAGTCTGGATCACCCTGGGGATTGGGGAGTAGTGAAAGATCAAAAAGAGACTGAGATCGTGATAGAGGCTGCGCACATGAGTAAGTGTCGCGTGTGAGTGAGTGTAGAAGAGAGAAATGTCACGCATGAGGAACACAGGGGCAAGATTTCATTTAACAGGTCTTTCCTTTTGGAACTCAATCCCGCTTAACCACTCCAAACACACTAATATTTTGCAGAGAATCAAATTCCTCTGAAATATCTTTCTTCCAATTGGCTCTATAATCAGAATTCATAGCTTGGCCAAATCTATCTGGGTTAACCCTATTACCCATTTCTGAACTTAACTTGAGAATCTCATTAAGCATACATTGTTCCCAAAACTTATCTTCTTCATATTCTGCAGAAGCACAATGGGACTTCCATTCCCCATACCTATCAACAGGTATCATACTCCTTCCACTCCTTCTAACTGGAGGTGGAGGCTCAGTAGTTTTTGATTCCACAGACTCCCCTGAAGTGAGTACTGAACCCTCCTGTGGCATTTCTGCCATCTCAACATCATCACTAATGATATTCTCTACAGCATCTGCTGGTGAAATAGGCTCCAATGCTATTTCCTTCTGTGATTCCTGAACAGAACTATCTTCACTCCTTTCTATTGGAAAGGTACTTTCTCCAAATTTTACATCCCTACTACCAATAACCTTTCTTGTCCCTGGACAATAAATCCTGTATGACCTACTTATTAAATCATAGCCTACAAGTGCCCCTGTTCTGGCTCTAGGATCTAACTTTCCAACCATTTCATTATGGTGTACACCATAATACACTAAGCAAACAATTGTTCTTAGGTGTGATGTTTTGGGGTAAAACTTTCAAAACATATAATGCTGACTTTTCCCATTAACATTTAAAATATTGTGCAACAGACAAACTTTGCACACCAACTCAGTCCATAAAAACATTGGCAAACCAGATTTAGCCATGATAGTTCTGACTTTGTCCAATAGAGTCATATTCATCCTCTCAACTATTCCATTTTTTTGTGGAGTACTTGCAGTAGTAACTATATGAGTGATACCATAATCATTCAACAGTTTCTCAAAATCTTTACTCATAAACTCACCCCATCCATCAGTAATAACCCTCTTGATCTTGCTCATCAAACCATTCTGTTTCCAGAATTTGAACATTACTCAAACCTCCTCTGTGGTCTGATCCTCTGATCTTATTGGTTTCAACCAAACATAATTAGTTGCTGTATCAACCAAATTGATGAAGTAATTTGCCCACCCAAGGGACACTGGTGAAAATGGCCCTGCCAAATCAATGGAAAATTCCTCTCTAGGAACTTCTGTGCGGTCTCTACTCTTTGAGAACACATTCCTGGTCTTGGCCCCTAAAGTAAAACTTTCACAGTTGCTTTCCTTTACCTTATGGCCACTTCTTTTGTGAGCAACAGTGCTAAAAGTTGAAAACTTGAATAAGTTTGCACAGATCATTTTATTCTGAACTTGTCCACTCATGATATTTTTTCAAGATAACAAATCTGGAAACCTTCTTTCCAGAGAACTCCAAGAGACACAAGGTTATAAGGAAAATCTGGTACATAGAACACTTTATCAAAAGATATTTTGAGACCCAAGTGATTTTCAAGAATAACTTTCTCAACCTTTAATCTGAATTGTTCTTCCTTTTTGGCCAATATATACAACACCATCAAAATCTCTAAGATTTAAAAGCATTGGCTCAAAAAAAATGTGTTCTGTACAACCAGAATCAATCAAAACAAGAAAATCCTCCTTCAATCCTCCTACAAGGAAAGAAGAATTATCAGCCACTGATAAGATCTTATCATCAAGGTTAAGATTACATACTTCATAATCAATCAATTCCATTTTTGATCCTTATCAATTTTGGCCTTCTTGTTGCGGACTTGTTCCTCAACAGTTTGTTCCATTGAAACATCCAATGCCACCATAGCAACATTTTCCATGGCAAGGTTGACCTCTTTGTCTTCCTTTTCACTTTTCTCAGATTTCTTCCTCTCCTTGGCCTCCTTGAAATCCTTATCATAGTGCCCCTTCTTCTGACAATTATAACACAAGACCTTTTATAAATCCTTTTTGGCCTTTGCCTTCTTCCCAGATTTTCCTGTCTTGCCCACCAGAGAAGTTCCTGTTCCCTCCTTCATTTTTAATTGAAGATCATCCTTTTCAATCCTTCTAAGCACATCCTCTTCACCAGGAAGGGGATCCAATTGAGATATAATCCTAAACAAGGACTCATATTCTTTTGGTATCTTTTGAAGATTCAAGAGTGAGAAACACTCAGTATCCATGTTCAGCCCAGATGACTTGAACTTAGCAATACTTGATCTTTCCTCCCCCAAAAATTGTTTACAGTTGACAAATTTCAACTCAAACAATTTATTGAAAGCAATAGCCTTTTGATGAACAGAATCACCAGAATGGTTGGCCTTCAGCATTTTCCATAAAACACTCCCCATCCTCTTATGTTTCTCTTTGAGAGTATCAGAAACCCATGCAATATGAATCTCATCCAGATTTCTAAGAAAAAGATGATAGGACTTCTTCTCCACCTCTGAACTGATCAAAGTGTCATCTGCATCCATAATTGCCCCACAAAAAATGTTTTCCAACTCAATTTGCATTAATACAGACCAAGCACTATATTTTTGACCATTCAAAACAATCTTGGTGGAGCTGGACTCTAGGATATAAGACATCTTCTTGAAAAACCTGAGGTCTTTGAGGTTTTACAGAGTAAGGTATAAGGGTCTATTCTGCTTGGAAGTAATGATGATGATGGTACTTATAATGTGAGAGAATCATTGGGCAGAAAGCTTAGTCAAATAGCATTGCTTAAAGCAAAAGAAATGCTGAGACAATAATGTCTTATCATTGATCCTTGATATGAGGTAGAGGCAATGGCACATTTGTGAATGTGAATGAATTGGTGAATGAATGGATGGAAAACAGAAGGGAGAAGAGATCCTTAAATACAAAAGATGGTGCTCATGTGGAGCTCATTTGATTACAAGAAAAAGGCAAAAATTCTGCCCCAAATGGGCTCTAAAGGCTCTACAAGCCCTCATAATTGTTTTTGGCTTACTCAGCCCACTTGGAATCAGTCCCTGAACCCTTATGACCAGTATGTACTGGTCAAATTTGGTTTTTCCACCCTTACTGGGCTGAACTAGCCCTTGTTGCTGTTCAGACCCTGGCTGGTTGGCCCTTAAAACCAGCCTATTTTACCTCTGGCACCTCATTGGTCCCGGTTTACCAACTTACATGGCTGGTTGCGTCCTGCAACCAGCTCCTGGCCCTTGGATTGGCCAGGGTGGACCCAGAAACAACCTGGGTCTGTTCAAACTTACAGGAGGGGGGTGACCAGTGGACATGCGTGTCCCCCCCCCCTCTCTTTCTCAATCCCTGGAGGGAGCGGTCAAATCCCCCCCCAGGGAGCCCTGGAGGTTGATACCCCCAGGGAAAAACAAGTAGTTTGGTGGGCTGGTCAGTGGTCAAGCCCACCCAGCCCCAGGTCACCTCCCCCTTGTTCATGGGTGGGGAGATGGCCCTTGCAACCATTGGTTGCTACACACGTGAGGTGTGGGGGTGATCAATTCCCCTCCCACCTGGCCAGTTGCCTTATTGTAGCCAGCCTGGTTGGTCATATGGTGGGGGGGTGATCAAATTCCCTCCCACCTTTCTGGTTTCCTCCTTGTGGCCAGCCTGGCTGGTTGAGGACCAGCCATCCTCCTCACCCCTTTGCCACCAAGCAAGGGGAGGGAGGGAGGCAGGGGCCGCCTACCCCCCGCGGCTGCAACCAACTGAGCAACACAACCAGGGCCGTGGCCCCATACACAAACAGGTGGGGGGACTCCAAACAGAGCCCCCTGTCCCATATGATGGCCCCGCTCAAGCCGTTGGGCCATGCAACAGGCCCCAAAGAGAAACAAGCGGCCCCAAGTGGGCCACAATGGGCCTCCAAGGCCCAAAGACTATAAAATGCATACTTTGGCAGGCCAGCCCATCTGGCCAAGTATGTCCAAAATAAACCTTGGGCCAATTTATGCCCAGATAAGCCTGTCTGGCTAAGGTGGCCCATCCACCCTGGCTGGCCCGTTAAGGCCCATGTCCCAATAGACCTAGAAAAGGTGTTTTGGTGCACAAATGCCCAAAACTAATAACATCCACATAGGCCCACATGGCCTATGTAATGTCCAATGGGCCATGGAGGCCCATTTGTGCATCCCATTTGGATTACAAACTAATATGCACATTACCTGAGTGCATCTGTATTTTAACATCCTCCCCCTGTTACCAAGGAGGAGGCGCCACAGGCTGGGGCAACCTGATCCCCCTCCAGCCCACCATCATTTCCTGTTGGCCTGGAGCGGGCAATTTCCCAGGGGAGCACCAGGGGATTTCATCACCCCTGCTGGTCACCTAGCTGAGAGAGAGGGGGGTCAGGCATGTCTGCCTGTTACACCCCCCCTCCTGTGGGTTTTGGTGGGACCCAGGCCATTTTCAGGGCCTGGGGCCTGGTTGCAGGAGGCAAACAGGCTTGTGAGTGTACGGGAAGGGCCATTATGGTCAAAAGTGAGATTTAACCAGGTAACATAGGCAGGTTGTAATAGACAACCAGCCAGGGTCTGAACAGCAACAAGGGCTGGTTCAGCCCAGTAAGGGTGGAAACACCAAACTCAACCGGTACAGGCTGGTCATAATGGTTCAGGGACTAATGCCAAGTTGGCTGAGTAAGCCCAAACCAAGCAGCAAGGCTTTTAGAGCCTGTAGAGCCCATTTGGGGCGGAATGTTTGCCTTTTGCTTGTTCTTACATGAGCTCCACATGAGCACCATCTGTTGTATTTAAGGAGCTCTTCTCCCTTCTTTTTTCAAACCATTCATTCACCAATTCATTCACATTCACAAGTGTGCCATTGCCTCTGCCTCATATTTAGCATCAATCATAAGACATTATTGTCTCAGCATTTCTTTTGCTTTAAGTAATGCTCTTTGACTAAGCTTGTGGGCCAATAATTCTCACAGGATGGGCCTGGTGAAACAGTTGAAAAATTTCTGAAAAGTGAGTGGATGTTTTCTTGAGCCATTGGAAAAAGAGATGTTCTTGTTTGGAAGTATCTGGAGTGTTAAGTTGTTTTGATGAGTGGTTGGTGGTGTGGTGTGAAAAGGTGTGGTGTTGTGTGGTGTGGTGTGGTTTGGTGTGGTGTGGTGTGGTGTTGTGTGGTGTGGTGTGGTGTGGTGTGGTGTGGTGTGGTGTGGTGTGGTGTGGTGTGGTGTGGTGTGGTGTGGTGTGGTGTGGTGTGGTGTGGTGTGGTGTGGTGTGGTGTGGTGTGGTGTGGTGTGGTGTGGTGTGGTGTGGTGTGGTGTGGTGTGGTGTGGTGTGGTGTGGTGTGGTGTGGTGTGGTGTGGTGTGGTGTGGTGTGGTGTGGTGTGGTGTGGTGTGGTGTGGTGTGGTGTGGTGTGGTGTGGTGTGGTGTGGTGTGGTGTGGTGTGGTGTGGTGTGGTGTGGTGTGGTGTGGTGTGGTGTGGTGTGGTGTGGTGTGTGGTGTGGTGTGGTGTGGTGTGGTGTGGTGTGGTGTGGTGTGGTGTGGTGTGGTGTGGTGTGGTGTGGTGTGGTGTGGTGTGGTGTGGTGTGGTGTGGTGTGGTGTGGTGTGGTGTGGTGTGGTGTGGTGTGGTGTGGTGTGGTGTGGTGTGGTGTGGTGTGGTGTGGTGTGGTGTGGTGTGGTGTGGTGTGGTGTGGTGTGGTGTGGTGTGGTGTGGTGTGGTGTGGTGTGGTGTGGTGTGGTGTGGTGTGGTGTGGTGTGGTGTGGTGTGGTGTGGTGTGGTGTGGTGTGGTGTGGTGTGGTGTGGTGTGGTGTGGTATGGTGCTTTGTGGTATGGTGTGGTGTGGTATGGTATGGTGTGGTGTGGTATGGTATGGTAGTGGGATGGTGTGCTGGGGGATGATGGGAGTGTGGAACAAGTCAAGGGGGTGATTTAAAATATAATTGGGGCGTTCAAAGATGGTTGGTGGTCCCAGGAAAAATTTTTCAGTATTATTGAATATATGCATGTGAAGGGCTCAATGAAGAGTGAATTTTTCAAATTATTTGGTTTTTTGATGGAATTTTTAAAGGTCAAAAATGACATTGAAAAATCCTGAAATAAAATTTAAAAAGCTCTTCAATAGTTTTTTGACAATTTTCAAAGCTTGAAACACCAAAAAAACAAGTCAAAATGGCAAACATAAGGATCCAAAAGTCAAATGAGAAAATTAAATTTTTTGAATTTTTTGCCTTTTTGAAGGAATTTTTTAAGGTAAATTAATACATCCAAAAAATCTTAAAAAGAGATTTTAATTCTCTTTCAATTTTTTTCTAACTTTTTGATAGCTTGCATTACCCAAAAAAATGAAATAAAAAGGAAAATAAAAGGATTCAAATTTCCAAAGAGAAATTTTATTTTTTTTATTTTTTGTTTTTTGAAGGAATTTTTTGAGGTGAAAGGATACATCCAAAAAATATAAAAAAAAAATATTTTAATACTATATTGATTTTTTTAAAAATTTATGGCAGTAGAAATGATCAAAAACAATGGAAATAGCCCAAATGATGATCCAAAAACCCATGCAAAAATTTGTTTTTACCAAATTTTTTCATTTTTTGACTGCATTTTTGAAGGGGTTCTCATGGCTCCAAAATTACTAATGATTTTGGTTGGGGGTTTAAGAGCCCCTGCTACGGGGTTGCGCAGTCAAAATTCAAAAAAATGAATTCTTGAAAGTTGCATGAAATAAAGTATTTTATGTGACATACCAAAGGGGCCCAACCGTACGCCAACCTCAAAATGTGTGAAATAAAGGTTTGGATGTGTGAGAACAATAATGCCCTTTTTTTATTAAAATGTAACAAAAGGATGATTTAAAAATATAGACCAACCCTTTTATTTGTACTTATTTTGTGGTGAAAAATATTCTATGGGGTAAAAGCTTTGATTGGAATGATTATTTTTCAATCTTTTAATTTTATTCTAAATACTTGACAAGAAAGAAACTTTGATTCCTGATGTTGAAAAACACTTTGAGAAGGATTTGTTATTTTGAGCTTTTTTCATGTTGGATACAATTTTAAGAATTCCTCAATACATCAAACAAATCCCAAAAAGATATTTCAAATCTTTTGAATTGATTTTCAAGAATTCCAAGTCTTTGAAGAACCAAAAGAAATTAAATGAAAAGGTAAAGTAAAACTTCCAAAAATTTATTGAGACTTTTTTTTGATTTGCTTGGGTTTGGAAAAATTCCTGAAGGTCTCAAAATAATTTGAAAAGTCTGAAGATTTTTTATGGGGGCTTTACATACCAGTCTACTGTCACACAACCACCCCACTGACTATAGGGCAATTCTTAGATGATTGTGAGCACGGAGGAATGCTGAGTGCAAGGGCAAGTGCAAGTAGCAAGATTCAATTGCTAAGTGCAAACTTGTTTATGCCACTCAACAAACAGCAAGAGGAATGGAATGTGTTCTGAAGAAGGAAACTTAAACCTGAGTCCGATGTGATAACTAGGTTGTAGCAAAATGCAAGAACGTATGAAATTAACTAACTGAGGAGACAATCATCAGGCAAGGGGATAGCCCTTATAAGTTAATCCAAAGTGACTAGATACAACCTGGTGATGAGCTAACTACAGTTGAAGCAGTGAGGCAATGAATGACAGGAACGGGATAGGAAATGAAGCAGTAGTACATCTCCAAGGTCATAGCGTAAGTGCAAGACAATAGAATCTGAGTGTACAAATTTATGATGAATTGGGACAGGAGCAAATGAAGTTGAAGGTAATACAAGTGAGAAGTAATAGTGTATGCAGGGTAGGGACTAGTCCAATTGCAAACTTTACAGTAATGATGGCTTAGTTAGACGTAGATGCAAACTAACAAACAGTGCGTGACCGGAGATGGAAGTCCGAGGCTGTTGATGGGCCAGGGAAGGAGATTGGATCTTGTAATGGATGGCCAACTGGTATGGAGTTAACCGCGAAGTTTGCAAGTATATACTGAGTTGGTCGCCAAGATTGGAAGTTCAACGCGAGCCAGAGGAAGTAAGCGGATCACCATTGATGTTGTGCTTTATTTGTGTCACGCTTATAGACTGAGGTAGATGGTACTGAGGAGAGGACATGTCGAAGTGATGAAGACAATAATCCCTAAGTGAAAGGCGTGACATCTACAAGGCTGCATTCTTATAAAAAAATTTTACAAAAAAACTCCTTGAAATGTCTGTGTTTCCAAGGAAATGCTTTTGTATAGAACATCAGGGGCATGAATGATATTGGTGTATTTAGCCATAAGGTTTGTGAAAAAAATAAAGGCCAAAATCAAAATCAAAAGCATTGGGAAAAAATCAAAAAAAAGAAATAAATAAATAAAAAATTGATAAATCAAAAATATAAATGTAAAGATTAACATTCAAAATGAAAATCAAAGTCAAAATGAAAACAAAAGCCAAAAATTGAATATTCATGTCTTTATGAAAAGCTCAATTCAAAAAAAATGAGTGAAAGTAACTTTGATTTAAGGTATAATTATTCTTCATAGCATTTATCTGTTTTCAAATTTGGGTTATTTCTCTGAGGGCATCCAGCACATGCTTTTTGCAATTTTTTAAAAATAAAATTCTGAATTTTTATTTTTAAAAAATCAGATTAATACAGCCACTGGGATGAAATTTTTTCTTCAAGGAGAAATAAAAAAAACAAGGTGAGTCTATAAATAAGAGTTGAATTTCCTATTTTTTCAATAGAATTGATAAAATGTTGTTATGAAGCTTGATAACAATCCAATAAAATTTTCATGCAATACAGGTCTGCACCAAATCTCTCAACCTTTGTCAAAAAAATATGACATTAAGAATAAATGCATAAATTACCAATTCTTCCTTCCAGTTAAACTTTTTTAATTCAATTCATGCATTACATAAATATGGTGCAGCAATATTCTGAGACCATCCAGGAATAAATTTGATGTTCAACTCCAAAACCTCAACAAATTCAAAACATGTTTCACTCACCATCCCAGGTGCTACACCTGCCAGCAGGTGCAGCCATTTTTTCATGGTGGTTGGAGGCTGGATAAAGCTGGACCTGAGCTTGGCTGGAGCTTGGCCTAATTATGGTTTTAGATTGGGCCTTAGTGCTTTAATTGCACTTGCTGGCAAGTGCCATCAAGTTTTTTGTGGTGTATAATTCTATTTTTCTTTATTCTTTAAAGTATCCAGACATTCTTGAAAATTTTTTCTCCAAATTCTTTGCGGTGATAAATAATGATGATAACAAACATCAAGGAGAACTAAAATCTAGTATAAAATATTATGAGAGAGGAAATGCATTTTTTTAATTCCCAGATTTGTCTTGGTCTTTTCAAACTTTGCTTTTGTTTTAAAAATACAGGCATCTGATTCATGTGGAAATCAAGATTGAGGTGACCCAAAATTTTTGTGACTTTATTTCTTCGGACACTCAATTTGCTTGTGGTTAAAATAATCCTGTTTTTTTTTCTTGAAAGAAAAGCCCCCGGAAAAGGGAAAGCACTACGGCCAGACCAGTTGTCACTCCTGTCAGTTGATTCAGGAAATAAGAGTCACGATTCCCGCAATAAAGAAAACAGTCGTGAGAGCTGAGGCAGATAATGCTGGTTTCGTAGCCGAGGACTATTGATAATTACGATTGTGATGCCGGTTAGTATTATTTGCAGTCCCACCCAAAAACGTACCAAAACCAAAGCAAGGTCAGTTTTTTTTCCCGGAGAGATGATATAAAAAACCTCGCCAAATGAAGGATGACTAACATTTGGTTTCCCTCCAGGGGTATTCTTAGCCCCCTTGCCTTCCGGAGTTGGTGCTGGTGGTCCGGCTCCCAGTGCCTCCCTGTGATCAGGTTTTTTCGAACCGTGTCCATCCATTTTACCAGGGCCAGCTTCGACAAGCGGTAATGGAGGGGATCCAACTGGAGCGGCCGCGGGTCCATTTAATTTCCCACTCGCATCCTTTCCGGGCCCAGCAAGTGGGGAGGGGGCGGCATCCTTTCCAGGTGCCACAAGCGGAGCGCCGCCATCCCTTCCAGCTGTGACAGCGGGGGGACCGATATCGGCTTTTTTAGGTGGCCCGACCGGAGCGGGTCCAGGTGCGATGCCTGGAAGAGCCGGATCAACAGAGTTAGCGAGAGAGTGGGAGCTTAAATCTTCGACAGCACCGGTCGATCCGGCTGGTAGATTACCACCAGCATTGGGACTCGGGTCTTCGGAGTCCTTCTTTGAAAAACTGTGGATGGTCTAAAGTTGCAACACCGGAGAGAGAAGAAAATGCAAGGCGTCAACAGCAATCTACTCGAATTCATGAGGTCGAAAGAAGTTAAAGATTGGTCCTTGGACTTCGCTTGCTCCTTACCAGGGGTGAAGCAACTGGGGTAACAGTATATTGTGGTCTGGAGATACTTCCTCCGATGATCGAAAGCAATAAAGAAACCGTGACAAAACTGGATGGTATCATCGTGAAATAAATAATATTCGGAATAGACCTTTAGATAACTGCCTATCTATCAGAGTTTTACAGCACCAGAGAAAACCAAGAATGGTAAGGACCCAAACTCAAATCAATAAATAATTCTAAAAAATGATGAAGCCAAATGATGGCTGTTGATGATCTTTCAAACAGTACTTAAATTTTCTGATCCAGATGAAAATTCGGTGGAGTTGATTGGGATGGATTGGGTCAAGAGGATGGCTACTTATAGACGAATCGAGTAGGTAGGCAACTGGTCCACCTACTGCAGGATGAGAGAGAGGACAAGTTTATTGCCGTGTAGTGAAGAAATCGCCTTCATCATCAGAATGTTCAACGAGATGAAGGATCAATATAAGAGTTGTAAGCGTCGGAGAAGAAAGGTGCAGGTGTAGTCAAATCGGTTGCCAGACTAAACTTCGATGACCTCATCGGCCAGCACCTGCCTCAACTCCCGGCGTCTCCGGAGCAACTTTGGGAGCCGCACTCATAATTAAAAGAATACATGAGATGATCAAGAACCCTCGAGCACATATTGCGTATCTACTTAAGCTTGGATGTTGAATCCGCGGTCGGAGTTCACGTGACAGGTATTGCAGGGGACAGTTTTGAGAAAACAGGGGACAGGTTCGGGGAAAACAGGGGACAGGCTCAGCAGGTAGAAACAGGGAACAGACTCGGACAGGGGTTCCGAAGAAAACAGGGGCCGGTTCAGGGTTTTTATTAAGATAACTTAAATATTTCTTTCTTTGGCTCAGGTTTGATTTGAAGATAAAAACAAGAAGAGAACAAAAAAATCTCCTAAGGAAAAAAGGAAAGGAAGCAACAATTTTGTCCGAGGGTATCTCTTTAATAGTCCAGTTCTTCCTCCATCCATTATCAAATTTCTTTGCAATCTGGCTGTAGTCGAATGATTGAATCCTTCCGTTATTTGACATCTGCATGAGAGAATCTCTGCTTCTTTTGAGTGCCGCTTGAGTGGATTGGAAAAACAAAGTGGGATGGAAGATGAAGGGAAGGGGAGGAGCAGATAAAACTGGATTTACATAAATTTAATCGTTTATTCTGGGGAAAATTGGTCATTGTTCTGACGTTGGACAGCCCACAAAAGTTTCCTTTTTTTTGTTTAATCCATTTTCCGTGTTTTTTTTAGGGGGGGGGCCTTGATGGCCTAGTGGTAACCATTACATGGAAGCTTGATAGCACCCCTGCCACAGTACATGCAAGTCCGGTGTTTGAGTCCTGGGAGACTCACCCCCTGGCCGCTACCCCCATTACATTGACCAGCTAGGCCCACCCCTTTCACAAATTTGGAACCTACTATTAGTTGGCCCTTTGGCATGAGGATGGAGCTTGAAATTCCAATGCCTGTTACCCAATAAAGAACAGATTTGATGTCAAGTAGAAATTCCGCAAGCTCAACCAGTTGCTACACCCACAAACTTAGCCCTCAAAGTACAGTACCCGCAGGAAATGACTCAAGCAACTAGAGCTCTCTAGATCCAGCTGAAAAATTTTGGAAACTAAAAGGAATTTGATTTCAGTTGCGGAACAATGACTAGTCAGATTGAGAACAAGACAACAAGCTAGTAGCAGTTCACCTAAAAGGACCAAACAGACTCTGATGCGGAGAATTGAGGAAAGAGGAATGAGGAAAAGAAGAAAGTAGGAGGCAGTGAGACTTGTTGTGGTGAGCAGGGTTGAGAACAGGGTGAGCTGAGTGGGTTGAGTAGTGTATTTGAAGCGTAGCAGTAGTTCTGAAAGAAAAGGTTTGATGAGCTGAGGAGAGAAATCTTGATATCAATACGAGTACTTACCTGACTCAGAGGCCTGGGGTTGGTGGTGCAATCTTGTGGTTGCACAAAGAGAACCTCCCCGGAGTTTGAGCCAGGAGATTTCATTTATAGTAATGTTGTCTTGAAGCTTTGAGTTTGGAGTATGGGCAGGGGGTTGATTTGGTGTTTTGCGCACAAGCGCGCACATGGAGACCAGAGACAAAGCGCACAACAGGAAGTAGGTAGCGGAGAAAGAAAAGAAGACAAAAAGAAAACAAAAGAGCAAAGGATGAAAGAAAAAGGTTATAAGAAAAATTGTGTTACCAAGATGATTTGAGCATATAGATCAGATCATGCAAATCCAACACCAGCCTCCTGAGTCCATAACCACCCCAATGGTCTGGCATCCATCCCTTTCAAAACAGCCTCCTGCCATCATACTGTCAAAGCAAAGAATTCAATTCTTTGGTCCATCTCACCATCAAGCAGGAACCAAGCGGTAAAAGGAAGTACAACAACGCTGACCCTTACTATTGGGTGTTGGAATATTTCCTTGATCGATTTTCCTTCCTTATTTTGACCTATTTTTATTTGTTCTATGTTTTCTTGTCTCAATTATATTTTTACCATTTTTATCTCCTTTATCTCTTTCACACGCAATTCATCTAGTTCATCTGGAAGCGCTCCTCATTTCTCAACTGGACACCTTGCGCGTGCAACGTTACAATGTGTCTCAAGCATATTCATCACTTGCGCTGTGGAGACTTAAGAAGAGTTACCTTTGCAAGTTGTCCTGAGTTCCAGAAGTTATTGGTCTAGCGTCTGTAAGATGATTGGGCGCGATGAGTTTTAAGAAGAGAGAGTGATGATATGATGAAATTCCTTCCTTCCCAATTCTGTAAGGTGATGACAATCCTCCCCAACCCGGAGTTGAGGGTGAGGTCTTGAGTCCCCCCCCCTCAACCCTAGCTTAAGTACAACCGCAAACAACAAGAACGAGTGATGAAATACAACCCTAAGCCGCAGAACCCTAGCCCAACCCTATCCCTCCATCCCTCGCCATTACCCGCGCCCTTTGGTATTAACGTAGCCCGGTTTGTCCTTCTCATGGCGCGGACCTACACCGCGCCCTACTCAGAGCCCCCCGTGTTTCCGTCTGCGCCGTCTGCGGATCCCGCGATCCGCGGGTCAGCCCACGCTTATGCCCGCGCGGGCCTCCCCAGCGCGTATAGCCCATGATTGCCCCGCCCTTGCCTTCCGGACTAGCCACCCGCGAGCTTGGTCGGGCCGGCTCCATCACTTGGTCCGCTTCTTCTGGGTGGGTCGCGGTCCGGCGCCGCCTAAGGTAGGCCCGACCCATACCTGGTTCTGAGCCCCGCAGCCCCTACTGCTGAGCCCGCAGCGGCTGCTGCTGAGCCCGCAGCGGCTGCTGCTGAGCCCGCAGTAGGCACTGCTGAGACCGCGCGCACGCCAGATGCTGAGCCTGACCTACCCAACTGCTGAGCGCGCAGCCCGCAACGCAGCTCTCGATCCGGGGTTATAAATACGACACCACAGCGCGTATTCATTACGGTCAGAACTCCATCCACTTAAATACAAGAAAGAGGGAGTCCTCTCCTTTCTTTTTCTGCTTGCCGGACCTTCTTTACAAACTCTTTGACAATCCTCAAGTTCCTTCATCCAAAATAAAGCATCAAGGACCAATCCAATCAGAAGGTCGTGGCCACTGTGGACAACATATCATAATTTGGTGCAATGACCTGCTGCATTCTCTACATCTTGAGTTAACTCTCTAATCTTTTCATCTCCATCATCATTACTCTTGAAGTTGCACATTTCCTTTCTTAGCTCATACACGTATGGTGGTTGTCACCTGAATCTCTTATTTCCAAGTGCCTCTGAGTCTTCTCATTTATTTCAGCTTGGGTATGATTATCTTCAACTGGTTGTTTTATTGTGATTGGTGTCTAACCATCTTATTTAGTTTTCTGGTTTTTAAATTATAATTCCTTGACAATAAAAATAATTACTTTAACACAATTAACAGTCAAAAAGGAATCAACCAGATCACTCAACAATAAAGGACTCGCTCATGGCCACTATTCTCAAAACCGCCATAGAGGCCATTCCACTCTTAACGCTGGATAATTACTTGATCTGGAAAAATCAAATTGTGAATATGATGGACTTACAGGAAGATCTCTACGCCAAACTCACAAAGCAAAAAAGAGATGCCAACGGTGTGGTGTCATTATATAGCCTCGGGTCGGGGACTGCGTCGCGGCCTGCGCGCTCAGCATCTGGTAGGTTAGGCTCAGCAGTTGGGGTGCGCCGGTTCTCAGCAGTAGCCGCTGCGGGTTCAGCAGCAGCCGCTGCGGGTTCAGCAGCAGCCGCTGCGGGCTCAGCAGTAGGCGCGGCGGGATCGAGCACGCGACTGCGGGCCGGGCCTGACTAAGGGAGGCGGGCCGCGACCCGCTTGGATGTCCGACTCATGGATGGAGCCGGGCCGATCGGGTTCTCGGAGCGGCTAGTCGGGGAAGGAAGAAGCGGGGCGACAGCGGGGCTATATGCGTGGCAGCCGCGCGCAAGCGCGGGCCGGCCACGGGACGGGAAATTCGCGACGGCGCGTCGGGTGGATGCGCGCAAGCGCGGTGGATCTTGGGTATCGCACGGCGGAGGGCCGCGTCGCGAAAAGACGAACCGGATGCGCGTAATGACAGGCGAGCTGGCGGGGGTAGGGTATGGGTATGGGTTTAGGGATAGGTTAGGGTTCTGGGTCTAGGTTTCCTTCTTCATGGTTGTCAGTCTGTCTTTGTGCTTGTGCTTAGGTTAGGGTTGAGGGGGAGGGCTCAAATACCCTTCCCCTCGACTCCGGGTTGTAGGGGGGATCATCATATCATCGGATCATTGTATCATCAGGAGGCGGGGAGCGGACTTAGGAAAAACAGAATCTCTTCTCTCTTCTCTCCTTTTCTTTGGGAACGGCTGCATCCAATCTCCTTACAGACGCTTTGATCAATAACTTCCGGAACTCGAGGACGACTTCTGAGGGGGTTGCTCCCTAAAGTTTCCACATCTGGGGGTCTGGCCGGGAAAAATCTTTCGTCAAAGTCTCTCGAAGGTACTCACGGATGCTACCAACAGCCGCTTCTCTTCCTTCCTCCTCCAACGGCTTCCGCGCTACTCCATGGATTTACCCGCATATTAGACTCAACATTGCGGAGGTGGAGCGATTCATCTCACGTTATGAAACAATCGCGGACTCTGAAGGCGTTTTGGATTTTGAGAAGGTGCGCCATGTCGTCCTGTTCATTGAGGACGCGGAAGCGCGTCGGGAAGTGGAGGAGATGGGGGGATACCTGAAACTGGATTGGCCGGAACTGAAGAAGGACATGCTGGCAAGATGGGGGAGGCGCGGTTCTTGCTTTCGGAAGGACGATCTCAAATCATCCGCGGAATGGGGTTATCAGGCAGGCGCGCGCGATGGGACCCAGATGCAAGCAGAGGTGGACCACGCGGAACCGGAGTACTACAGGGCAGAGTATGTTCCGGCCCCACCACCGGCAACCATCTTTTGGGCTAGCGAACTTACGGAGGTGGCAAGGGGCCTTGAGGCCTATCTGGAGAGCATTCAGACCCCCAGCACTTCTAACCGTTGGCGGGCGGGACAAAGGGACCGGACAGCGGATTCAAACGCGGAATTGGTTTCCCCAGGGGGGGCTAAGAACGTGTTGGGGAAGCGGGATTTGATGGAACCGGTGCGGCCTACTGACAGGAAGCGGGCGAGGACAACGGAACGGGAAACTGATGCTCCGTGCGGACTGGAAATTGGCAAGCGGCGGACGGATCTTGCGGAGAAGGTACACGCGGCGGCGGAAGAGATGAACCACACGTTGGAGAATCGCGACCCGAGCCGGACCTCTTTGACGGCGGAGAGCGCGCATTTGGAAAGGGTAGTGGCAGCAACGGAAAGGACGGGCGCGCGTGGAAGTAACGGTGATGGTGGGCGGACAAGGCACAAGAGTCGGACGGCAAACCCGATCGATCCGAGGCCGGCAGAGACGGGGTGCGTGCTGGGGAAGCGGGTATCGGCGGGACCGGTTCAGTCTAACGGCGGGAAGCGAGCGAGGACAAAGCAAGAAGAGGATACTCCGCGCGGTTCAAGAGTTGGTGAACCTCGGATAAATCTGATGGGAGGTGGGGGACAAGCGGTGGTGGGAGCAGGTCATGTGTCGGGCGATTGTAACCAAGGCGAGACCCTTTCGACGGCGGAGGAGGCGGACGCCGAACGGGAAAGGGAAGCGCGCCGGGGCGGAGAATCGGACGGATCAGGCACCAAAGGCATGGCTTGGAGGAATGCAGGGAGATCGGGCGACGGACGCGACCCTCATGGCATTGGCTGAAGCCATCAGCTGGGGACAGCAGCTAAGTTTGGGGGGGGAACTGGGGGATAGGGCGCGGGCGCGGCAATGGTGTATATAAAAAAAAAAAAAAAAAAAAAAAAAAAAAAAAAAAAAAAAAAAAAAAAAAAAAAAAAAAAAAAAAAAAAAGGCTTTGGATTGGTACTGGCTATGGGTTATTTATTGCAGGTACGCGGGCGCGGCCTGGTGTTGGGCCCGAAAACGCGAGGACGAGCCCCGCTCACGGATGGCGGGACGAAGAGCTAACTAACTGCAAAAAAAAAAAAAAAAAAAAAAAAAAAAAAAAAAAAAAAAAAAAAAAAAATGGAATGAATGGAATAATAAATATAGGATATTTTGTTTCTCTTCTTGGGATTCGGGCTGTTTCCTTTCTTTTTTTGTCTATTTCTCTCCTGTTTCTCTCTTCATTGGTTGCGCGCGACGGTCGGGGACGGTATGGACGCGGATTTAAGCTTAGCTTGGTAAGGGGGTGCTCTAGCCGGTTCACAGCCGGAACGACTAGACACCCCAGAATGTTCGTTCCCATCGCCTCTCCCTTATACTCCCGGTTGTGAGCGCGCGCTGTCGGCGCGGTGTTTGTTTTGTTTTGTAGAACGGGTATGGGGAACTGTGTGGCAGTCCGTCTGGGGCGGTCCAGGTACCTCTTTTGTCGGGATAACTGGTCACTTACGGTCTCTCACAGAGGGAGCGCGCGGACGCGGATCTCAACCTCAACCTCACTCACGCTCACTTCTCACGCGGACGCGGATCTCGGCACTCACACTCACTTTTCACCCGGACGCGCGGACGCGGCCCTTTCGTTTCCTCGCGCAGCAATATATATTTCTCCTACGAACGCGGTACAACAATGGGACAAGAGAGTACACGAGAAAGGAGAAAAGGAAGGGGGCGGGGACGTCTAAGCCATTCGCATCATCTCCTCCATGTCCGCCCTCGATGATGCCAGAAGGGCCCGGTAAGACGCCAAGAACTCGCGCCGGGATTCGGAAGATTGGGCTCCGGGGGTCGCCAGGAAGTTGCGGAGCATCGCGGTCGACCTTTCCGCGAAAGCCTCGAAGCCAGCCGCCGGGAGTGCCATCACGACCGGGATCTCCGGGATCTCGGGGGAGTTGGAGGAAGGCGGTGCCGGTGCTGGGACGGGGCTTGATCCGAGCGGACGAGGAGGTGATGAGGGGGTCCCTGGGGCATCGCGCGGAGGGCTCGGTCCATCTGGGGGCGACGACGGAACAACGATTGGGGACGGCGGAGGAGGGACCTCTGGAGTAGTAGGCCTCCCGTCCGAGACCACGGGTGACGCGGGCGGCGGTGGAGTACCTTGCGGAGCCGGGGCGGAAGGAGCTGGTGTAGGGGCCGGAGGGGGAACTGGGGCTGCGGCAGCGCGACGTCGGAGAATCTCATCGAGTCGCGGGTCCCTCGCGCCTTCCCTCATCCGAACACGATCCGACCAGAATCGTACGGCCCTCCGATAGTCGTCAACGGACGAGAAATCCTCCTTCCGCGGCGGTCCCGCGCGGCGGAAGGGGGAAGCCGAGTCGCGATCCTCGCTCGGCGGAGGGTGACGGGACGGGGAGCCAGGCGGAGTCCACGAGTCCTCCGAGATGGTGTCGTCATCCGAAACCACGAACGGGTCCGGACGAGCCCTTTTGCGCGGCCTGGGGCGGGAGCCGAAGTTGGGTGGAGCTCGGGGCATTCAATCGCTAAGTGAGCAACGACGATGGCCGCGACGGCAAGCAACACAGGCGCGTCGACCAGGAGTGATCGAGCACGCCTGCCCGGTCCGGGCGCAGAATTCGCAGGGGAGCATGACGGCGATGAGTGCGGAAGGGGAGTTGGTGGAGTGTGGTGGAGTGTGGAAAGAGGAGTGGGTAGGGAGGAGCGGGGTGCGGGTAGTCGAGGTGGCGATGGGAAGGGACCTCTGGGGACAGAACTCAAGTTGGGGGGGGGATGTGGTGTCATTATATAGCCTCGGGTCGGGGACTGCGTCGCGGCCTGCGCGCTCAGCATCTGGTAGGTTAGGCTCAGCAGTTGGGGTGCGCCGGTTCTCAGCAGTAGCTGCTGCGGGTTCAGCAGCAGCCGCTGCGGGCTCAGCAGTAGGCGCGGCGGGATCGAGCACGCGACTGCGGGCCGGGCCTGACTAAGGGAGGCGGGCCGCGACCTGCTTGGATGTCCGACTCATGGATGGAGCCGGGCCGATCGGGTTCTCGGAGCGGCTAGTCGGGGAAGGAAGAAGCGGGGCGACAGCGGGGCTATATGCGTGGCAGCCGCGCGCAAGCGCGGGCCGGCCACGGGACGGGAAATTCGCGACGGCGCGTCGGGTGGATGCGCGCAAGCGCGGTGGATCTTGGGTATTGCGCGGCGGAGGGCCGCGTCGCGAAAAGACAAACCGGATGCGCGTAATGACAGGCGAGCTGGCGGGGGTAGGGTATGGGTATGGGTTTAGGGATAGGTTAGGGTTCTGGGTCTAGGTTTCCTTCTTCATGGTTGTCAGTCTGTCTTTGTGCTTGTGCTTAGGTTAGGGTTGAGGGGGAGGGCTCAAATACCCTTCCCCTCGACTCCGGGTTGTAGGGGGGATCATCATATCATCCGATCATTGTATCATCAGGAGGCGGGGAGCGGACTTAGGAAAAACAGAATCTCTTCTCTCTTCTCTCCTTTTCTTTGGGAACGGCTGCATCCAATCTCCTTACAGACGCTTTGATCAATAACTTCCGGAACTTGAGGACGACTTCTGAGGGGGTTGCTCCCTAAAGTTTCCACAACGGTAATCTGGTTGGGCTCAACCATAGCAAGAACGTGAGAATCCGGACCATTTTGACCTCCAAACTCAACATAACTGTTCAAGCCAATATTATCACACCCAATAATGAGAAGGATGCCCATCAAATCTTGGCAGACATTAACAAGTATTTTGCCTCAAATCATGCTTCCAATCAAGCTAGGATCTTCAAGGAATTCCTACGGGCTCCTTTCACGTTTGCAAACATCCCTGGATCCAACACCAAGACAAAAACTGCCCTTTCTAGACTTCATGAGGTGAGTATTGACCTTCCAACCAATATTATTGCCTATCTCATCTTAGAGAAGCTGCCGGCTAGCATGGATACAGTTGTACAGCAAATTACTCATTCCAACAAAAAGATTTTGCCAGAACAAGTTTTGGACCACTTACAAATGTTCAACAACAACCAATTCTTGAACAGGGACTCACCTGCTGACAAGCCCAAAGAGAGCTCTAATTTGGTCTCTTTCCTTACCTTGAATATCAAACCATGCAATGACAAATGGCACAATCCCAAGGCAGCTCACCCTGAAGGCAGATTTTGGAAATTGTATCCACATCTCAAAACCTCCTTTCCAAAAAAGAAGAAGATTTTGACGGAACCATTGGAGGGAACTTCAGCTTCTGTTAGCTCCTTCCTCACAACCTTGATTTTTTCTTCTGGCCACTTTTTGGTTGACTCAGGTTCATCAAGACACATAGTTTCTGATTCTCAATTCTTCTCTCATTTAGACCAATTGTTGACCGGACTAATTTCAACCACTTTGGGGAAGAACTCTCTCAAATATGAAGGTGTCGGGTCAATGAAAATCTTGGATGATTGAAGTCATGAGGTTACTCTTTCTAACGTGTTGTTCTCCCCCAACTCCACCGTCAATCTTCTTTCTATGCAATTTCTTATTCTTGATGGATTCATCATTGACTTTCGAAGAGACAATATTGTACTACAGAAAGACAAATGGAAAAAGATTGGATTCTAAGACTGCAATATACCAATTGTTCATCTCTCTGATTGTAAGCTAGCTCTCCTTACTCAGGAAGAAATCCTTCATAAATCTCTGGGACATACCAGCTACGGGAGAATTTGAAAAAAACTTGGTATACCAATCAAAAAGCCCTCAACGTGTGAAGCATGCGCGATAAGTAAAATGAGTCAAATTCCTTTCAACAAAAAGCACTCTTGTGCCAAAAGACCCTTTCAGGAACTTCATTGCGATCTGGTTGGGCCTATTCATCCTTTGAGCACCAATGGGGATTCCTTTTTCTTAACAGTTGTTGATAGTTGTACCAGATTCTTCACAGTCATTCCCTTCAAACACAAGAGTAAGGCGGCAAACACACTGGAATTCTTTATCAATGTTGAATCAAAATGACTCAATTACAAACCAATGATTCTTAATTCAGATCTTGGAACGGAATTCTGGAATCATAATCTCTCCAGCTACTGCAAGGACAAAAAAATCAGGCAGAATTTTTCCAATCCATATTCTCCTCAGCAAAATGGTTTAGCGGAACGTTTCAACCGTCTCATTCTGGAATCCCTCAGAAAAGTTCTTTTTGCCTCTCAACTAAATAAACGCCACTGGAATGTGATTATCAGGTCTTGCGCATTAGCACTAAATCAAATTCCCGCTCACAAATCAAAAAAATTGCCTTATGAATTATTTAAGGGGAAGAAACTGAATCTAGACTATTTTCATCCCTTAGGAAATCCCGTTAGTTATATTCTCAAGGACAGACTTCCATTCTTAAAACTTGAACCTTGTGGCCTAGTTGGAAGATTGATAGGATACAACAACAAACTCCTATTGTACAAAATCTTGAAGGCCAACAATAAATTAATCGACACAAAACACGTGACCCTGCTCGATTTTGACTCCAATTTCAGGAAATTTGACAAAAATGTAGATGTTGGCAACTGGTGCGTAGAATTGTAAAAGAGGGAGGAGACCTTTGATGAACCAGTCATGGACTCGACTTCTCAGTCTGAATCTCCAGGTGAAGATCCTTCCACTCACAATGTCAGTACAATTTCACCACCTGCGGAAGCCACCCATGTCATTGAGGAGAACCAGACTCAAGCTTCTCAAACGTATAACTTACGCAAGCAAAAATCTGCAATCAAACCACCAAAATACTATCTTGGCTTGATTTCCAAGAATAAAGGATTGGACTACTCACGCAAAAGGCAAACCAAAATCAACAAAATCAAGGCTAAAGACGTTTGGGTAGATGCCAATATTGAACCAGATCACTATCTGAGGACCATGTGGGTCGACAAGATTAAACCAGGGACCAGTCTTTCTCTGGAAAAACGCAAATCACAACTTTGTATCATGGGGAATCTACAAACTCCTGGTGTAGAATTTGGAGATACCTATGCTCCCACAGGGAAGTTTACAACTCTTCTTCTTCTTCTTTTAAGGGGCCTGGATCTCAATCTCAAAATCAGACAGTTTGATGTCAAGGCGGCATTTATATTTTCTCCACTGGAGGAAGATATATACATTCTAAAGCCTAAGGAAAGCACAAGGTTGTCTAAATTTTTAAAGCTCAAGAAATCTCTTTATGGAGTTTGACAAGCTCCTTCAAACTGGTATAAAACCCTCACCGGATGGCTGGAAGACATTGGCTATTGTCAATCCAACGCCAACCCCTGTCTGTATACTCACAAGGATCAAGGCTCCTCCCTATTTTTTCATGTTGATGATCTAATTGTGTGTGGGGAAGTTGAGTGGTTTGAACAAAAATTCTTAGAGAAATTTCCACGTTCCTCAGCGCACAATCCAGATACAATCCTTGGAATGGAATCTTCCCAAACAGATGGTGTCATAACTCTGAATCAAGCCAAACTTGTTCAAAAGACGCTGTTGGAACTTGATTTGTCCAAGTGCAAACCAGTTATTACTCCCCTCACTCCTGGAATTCAACTAGTATTGGCTTCCCTTAAAGAAATCTTGGAATTTAACAAGCATGGGATTAATTACAGGAAATATACGGGTTTACTTAACTATCTTGCGTGCCGCACTAGACCAGACATAGCCGCGGTATCCTCAATTATATCTCAATTCAATCAAAGTCTGGGTTTGTCTCACTGGAAGGAGGTCCTTCATGTTTGGAAATATCTTGCTGGGACTTCATCCTACTCTCTCACCCTCAATCCTGATGGGCGTGGGCTAAATTTGTTACAAATCTACACCAACTCAACCTGGGCTGATGATCCTCACAGTCAGAAATCTCAAACTGGCTTCATCATCTTCTGGAAATCAACCCCTGTTGCCTGGAAAAGTTGAAAGCAGTCCAACATCACCCTCTCCTCTACTGAAGCCAAGCTAAACGCACTAGTCAATGGGGCACAGGAGTTGCTTTGGATTCATTCAGTTGTCAGTGACCTCTGGAATAGTTCTCACATTCAGCCCTCAAACTTCTACATGGACAATAAAGGTCTGGTGGATAAAATCAAGCACTTTGGCTCAAATTCCAAGACCAAATACATTGACCTGAAAATGAAGTGGTTACGGGATCAATCAAACTCTGAGAAAATTCAAATCAATCTCATTGTCACCAATTCAATGGTTTCCCATTCACTCACAAAGGCGGCAAATAAACAGGCTCTACATCTTCTAACTTCCAAGTGCTTATAACTGGCATTGCACTGAATTATGGGGGGGTGTTGGAATATTTCCTTGATCTATTTTCCTTCCTTATTTTGACCTATTTTTCTTTGTTCTATGTTCTCTTGTCTCAATTCTATTTTAACCATTTTTATCTACTTTATCTATGTCACGCGCAATTCATCTAGTTCATCTGGATGCGCGCCTCATTTCTCAACTGGACACCTTGCGCACGCAAAGTTACAATGGGTCTCAAGCATATTCATCACTTGCGTGTATTCATTACATTCAGAACTCCATCCACTTAAATACTAGCAAGAGGGTGTCCTCTCCTTTCTTTTTCTGCTTGCTGGACCTTCTTTACAAACTCTTTGACAATCCTAAAGTTCCTTCATCCAAAATAAAGCATCAAGGACAAATCCAATCAGAAGGTTGTGGCCACTGTGGACAACATATCATAATTTGATGCAATGACCTGCTGTGAGTTAACTCTCTAATCTTTTCATCTCCATCATCATTACTCTTGAAGTTGCACATTTCCTTTCTTAGCTTGTACACGTATGGTGGTTTTCACCTGAATCTCTTATTTCCAAGTGCCTCTGAGTCTTCTCATTTATTTCAGCTTGGGTATGATTATCTTCAACTGGTTGCTTTATCGTGATTGGTGTCTAACCATCTTATTTAGTTTTCTGGTTTTTAAATTATAATTCCTTGACAATAAAAGACATCAGTTTAACATTGGGTGAGTCAATAGAATAATGAGAAACCATCTATCTAGGTCCTAACCAAGGATGTGTACCATGAGTACAATAAAAAATGATTCTGCTCCAGGAAAACAAAGGGCACAGGGGTATGAGCCAATCATCCCCATGCAACACCAACCGGACCAGTTGTAGAACACTCACCAGTCAGGATAGAGGATGTCTGAGACAAGAGACACAATAGGGACAAACCCTTTGCAACCACAACAGGTGTTCAACCACTTGAATTGGCCCCAGGCAGCTCTGTTATCTGTTTCCTTCTTATCTTGTCCCTACTTAAAGGTTGACTCATCTTGTATCTAGTATTTTGCACCATCTTCCCAATTTTTTTACCATCTTCCCAATTTTTGTACCATCTTCCAAATTCTAACACTCCATTCAATCATATTATCTTTCTAAAAAACCTTAACAAAAAAAATATAAATTGCATTGCCTATTTTTCATCTAAGAGTCCACAAATGCTTGGCATATTACGCAGATCCAAGATTGACCCCCTCACTGAAGCTAGAATTATTTCAGATTAACTGTCAAAAATCTGCGCCACCATCATGAAAATAACACTCTCAAAGGACAAAATATATTTCATCCCAATGCTTCAAGGAGGGAGAAACTTCCCCATATGGCGCTAAAAGATGACCATCTTCCTTTGCTATAAAGAACTCTTAGAAATAACTGTTACTGATCCTGGTCCTCTCCTGGCAGTAACCTCAAAAGACAGTTGAGCAAGGCTGCATAGATCCTCATACAAAAAACAAGCAAACGCCTATACATGGAAATAGTCAACAACACCAATGGCAAAAATTGATATTGAATCTGGAAGAGTATTGAAAATGCCTACACAGAGGCAAAAAATAAGCAACAAGAAGTATCCTCAACAGATGGGCTTCAATCAAATTCAACAATGACCTCAATACATACTTAGATCAAGTTGAGAGTTGTCTCCTCCAGTTCAATTTGATAGGGTTTCAAAAAGAAGGAGGGAGGAATTTCTGGGGCAATCATGGCCAAAATATCCAAGAAACACCCTGGTATAGTTGATCCCTTATTAATTGACCCTCATGCAACCAGCTCTGTCAATTTCTTGATTGAAAACCTTATAAATCTTTGACATGAAACACTTGCGCACAAGCCTGCCTTAGAAGAGAGGGAAGCAACAGTCTTCCACACTCAAGAAAAACCCAGGCAAACGCCGCTGGTGGGATGCAAAGGGGCAAATCATAATCCCAAATTCCCACAAACAGAGGATGAGTTCTGGGCATTGAACCCCAACCTTAGGCCAATTTGTAAGCCCACTCAAGCTTGAGTCAACCATTTCAATGGCAAAAAATGCCAATCAATCACTCATCACCAACGAAACATAAGTTTCAAACACAAAGCAGTTGCTCACACTGCCTTGGTTCTCTTATTGTCTGGGGAAGAAGGGGATGTCAGGCTTATACTTGACTCTGGTTCAAGTCACCATATGTTCAATAATAAGGAATACCTATTCAAGCCTGTAAAATTCAAAATAAAAATAGTCACTGGAAAGAATGATGCCTTAATGAAGGTGACCCACACCAGTGATATCATCATAGGCGCAGAAAATAATGGAGCAAATTTCACTGTTTGAAATGCTCTATTTATCCCATCCTTTTCCCACAACTTAATCTTGCTTGGGAGCATTTTGATTGATGGAGGATCATTTACCCACTTGGGAAAAGAAGCATCAATAACCGTTTGAGGGGCCACTTTTCCTGTGATGAAATAAATTGTTATTCTAAACTTTTCAAAGTCTCTATCCATGAGCATTGCTGGGGAAATTGCTCTCATCACCTCAATTTTGAACAAATCAAAACTTTGGCACCAAAGGTTTGGACATGTCAGCACCAGAAGTATTTCAGGATGCCTTGGATCAACCATTGCTAACATACATTCCTACCCCATCTGCATGAAAGGAAAAATTTCCAAATTAAATTTTTAGGGTTCTTTCTCAAAAAGTGCTAAGCCTCTACAGGTATTCCATGCTGACATATTTGGACCTATTAGCCCATCCACAAATAGAGGGGCACAATTTTTTCTCACCTTGGTGGATCAGTACAGCAGCTTTATACATATCTCCTTATTAAAGAAGAAAAGCAATTTGTTTTCTTCCTTTGAGGAATACAAGCGGTGTGGTGGAATTTTATAGACGCAGATCAGTAGATGGTTGCAGCCTGCGCACTCAGCAATGAGTGCAAGCAGGCTCACCATTCAGAAAGCGCGCTCAGCCATGATTGTGAGATGGCTCATCAAGTTTGCAGTGCTGTAGCATCAGCAGAAGCTTCTGCCCGCGCAGTCAGCTCAGCATTGTGGATCAGTGACCAAAACATGGTTATGATAAGCGCAGGGGGCTCCAGGTAGGGAGTGGAGGGCTTCATGAGAAGTAAAAACTGCGCAGATGCAGCAGCAACGCAGAAATGGGGATTTGGGTGGCTATGGGCAGGTGCGGGGGGCTCTGAGTAGGTCGCTGTGGGAGCCATGAGAAGGACAAACCAGATGGATGTAGTGGCCAAAGGGTTGGGTTGTGGTTTCTGCTTCCTAGGTTTCCATTCCGCTTGTTGTTTGGTTGTATTTGTGCTTTTACTTAGGTTAGGGTGTGGGGGAAGGGTACAATACCTATCCCCACCGCCACCCTAAGGTGGGGGGAGGAGGATACCATCACTGCAAAGGAAGGAAGGAAGAAATTGAACTATTCTTAGCCTTATTCTCTCTCTCTGAAGGGCGCATCCAACTATTTTCAGACACTAGAACCAAAAACTTCCAAACCTAAGGACAATCTGGGAGAGTCTCTCTCTTCAGTTTCCACAGCGGTTAATGGAGAATACAACCAGATCCCAAATCAAGGTGCTGGTATTTGAAAAAGGAGTGGAATTTTTGAATAAAAATATGGATGAACTAATCTGGAGGGAAGGATTCCAACATAACGTCTCTCCAGCAAATAACCCACAACAAAACAGAGTGGCGGAGTAAGCTAACAATACCATTATTGATATGACTAGGTGTTTAGTGCTCAGCTCCATCTGGTCCTTGGAGTGGTGGGGAGAAGAGGAAATGGCTTCTATGGTGTTAAACAACTCACTTCCTTCATTAGGAAACAGCATACTATCCCCATTGAATCTGCTTCTCAAACAAGAGCCAGACTACAAATTCTTTTGCACCTTTGGATGCAGAGCATGGTCCATTGTCCCAAAACCTTTTTTTTCAACTAAATTCTTGCAAATCGCATTGGATAGGATTGTGTTTTGGTATAGAAATAAATTCAAGTCCTACAGAGTCCTTATACTGTGAAATAAACAGATAATTGAAAGCAGAAACTTTTTGTTTGATGAAAGAATTTTTCCATCAGGAAGTGCTATCTTGCAGGATACCTCTGGTCCTGACCAAGCCAACAATTCTATTTCTATTGAACAGAACCCTATTTTTCCTTTTATCAAGGAAGAAGCCTTCAACAGGAGCAGCACGCTAGAAAATGTTGAAAAAAGCATGTCAGCCTCCTGGATCCCAAGACCCTTGCTATCCTTTAGCTACCAGAGGTGATAGAGTAAATAATAAATATATTATTTAATAAATTCAGAAAAAATCCATAAATTATTTGGATTAAGCTTATTGCAAGGTTAAGTGGTTTGGTTATTTTTTATTGTTTTAAATCAATATGAATAAATTGATTTTTAAATATTTTTATAGAGGGGCCACAATTATATTGGGGATCTTTAACACCTCTCTTCAGGGACTTCAGTATGAAAACACGTAGTCCTGGTTACTTTGGGCTCTTTAGTTTAAAGAATATTTTACCCAAAGATAATATGTATATAAAATACACAGTGGAGTGGCAGGGCCTTGTAGCCAAGCTACCACAACAGAGAAAGGATAATAAAACTTACTGGTATATTATTAAATCCTTTGGGTATCTGTTTGAGACGTGTACTGATGGGTTAAACCTGTATACTGGGGTTATAAGGTTGTTCAGCAGTTTTAATTGATAAAAAGAGGTTTGAGGACGGATATTACTGATCTGAAATTGCCATAAATCACTTACTTATCTCTTATAAGTACTTGATTACCTTGGCACTGTGTCTGGATATGAATATAACTGGGTCTCTGCCCATCAATGTCCTCAAAAGAGCTCTTTATTTATAGCTTTTGGAGTCCCAATATTGTCCTTCTGAGGGTTTTAGGTGCTCAAAGGGACGGACACTAAGGCTAGCAGGGTAACCAGGGGTAGCCTGTCATGTGTTCTTGGTGCTATAGCACGGGTAGCATCTAATTCCACAGGGTATGGGAATTATTCTACTTTATAATAGACATTAGGATGTGTGAATAACACTAATCTGTCCTATTTATGTATTATTTAATTAATTATCCTTAGTAAATGTTCCCCGTAATTTAATAATTATATAAATAGACATTTCTACGGACATCTTGATGTCAGTTAAGTTCTCATTATGTATTATATAACTGGAGTAAAAGTCATAATATTGATTTTACTCTTTATTTTCGAGTTCCAGTTGATTTACTAAGATAATTACTTAAAAATATAAGTCATTTGAATTCATGTAATATTTTTACATCATTAGCTTTCTTCTTATGTCACGAAGATATTGATGTCTAGCAATTCTCATAAAAGTATATTAAAGTATTTTAATATATTTTTAGAAGTTGTCATTTTCTTATTTTCGACATTCTCGGTACTTTGAATTATATTAAATAAAAAATACGTATAAGGATTGTTTATGTATTTTTATATAATATTATGTATTTTTAGAATTTCTACTATCCACAGGAAAATTTATTACATATGGAGAATGTTCCCGTGTAGGTTGTAGCATGTTTACGCGGTACTTGAGCCTCTCAGCCAGCCTGTCACTCTTTCAACCCGTAGTCCCACGGCTGCGTACTTGTCAGAGGCCTGGGGCTGCGTACACAACCTCGACGGAGTGACAGGGCTATATCTTAGCCGCACGCGGGTGCATTGGCTGCCGCGGCTGCATGCGGGAATTGTGACAAAACACATTTTGGCCCGTAACTCCTAAAATATACACAACACCTCAATTCTGACTGAATTTTAGGTGTGAAACCTATATGTGACAATGTGTGTGAAATATTTAATTGGCCAAAAAGCTCAATAATGGAGCTGTAATATTTTGGTTTTTCTTTCCTTAATTATTTAAAAATATAAGGAGTTGGATTTCAAGGGTGGGGTCAGTGAGTGACCCTACCTAATTTTGGGTGGAGAACCCATTTCTCCAATAATATTTATGGTTTTTCTACTCCTTCTTAGGTTACTTGTATTATTATTATTTTTATGTTATTTTTGTTACTTTTGCAGCTTGCTCTGCAATAGTAGCAAGCTGACATTCCCCCACTTCAAGATATGGCCATATCTGAAAAAAATCTGCAGGAAGTTGTGAGAAAAAATTAACTTCATATGTGCTTCAGTTCCTTTTGCTGGCTCTGTAGTTTCTGAGATGTATTGGTCCATCAGGTATATTATTTTCTGGTAACCATTCATCTTTGTCTGCAGATTCTCCTTTGTATCTTACTTATTATAGTCTGATATCTTTTCCTTGTACTCTCTCTTTCTTATCTCTCAATATCCTGCTGCCTTTCCCTTTTTCTTTTACAGGGTCAGGTTCTATTGGGATTATTGCTGGAGGGAGGTTGCTTCCTTCTCTTGGTTTAGAGTGTTTGACTAGGCTAACAGGAAATACTGGATGTTTCCTTGATAATTCTTCACTCAAGATTACTTTCACAGCATTTTTGCCATGAATCTTCTTGATAAAAAATGGTCCCACAAAGGCTGGTTTCAATTTTCTGTTGCCTGCTAGGTTGTTGAAATTGATTGTAGATATCAAGATCTGATCTCCTATTTTAAAGTCGGGTTCTTTATGTGATTTGTCCCATCTTTGTTTGTGGTATTCTACAGCTTCTTCTACACATTTCTGAGCATGATTATTTGCCAGATCTATCATCTTCTTAAAGTCAAGAGATGTTGGATGAATAGTGGCTAAGTTATAGTTCAAGTTATTCCTAGGGAGTTTTGGAATCCATCCTCTTTCTATTATGTAAAGAGCTTCTTTGGTAGTAGAATGTTTACTTCTGTTATAAGCCATTTCTAGGGCTGGGAGTAGGCTTACTCAATCATGGAAATAACCATCTGATTTTTTTTATTCTAGACCAAAGCTACAGAACCTCCTTAGCATATCTTCTAGGGTCTGTATCATCCTTTCAGCTAATCCATCATTTTGGGGATGGTATGCTGTAGAAAATGCTAGTTTAGTACCCAGTATATCATGTAGATTCCTCCAAACCTCAGAGGTGAATCTGGGGTCTCTGTCACTGATTATAATCTTGGGTATACCCACATCAGCTATGATCCTATTCCAGAATAGTAAAGCTACATCCATAGCACTATCCTCCTTCTGGTTAGGTAAGAATTTTGCCTTTTTGGAATATCTTTCAACTATAACTAGGACAGAGTTATATGAATGAGTACCTCCAGGGGGAAGGCCGGTGACAAAATCCATATTTATTATTTCCCATCTGGTTGTAGGTTCAGATATCTTCTGTAAGAGTCCAAACCTTTTTCCAGTAGTTTTATTAGATTTCTGGCAGGTTTCACAGCTAGTAGTATATTCAGTAGTGATTTATTTCCAGTCTATCCACCAAGCAGTGTGTTTTACTTTTTCTAAAATTCTCTCTGTGGATAAAGGCCCTGATGAACATTTGTCATGGAATTCCTGGAGTATATGTTGTATATGTTCTTTGTTGCTTAGTACTAATACGCTGGAATGTTGGTGTCTATAGTAAAGGAGACCATCCCAAAAGGTAAAGCTTCCTGCTTTATGGGGTTTAAGTAGTGAAGCAGGCAGGCTATTTATCAAAGCTGCTTCTGGGGATTCACATTCCATAATGGTAATCAGTAGCTTGATTTCAGGAGAGTAGCTATCCCTTACTAGGTTGAAAAAAGCAGTATCTAATTCACATAAGTGGATCCCCATTATTGGAGCACTCAATGCAAAAAGATTGATGTCCAGGATAGAAAAGATATCTTGATCTTCAGGGTAATATGCTGGATTTTTAGAGTCATTAGGCAAAGAATTCCTACTTAGACTATCAGCATTCTGATGTTTAGCTCCAGCTTTATGCACTATAGTCATCTTTCCTCTATACTGTTGTATAGCAATTTGCCACCTGAGCATATGTCTCCTGGGAGTTTTCATGTTCATAAGAGTTCTTACAGCATTGCAGTCTGTTATTACTTGAAAAGTGGTGCCTTCTAAGTAATAGTGTAGCTTCTCTAAAGCCCATACTAATGCCAAACATTCCAACTGACTGGCCCCATATCTCTTCTCTGTATCTTTGATCTGTCTAGATATGAAGAGTAAGGGTTTTTCTACTGGTCTGTCTTCTTCTATCCTTTCCTGATTTAAAGCAGCTCCTAGCCCTTTCATGCAAGCGTCAATGTACAGTTTGAAGGGCTTAGAGTAATCTGGTTGGATAATTAGAGGAGTAGAGGTCATAGCTATTTTTAATTCCTCATAGTTTTTTAGTCTCTCATGAGTCATTTCAAATAGGGTGTTGTTGTTGCATACTTCAGACAGACTCTTAGTTAGCATAGCAAACTTTGGTATGTATTGTCTGTAATAACTTCAAAAACTAAGAAAGACAGTAATTCTGTCTTGTTTTGAGGCATAGGTCTATTCATGACAGCAGCTATCCTATTTTGATCAGCAGCTAGAGTTAGACCAGAGACTATATTTCCTAAGGCTTTCAATTCTCCGTAGCCAAAGTTGCATTTCTTCATGGACACCTTTAATCCTGCTCTGGAGATTTTCTGGAGTACTAATCTTACTTGGTTAATATGAGTATCCCAGTCATCAGAGTATATGATAACATCATCTATATATACCATCATCCATCCTTGTCTGATTTAAGTACCTAGAACTGTATCCATAGTTCTTTGGAAGTGTGATGGAGCATTCTTTATACCAAAGGGCATCCTAAGATATTCATATATTCCCAAATGACAGATTATTATCATAAACTTCCTGCTTTCAGGGCTTATTGGTATCTGGTCGAAGCCTTTAAGCATATCCATAGTAGTGATGTACTTAGCCTTGGACAAGTTATGCAGAGCATGATCAATCCGGGGTATAGGATAATAATCTGCTTGAGTGTAATTGTTGAGCATTCTGAAGTCTCCTACCATTCTTGACTTGTCATTATGCCAAGCTATGATTACAGGTGTGGTCACATCTACCTGTTCATTATGCCCTAATTTCCTTAATACTTGTAAGTCTATCAGTTCTTGGATATGTTCCTCAAGAGCTTTTCTAGACTTAGGACTAGAAGGATAGGCTGGCCTTCTTAAGTTGGGAGGATAAGGAGGCTTAATGGTCAATGTCAATACCATATCATGTCCTTTAATATCACCAATGGGATGATCTTTATTACAAAAAGCATTCTGGTTCTCAAAGCAGACTTTAAATATATCTTTCTTCTGTTCTTCAGAAAGTTTCATATTCAGAGCTGCTTGAGAGAAATATTCTTGGTCAAAGTCTTCTAAATGCTTTTGATAAGTAGAGGAAGGGAATTTAGACTGAATAGTGCATATCTTAAACTTCTTATCCCAATTACCTCCTACTGTGAAGTATCTTCCTCTACTCTGGAACACATCTATACCATATAGACATAAGGCATCATAAACCAGTATCAGGTAGTCACATAGTCACATAGTCCGTTGAGCAATACTATAAATTCCACTTGTATTCTCAAAGATCCTTTAGTGTGAGGTAGTATTATAAGAGCAGTCCATACTCCAATAGCATTCATGGTAGAGTTGCAAGAGCTGAACCTGGCTTTTGGGATGGGCAAAAGGTGTTCTTTCCAATTGGGGTCCCATTTGTTTAAGAATTCAGCACAGACACATGAGCAAAAGGCTCCACTATCCAGTAATAATCTTATAGTTCTGTTTTTATAAAATCCTGTTTCATAAGATGTTTGACCAGTGGTATAACCTTTCCCACTCATAGGTTTAACTGTTAATGGTTTGACATCCACAATATGTCTAGGAATTATGGTAGGATCCCATTTTTGAGGCAAGCTAGAAGCCCCATGGATGTTATTGATTTCTGAAGAAGTTCCTATATCTCCTTCTATAACATTAACAGGGTTAGTCAGGATCAATTCCTATTCAGAAAGAGATCCTTCAGTATCAGCTATATCTTCATAGTTTTTATTCTCTTCAACCTCCTGTTCTCCTTCCAAGACTTCTATCTTCCTTTTTTGTAATGGGCAGTCTTTTCTCATATGCCCAGTCTTGTTACAATTCCAACAAGTTGCCGGCATCCTCTCTTTATCCCTATTCTCATTAGGTTTCTTATTATCAGAGGCATTTTTCAGAGGAGGTTGTTCTCTGGCTTTGTTGATTTTATAGTTCTCTTTGGGTCTGTAAGGGGCTTTCTTGTCCAACCCATTCATGTCTATTACTTCTTCTAGCACATTGATTAGAGTGGGCAAGTCCGCATCCATACTCATCCTACATCTTACACTATGGTTAAGATTGCCAGGACACAGGTTGAGGAGTCTTTCATTTACTTCCTCTTTATCAGCATCTGGATAGAAGCAATCCAATCTTTTCTTCTGTTCCAAGCACCATTTGTGAGTTTTATCCTTGGAGGGGTCAAATGAGGAATTTTTGAATTATTTCATCATTTTCCTTTTCCACATTCTAGAACCAAATTGTTCTTTAATCAGAAGTTTCCAAGAATTCCATGGTAAGAATCCTACTTCTTCTCTCTTACTGATAAACCAGTCCCATGCTACTCCTTCAAAAAGCCTGGGTAGCCTGACTACGGCTATAGCTTCTGGTAGGTCATAAGAGTTAATGGTGTAGTCAATGAATTTAATAAAATTTATATGATTGTATTCTCCTTCTCCGGAGAACTTGGGCCATTCAGAAATAGGGGGTAACAGTTTGAGTGCTTGCTCCATCTCAGGAGTAGGACTAGGCCTAAAGGTATCACTCCTATGAATTCCTAATAAGGGTGGTGCATAAGGAGTAGTGGTTTGTCTGGGAGGTTTTGGTTCTTCTGTAGTACTCCCCACGGGATTGGTCAGACAGACTTTCAAGTCTCTAAGATCATTTTTTATCAGATTAAGTTTCAGGTCCACTTTGTTATTAAGCACATCCAATTTTTCACTAAGGGATAGAATAGAGCTGTTAGTGGTAGTTGCCAATTCTTCTTTTAAGGCGTGGAAAGAAATAATAAAATCTTCTTGGATTCCTGATAACATATTCTCAATTGTTTGAGTCTGTTTGATCCTACCTTGATTAATTTTCTCCAATAACTGTTCTGTGTGTTCTTTAATTTCTTCCATTCCTACCGTCTTTGTTTGGTTATTAATCAATTTGGCTACCACTGAGGTTAATTTATCCATTTGGGTATAAACCCCGTTCAAATTTTCACAAACAATTTTGAAATTATGACGCATATCATTAGAAAAGAAAGTAATTACATCAGAGGTTTGTTTGGGCTCAGAATTAGAGGCTAATTGTTGTTAACCTTTTTCCACTTTTGAGCTAGGGATATTATCTGGTCCCCGTCTTTCTTTCCCTTTGGCTTGGGAAGGGAAGAGGATCTCTTCTTTCCTGATCCTTTGCCTTTCAGTTGGGCTAATTGATCCCAAGGATTCCAATTTTCTACGTAGGATTCTACCTCTTTCCTTGGAATCATTTTCTGAAGATCTATCTGGGTGGCTTTTGCCTGGAGATTATCTTTTTCATAGATACCATGTCCTCCTTGGCTTGGGCTTCTTTGAATTCTTCCCAATATTTCACGTGCTCTTTGACTAAGTCTTTGATCCTGGCTTCCTTGGCCAGATTCTGCTGGGGTGGCTGCAGGGAATCTTTTTGTAAAGGAGGATGGCTTGATTCTACTACCTTCTCCAGCTCTAGGTTGGGAGAGGGCAGAAGTGATTGGTGCTGCTCCTTGTCCATCAACATTTGACTCATGGTTTCTAGTCCTTTCATGGTTGTCCTTATTGGTGGTCTCACGGTTACTGAGAGCTGTTGGCAAAGATCCATAGGAGGGAATTCTTCCTGAGGCTCTTGTGTTACGTCTATTCATTTTTAGAATAATATGTTTAGTATTTTTTTACAGAAAAAAATCTGTAAAAATAAGTTTTATTTAAAACTCACTTAAATTGATGTTCAAAGGTACCAAGACCTTATTGGGGTTAAATTGATCCTTAGTAGGAAATCATACGGGGTCTTGGTGTGTTCCAATGAGGTCTTCACCTGCCCAATCAATATTTTCAGGGCGTCCAGAGATGTCTGGGATTTCCTGATCCAATAGATCAACTTCAGTGGCGTTGGTTTCTGGTACAGGAGGGTTCACTGATAAAAAGTGTATTTTATTGGTTAATAAAATATATCAATATTATTTTCTTTAAAAATAATATGGTAATTCAAGTTGTATACTTACTTTTATATTTCAAAAAGTAATTTATATGGTATTTTTTCCAAGCTTTATGTTTCCTTAATAGAGCCTGAAAGTTTATATGCCTTTCAAGATCTTCTTTTTCAAGGAGTTTATCTAAGTGTTTACGTGCAGAAGAGATATTAAGTTTCTCAGCTTGAGTTAAAGCTTTCCAACCAGTAGGTTTATAATTTTTAATATATTCTTCTTTTCTTATCTTTAAAAGATTCAAATAATATATTATCAATTCTGCATTGGTTTTTAAATCCACTGCAAAATAATTTAATGATAAATCACGGTTATAAAGTCAGATAAATTTATCTTTGATTTTATTTTTTTGTGAAATGTCTGGTCCAAGGTATTAAATATAATAAAATGGAATATTTCCCGGCCAGACCCCCAATTGTCAGCCTCCTGGATGCCAAGACCCTTGCTATCCTTTAGCTACAAGAGTTGATAGAGTAAATAATAAATATATTATTTAATAAATGCAGAAAAAATCCATAAATTATTTTGATTAAGCTTATTGCAAGGTTAAGTGGTTTGGTTATGGTTGATTGTTTTGAATCAATATGAATAAATTAATTATTAAATATTTCTATAGAGGGCCCACAATTATATTGGGGATCTTTAACACCTCTCTTCAGGGATTTCAGTATGAAAACACGTAGTCCTGGTTACTTTGGGCTCTTTATTTTAAAGAATATTTTACCCAAAGATAATATGTATATAAAATACACAGTGGAGTGGCAGGGCCTTGTAGCCAAGCTACCACGACAGAGAAAGGATAATAAAACTTACTGGTATATTATTAAATGCTTTGGTTATCTTTTTGAGACGTGTACTGATGGGTTAAACCTGAATACTGGGGTTATAAGGTTGTTCAGCAGTTTTAATTGATAAAAAGAGGTTTGAGGACGGATATTACTGATCTGACATTTCCATAAATCACTTACTTATCTCTTATAAGTACTTGATTACCTTGGAACAGTGTCTGGATATGAATATAACTGGGTCTCTGCCCATCAATGTCCTCAAAAGAGCTCTTTATTTATAGCTTTTGGAGTCCCAATATTGTCCTTCTGAGGGTTGTAGGTCCTCAAAGGGACAGACACTAAGGCCAGAAGGGTAACCAGGGGTAGCCTGTCATGTGTTCTTGGTGCTATAGAATGGGTAGCATCTAATTCCACAGGTTATGGGAATTATTCTACTTTATAATAGACATTAGGACATGTGAATAACACTAATCTTTCCTATTTATGTATTATTTAATTAATTATCCTTACTAAATGTTCCCAGTAATTTAATAATTATATAAATAGACATTTCTACGGACATCTTGATGTCAGGTAAGCTCTCGTTATGTATTATATAACTGGATTAAAAGTCATAATATTGATTTTACTCCTTATTTTCGAGTTCCAGTTGATTTACTAAGATAATTACTTAAAAATATAAGTCATTTGAATTCATGTAATATTTTTACATCATTAGTTTTCTTAGTATTTCAAAAAGATAGTGATTTCTGGAAATTCTCATAAAACTATATTAAAGTATTTTAATATATTTTTAGAAGTTGTCATTGTCTTATTTTCGACATTCTTGGTACTTTGAATTTTATTTCATAAAAAATATGTATAAGGGTTATTTAAGTATTTTTATATAATATTATGTACTTTTAGAATATCTACTATTCACGGGAACATTTATTACATATGTAGAATGTTCCTGTGTAGGTTGTAGCATGTTTACGCGGTAACTGAGCCTCTCAGCCCGCCTGTCACTCTGTCAACCCGTAGTCCTGCGGCTGCGTACTTGTCAGAGGCCCGGGGCTGCGTACACAACCTTGACAGAGTGACAGGGCTATATCTCAGCTGTGCCCGGGTGCATTGGCTTCCGCAGCTGCGTGCGGGAATTGTGACAAAACACATTTCCTCCTGTAACTCCTAAAATATACACAACACCTCAATTATGACTGAATTTTAGGTGTGAAACCTATACGTGACGATGCATGTGAAATATTTAATTGGCCAAAAAGTTCAATACTGGAGACCTAGTATTTTGGTTCTTTTTTCCTTAATTATTTAAAAATATAAGGAGTTGGATTTCAAGGGTGGGGTCAGTGAGTGACCCTACCTAATTTTGGGTGAAAAATTTATTTCTGTAATAATATTTATGGTTTTCCTACTCCTTCTTAGGTTAATTGTATTATTATTATTTTTATGTTATTTTTGTTACTTTTGCAGCTTGCTCTGCAATAGTAGCAAGCTGACAAAGCATCTCAGAAGTTGAGTCCTTGTCATCTATTGACAAAATAAATCAGAAAGGCTCAAACCATGATCAGAACACAATTATCAGAACAATTTACATCATCCCCCAATCAGAAGGCTCATCCTAAAGCCAAATCAGAACCCAACGTTCATCCACCAGGATATCTTGGCGGATTCCATAAGTAATAATCCTCAAAAAATTATTCCTGCTATTGCAAGCCTATCTGCAGGGAGAAACCCAAAGAACCATGCTCATGCATCTTGGTTCCCTGAATTTTTACAATGGATGAGTGCAGAGAGCAGGGAAATAGATAACATGAAAATACAAAATTTTTGGGTAGAGTGTAACCCAAGAAACTCAGACATACCCATCCCATCAACATGGGCATATAAAACCAAGATAGGTCCCAGAAACACCATTATTGAATATAAGGCATGTATATGTGCCCAAGTTTTCAGAAAAATCTATGGGAGAAATTTTAAACAGAGCTATGCTCTCACCAGGAGGCTTAGTTTGCTTTGTTTTGTTTTCTCCATGGATTTTGACTTAGACCTTGAGATCCATCAGCTTGAAGTTGAAAGTGCCTTCCTTACATGCCTGCTTGAGAAGAAATTCACTTTTTACCCCCTCTAGGATAACTTCAAAATCAAGGAAAGGTCCTCAAGTTAAAGAAGGCCATATATGGCCTCAAACAGTTGGCCTTGACATGATAAAAGCACCTCTGTGGGTACATGAATTCTGTGTAATTTGGGGTGTCAAAGCATGATGCTTGTGTATTCTACAACATAGTCTCATCTCTTTGACCTACTTGGTGCTTTTTTCATCTTTATTAAATTATAATTTTTTAGTAAAAATCCTTTTTCCTTCAAGCACCTTATCAAAACGGTATTCAAAATAAAGCATATTGGCAAGGTCAAGTCCTTCCTAGGGAATAAATATCAAGAGAATTCCAGGTCTTCTGAAAATCAAGCAAGAAAAATAGGTGGCCAGAATGCTTGACAAGCTTGACTTGGCTCATCTCCCTGTATGTAAATTTCCTCTTTCCCCTGGAACCAAGATGATAGTGGCCTCCAAAAGAAGCCACCTTCAGTTCCTGGGAAGGGGAATTAACTACTTGGCTCTGATTGGTTCCTTAAACTTGTTGAGATCACTAATGCCTCCAATTTCTTGTTCACTGCCCTATTCTAAAACTGTTTTCTCCATCCTAACTTTCCTTTGCTTTTATCTCATGCTCACTGTCCTTACTGTATGCACGCACCACATGCGCGCCTTGCACACCCAGTGAATTCACTCCAAATCAGCTGCAACTCAGAAATTATCTACTTGCACCAGCTTGATACCAAGGATGCTCTCTCCTTTTACAGCTTTCAACTCATAACACAAGCATCCTGGTTTTCAAGACTGATGAGATCTTTTCTGCTTTCTTCAATTCTCTCCTGTCTTAGTCATCTAGAAAACTGATCCTTCTCACCCTTCTTTCCTTGTCAAAGTCAACTCAATTGAATCATACCTGTGTGTCTTGAATAAGATCAATTTCCCAACCCCTCTCTCCATTTTTTTCTTTTCTTCTAAATATACACAGAGCCTTTTCTTTGAAGGTGTGATCCATTCCTTCTTCTCTTTACTTTCTGCTTTTTTTCTTTTTGTCTGAGTGCAATCAAACTTTTCTTTGAATCCTTTAAACAACAAAACTACCTCAGTATACTTAACCACCTCAACATCACCACTGCCTTCAGCATGCTGTTGCATCTCTTGAGTAAGCCAGGATAGAATCATTATCACATAGAAATCCAACTCTTAAAACACATTAAAAGGACCAGAAGCTGGGGATTATGATTCACCAAGGAAAAGCTGTCCAAATTTCTCATCTACGTGAATGCTAATTGGGGAAACTGTGTCCAGTCTTGCAGATCCCAGAAAGGAATCCTGGCAGGAATTTGTCAAAACAGAAAATGGACCTAAAGCCTGATATTTGTTAAAAAATCAAAAGTAGACCAGAAACTACAACAATAGGAGTCAGGCAAACAACAGAACTTAGATGAATGAAACATCAGGTCAAGAAAATGATACCCAATCTAGTAAATGACCAAAGTTCCTGACACAACGTAGAGTAAGATTCTTTTTATGGTAAGACAAGAGGGGAATTTGATGAAAAGGACTGCACAAAATAAGTTCAGAGATGGAGGAAAAAATGAATTAGAGGAAAGTGAGGGTCACACAAAATTATCCTGAATCCTCTACAATGACCTGTCTATTCACTTGTTTTTTGGAAGCCTTGAGTGGAGTGATGATCAATGTCCAATTGATTATCCCAAGAAAATGAGAAGACAGAGATTAAAGTGAAGATCTGGTGAGTAAAAAGGGACTCAGCCATCAGTAGAGGGAACTTAAAATCCTAAGGAGTCCCATGCTGATTGAAATTAAACATTCAGTTTGATTCCATGCAGGCAAGGTAGGGACAATATCACAAGAAGCCAAAAGCTTGGCAGCACAACCAAAATAGTTCATACCAACAAAATACGGTGTTGCTTTCAAAAACCAAGTCCAAATATAAAGCTCCTGCTGATGGGTCCAAGGAAACCAGCTGGCTGTCAGAATTGATCAACAAACTTGTTGTTTCATCAAATGAACTGGAAAAAATACTTGTTGATAATAAGGGTGCCTTTGATCTAGCCACCATTCAATTGAGTTTGAACATTTTCTGTAGCAAACATATCAAAATCCAATTTCATTACATTTGTGCGCTTATAAACCAGAAGCAAGTCATACTTTGGAAAATTCCTTCAAGTGCAAATATTGCTTACTTTCTCACAAAACTGCTGTCTCCAGGAGCAATGGTAGCTGTAATTGCCTTTCTTGACACATCATCACAGTAAGATGCACCTAGCATGGGGGGATGTCAAATAAAAGGCTCCAATGCTTTGATCCATCTCACCATAAAGCACGCACCAAGCATTAAAATTAAGTATGAAAACATTAATAACCCTTTCTATTGGGAAATTCAACAGAATAATGAGAAACCATCTATCTAGGTCCTAACCAAGGATACGTACCATTCTTACAATCAAAAATTATTCTGCTCCAGGAAAACAAGTGCACAGGGGCATGAGCCAACCATCCCCCTGAAACACCAACAGGACCAGTTGTAGAACACTTACCAGTCAGGATAGAGGATGGCTGAGACAACAGCCCCAATAGGGACAAAAAATTTTCAACCACAACAGGGTTTAACCCCTTAAATTGGCCCCGGGATTCTCCATTATCTGTTTCCTTCTTATCTTTTCCATACTTAGAGGAAAAATCATCTTGTATCTAGAATTTTGCACCACCATATTCCCAATTTTTTTAACATCTTCCACATTCTAACACTCTGGTCAATCATATTATTTTTCTAAAGAACCTTAAAAAGGAAATATCAATTTCATTTCCAATCATTTATCTAAGAGTCCACAAATTCTTGTAATATTAAACAGAGCAAATATCTGCACTGTCACTGAAGGTAGAATTCTTTCACATCCCAGTCATCCATCCTCCAACCCCTTGGCCATTGTTCCAAATTAAGCCTCAAGATCCTAGCAACCAACCCCCACTCTCTGCTGCAGACTCCAGGAGGAGCCATTACTAGCCTCAGAGGAGGTACAATCAGGACCACCTCTCTCTTCACCCCATTCCACAAAACAACTGGAAATCAATAATTCACATTCTTCCCTGTTACTATTTCCATATCTGATTCTTCCAATTAACTTTCATTCCCTCCTACAACCTGACTTGTTAGATATGAACAACCCCTGCCCGCAAAACGCTGACCTGAGCCCACTAGCTAATCAATCTGTACAGTTAAAGATAACCATCTTTCTAATTCAGAAACTCTTAGCTCTTGCTGTCTCTATATAATCTCACTCAATTTTGTAATTTCACATTTGTTTCTTTGTGTATGTCACTTGCAGCATATACCGCTACAGGAGTTATAAACTAGTGTCAAAAGAAAGAGTCTTGTAAAATTTCTCAATTGAAACAAGGTCCAAATGAAAAGAATTAGAGTTCAATGTCCTCTACTGTCTCAAACATTGACATATGATAGTTTACATAATTGTCAATCCCAAGGCACAGATGGTGCAATTGTCCAAGCGCAGCTGATAGCGCAGTAATTGAAATTCCTAGCAATTTTTTTTTTTTTAAAAAAAAAAAGAAACAATAGAAACAATAGAAACAATAGAAAGAAAAAAAGAGAAATAGAAAGCAATAAAAATAAAGAAGAAAAGAAGTAACCAGAAAGAAGAAAATAAATAAAAAGAAAGAATAAAATAAATAAAAAGAAAGAATAAAAGAAATAAAAAGAAAGAATAAAAGAAAGAATAAAAGAAAGAATAAAAGAAAGAATAAAAGAAAGAATAAAAGAAAGAATAAAAGAAAGAATAAAAGAAAGAATAAAAGAAATAATAAAAGAAAGAATAAAAGAAAGAATAAAAGAAAGAATAAAAGAAAGAATAAAAGAAAGAATAAAAGAAAGAATAAAAGAAAGAATAAAAGAAAGAATAAAAGAAAGAATAAAAGAAAGAATAAAAGAAAGAATAAAGAATAAAAAGGAAAAAGGAAAATTTAAAATGAAGCATGAGAAATGAAAAAATTGAAATAGAAAAAGGAAAAATGACAAAAGAAAAGAGAAAAAAGGAAGAGAAAAAAGGGGGCAGGGGATTTTTCCCAGGTGTACTGTTGATCTTCCCTACCACCCTTCACACTAAATGATCCAGTCTTTTTTTATCAACCTCTTATTGGATTGATTCCTCCCATTCCATCCCATCCACCTTCAAACAACTTCTTTCCATTCCTCCCTACTAAATTCCTCTTCAAGGACTTCCAGCAAGCTATTTTCTAAATAATTTAAATTATACCACAGTATTCTCTAAACTACTCACATCAATGATTTGGCCATTGTCAGCACCCAATCCTTTGTCACTTCTTTTTTCCACAACATTTGGAAGCTCTTCAATTTTAGCTCCAATGATGACCTCCATCTTAGTTTTTTTCTGTCCCAAAACCAAAACAGTATCAATAGGCCAAAACCACTATATCTCTTCTCTCTCCAGATTTCTTCTTGCACAGGACTCCACAAGTTTGAAGTGTCCCACTGACAGCTCCTTCAAATCCCTCCAGAAGCATTTACCCAGTTCCCAAAAATTCCCAACACAGTATAATCGTTTCATTGGGTCCCTTCTGTGGGTTTCCCAGTGTACCCAGCCCAATGAGTCCCTTTCCATCAAAAATCTCTCCCAGTTCTTCCAAGAATCCTCCATGGATCACTTGAATGCTGCAATCTACATCCTCCACTTCCTTTGGAATACTAGTTGTGTTTGGCTCACACTTGGAGGCTCCTTACTCAAACTTGTCAGATACTCTGATTCAGACTGGGATGAAGACATAGGGGACCATTGATAAACATCTGGATATACCTTCTGTATGGGCTTGGGTGCTATTTTGTGTAAATCAAAAAAGCAACCCATTGTTTCCCTCTCCAGAACAGAAGCCAAATATAAGGCTCTGTCAGACTCATGCAAAGAAGGGATTTGGCTGAGGAACATCCCCTTTAATTATGATCTGGTTCTGCTCTTCATCAATAATGAAGGCACCAAAGCCCTAGAAAAAATACATAAAACCACTCCTGGTGTTGTGGCATTAGATAGCCTTGGGATTGGGAACTGCATTGGAGCTACACGCTCAGCTCCAGATGCAAAGAGGGATCAGAATTGGATGTGAAGCAGGCTCAGCAACAGCTGCTGAAGCCTCAGAATTGGGTGCGTGGTTGGATCAGAAAAGAAATAAATTTTATAAGCAGATCTCCAAAATAAAACTGGTTATTTAAGGAAAAATACAGAATTTCCTAACAAGGCCCCCAAGTTTTGGTGTGAGAAATGTAATACTATACATATCTGAAACCATTCTTCTCCTTTCCAGGAATTTAATAAATCCCATTTGCTTCAATACCTATCCACCCCAATTCTCTTGGAAAAGGTGCCTCTTCAAAATATAAAATCACAACCCATGATTCCTTGGAAGATGAAGGAATATCACATCTGAATTACCAAAAGCAAAGGAAACTGATACAGACCAAGGACATTACAGATGGGAGGAAGAACAAACAAGGAGAAGGAAAACTGAAAAAAGAACGTTTTGGTGAGTAAGATTGAGATATTGAGAGGTCTGAAGACTGTGTCTCACCAGGCAGGCACATATAGAATGAGTTCAGAGTGAGGTAGTATTGACTGAAAGATTAGATGTGTCAGGCAAGAGTGAGGCAAAAAACAATGTTTGGAGTGACAAAAGGAATTTGAGCTAATGGTGTGTTTTTGGAGGTGAGGAAAGAAGGTTGAGGTGAAGATGAGGTAGTGAGACTGCAATTAGGGGAGGCCAGAGAGGTTCAAGAGAGGTTCTCCCTTGGTCCAAGGGACAGACTGTCAGGTTGAGAGAGTTTGGATTCCACAGTTCAGGGATGTAGTCATAGTTGTCTTTGTAGGTGAGTTTGGGCATGCAGGAGGCTGAAGAGGGCATGGGATTAATCTCAAAAGAAGAAAATTCTTGAATTTTCTCTTTTTTGTTCATGCCATACCTCCATGCCCTTCAGACTACTCCTCAATCAATACCAAAATTGGAATTGAAATTTGTAACAGATAAATTTGGAAATCCTCACTGAATTCTGAACTTTGATAATCTCTGATAAAATTATAAGACAAAATGATAGATCTCCTTTCCCTGAGATTCAATCCAATGCAATTGATGTCTGCCTTATATCCTAACATATAAACTAGAAAAAAAATAAATTTCATATACCACCAAAAACTTATTTCAAAACAAATGTGAATCTAATGAGTGATTCCCTCTGCACCACCTTTCCTCATGCACTCTTCAATTATCCTGATCAGGATTGGTCATGATCTGCCTTAGAAAATCCATCTTCATGAATTAGTTTTGGTATGAACTGAAATCTCTGATAGCCTGACTAGTCAATCTGCCCTAATATGCCTTTCCAAGAAAGATCCCCATCAGTTTTCCTTATTGGATCCCCTTCAACCTCTACATACTTCATCCTTGAGGTTTATGTCCTATTTTCCCAAAAATTACATAACCTTTGGCAGCTCCCACTGCATACACCTTAGTCCTCCTTTAGATATATACTTAATAGCTCCAATCACTTTCTTTCCCACTTATACAAATACAATCCCCTAAATCCATAGCTGGGGAATGTAGCTGACTAAATCACCGCAAACATTGTCTGCTGCAAAAGGCAAAAAGTCTGGATCAGCATAGCTATTTTGCCACAGATCCTGCATCTGCCCACCTGTTGAGCCTTCATCTTCTTTGGTTGGAGTAGGCAATAAGGCAAGCTCAGCTTTATTTTCTATTGGGCTGTGGATCTGGCATCTGCCCACTGCTGAGCCTTCTGGCCCAACTGCCACTGCTGAGCTTACTTGTGTTCATGTCTATAAATAACAATCACCCTGGTTGGTTGACTCAGCAACCAGAGAGAGGGAGGTGGCACAGTCCATCTCTGGAGTCCAGTCCTTTGTCTCAATGTGTATTTCATCATCCATGAATGATTTGGGAATTGAGCCATGACAGAAGGGGTATATGTGGCATTAACCAAAAGTGGATCAAGGTTATGGAGGAGGATGGGATCAAGAAGAGCCAGGGGAAGATCTCACAAACAAGAACCCACAGTGGCCAACCCTGCAGGTGTTGCAGGCTGGGTGCCAAGTTGTGCAGGTACAGGTTTTACCTGTTCTTATACAGTATTTGTGGAAGCTGACATACTGACAGCATATAAAGATCAGGAAAAAAATCTTGAAGAAGAGTGTGGTTGAATTTGGGGGTGAAGGAGGGGAGTGCAGGAGATTTGGTAGGGATCCTGGGTACAAAATTCAAGTTGTGGGTGGATTTGGTGGCTATTTATAGACATGAATGGTCATAGGCTCAGTAGTAGACCAGAGGAAAAATGAGCACTCAGGAGTGGGCAGATTCAGGAACCATGGCAGAGCAAGAAAGATGCTGAGATAAAGCTTTTTCCTAGTCCTGAAAAGGAAGACAAAGGCTCAGCATCAGCTGGATGGGGGCCTGAAGCACAATGGGAAGAATTCTGATCCCAAATCTTGCCTATTGTGGCCCTGAAAGATGTTTTGGGACAGGAAAGCAAGCCAGCCATAATTCTACAGGTGTATGGACTTAGGGTAGCAGTATTGTTTTAGGTGCAGAGAAGCTTTTGGTCAAAGTAAATGATTGGCAGACTATCCAGTATATGTGTTTGAATACTGACTGTGGGTTTTTCAAGGGATTGCAGATCAGGAAGGTGATTGTTGGTATGATAGCTTGTGAGCTTTGAGTGCACAATATGTGGGGATCAAAGGGTATCTACCACGCGGGGTCAATGGTGATTTTTTAAGCTAGGCATATCCAGAAGGATTGGATAATGAACTATTGATTGGAGGTTTTTAGCAATGGCCTAAGTACTCCTTTTCCCTGTAAACAAGTCCACAAAACAAGTGGATCAAGTCTGATGGACTTCTCTCCCAGATTTTGCAGCCTTGTTTGCTTGGAAACAGGGAAAATGAAATAATGACTTCAAGAAAATCATGCCTGTTGACCAGGGTGTGAAGGCCACATTGGTCAACAGGTTTGGCCAAAATTTCTGCCACTGTATCAATCTTTCATCTACCACACAATACCTTCCCAATAAATTAATTTTTTCTTTTTTTCTTTTTCTTTTTCTTTTTTCTTGTTCCTTTTTTTTTTTTGTCATTTTAATCAACCACAGTTTGTTTACCCTAATACCAACCACTACAGCCATATCAAGATTTTTTTTTTTTTGTTGGTCAAAAACCACAGTAGTTGCTTGACTTGTCTTGGGGACTTCCTACACTTGTCAAGTGAACTTGAGAAATTTTCAAGGGGCCTTCAACCTCTTGTTGAGAGGCCTTGTCCTGTTGATGAGTGGGCTGGAATGACTCAAACAGGGGTCTTGATGGGTTTTTATGTGTCCTTCCTCACTTGAAAACCAGACAGGTTTTGCTGGTCCACTGGACTTGTTTACTGGGAAAATTTGTATGTATGCAGACAGGTTGGGGCTGCACAGATCATAGCTGGGATTGACCAGAGTAAATTTTCAGAGGTGCATAAAGGACAAAAGTGTAGTGCAGAGGGAGTCTTTTTTTTAATGTTCTCTTTGGTCTCCTCCTGTTGATTTGAAGGTTGTATATATGAGGCCATCATTACACAAAGCAAAAGGGGGGGGCATCACATCATGATCTCATACTTTGAGGAATTCTGACAGATCAGAAATCCTAACACAAACAATGAAGAAAAGGGGAGACTTGGGTTAGTTCTTGATCAGGGAAAGCGTTGAAGAGTTGTACTTAAGGGTCCTTGCATATTAGTCTTCTTAGTTCATAGTAGCAGAGTTTGGTTAAATCAAAGCAGGCCAGGAGTCAAATCAAGCCCAGACCAGAGCAGGATTGTGGTGGTTATTTGGTCCAGTCCACTCTTTTGTGCCACACCCATCATCAATCTACGCTTTACTTATTTTTTTTTTTTGGTCTTCCTATATTGCTTCCCTCTCTTCCCATCTTCCTCTCCTTTGACTTCTCACTGAAAACCTTCACCTCAATTCCAAATATCTTCATCATACTTGGTTTTTTTTTTTTTGATGATGATGATGATTCAGTTCAAATTTCTTTCTGATGTTTTCTGAGGGGGGGGGGGTTCCAATCTTCCTCTGTTTTAAAGTTTAGGACCCCCTTACTATCTTTTTTTTTTACCTCTCTGAAACCCTTTTGGTCATACAGAGATAGTCAGCCATAACTCTATCAATACAATCATTATTATTGGTTTGTACTTCAGGGTGCTTATTGGGTCAGGCCAGCCCCTTTTAGGCAAGCCCAAAAACGGCCTGTTTTCTTTTGGGTTTGGACAGGCCAGGTAAAAACAGATGTTTGCTGTGACCAAGCCCGGCCCAAGCCCAAATTGGTGGGCTTTTTGTGGGTTTGGGCTGGTTAGTGGGCCCGGGTGTTTTTTTTTTTTTTTACTTGAAAGCCAATGAGGATGCTTTCACATAGCTGAATGCAATTTTTTAAAAAGGAGAAACACCTTCTAATCATAAAAATTTGGAGGTATGACAGAAAACAATGGTTTTTGAATGAAGAAGAGCCAAGAAAAAAAATAATAATATTCAATTTTTTATCCAATCTTGAGTACAAATCAGGGCTTCAAGCGCCTCTGGAGTTAATTTGGTTCTGAAGTCATCCAGAACACAACCACTGGTAGAGAATGCCTAAAAAAGTAAAAGTAAAAATAAATATCACACATAAGTTAATATGAGAAGTAGATGAAGTCTTACTGATTCTGATGAAACAGAGGTCATTGGAACCATCAACATTGTCTTTTCTAAACACCCTAATGTTGGAAATCAACAGGAATTTTCTTTCCACCAGTTGAGTAAGTTAAATTCAGAATTGCTTTCTGGTATGACAATCAAAGGTTCATGAAGGTATAAGTCCAATTCAGTCAGAGGAGTATGTGATTGAGATTGTTTATTTCCTTCTAAAAACTTGCGGAAACCAACTGATTTGGAATTTCTAAAGGAATTTTTAACAGTTCCACTAGGAGTAAAGAGTTGTTTTTCAATTGATGGTTTGGGAGAAGAAGAATCAAGCAATAAACATATTGTTCTTCTGAGATCTTGTATGTAATTATGTACTGATGCAATAGTCACACTCCTTGACATAGTGTATTCTATGTATTTGAACTTGTAGCCGGGATCCAAAACAATTGCAAGAGCTAGAAATTCATTCATGTTGGACCAGTACTTGCAAAACTTAGTCATCATGGGCTGAACTATTGAGGTAATATGGTCATTTCCAACTTCTTGAGATGAAACTTCCAGATGATATTCTATGTCTTTCAAAGTAAGAAAATATAAGTTGGAAGTTGGATATTTTGTACCAGAAATTTCATTTTTTGCTTGTTGAAAAACTTCAAAGAAGTCCTTCATCACACCAAGTTCAAGCCATTCAGCCTCAGAAGGGCAGTTTAAAAATTGTGAGTTTGAGATCTGATGATGCTGGAATGCTGATTTTTATGGAAATGAAGAATAAATCATTTCATAGGTTGAGTTCCATTGTGTTGGGAGATCAATAGTAGGTTCCTTCAGTTTTTTTTTTGTGAGAGGCCAAAAATATCCATGGAATGCTCAAAATGTTGTTCTCTTGATTGGGAACCTTTGACAAACTTGATGCTGGACCTGAGTTTGTTGATAGCATCAAAAGAAACATTCAATCCATCTTTGACAATAAGGTTGAGGATATGGGCTGCACATTGGAAATGAAGAAACTTTCCATCCAACTCCAATGCATTGTTTGGACCTTCAAGAAGCAGATTGTGTAGTTGATTCATTGCACTATCATTAGAGCTAGCATTATCAGTAGTAACAAATGAACATTTATCTATCAAATTCCAATCATGCAGGGTCTGGGCTAATTGTTCACTGATTGCAATTCTGGTATGTGGGGCTGGAAGTTGTTTGAATGACAAAATCTTCTTGTTGAGTTGCCAATTATTGTCTATAAAGTGAACTTTTACCACCATGTAGCCATCATTTTGAGGGGATGTTCACAAATCTGTTGTAAGTGCAATTTTTTCTACTTTCTCCAAATTGGTATGGATTGTGTCCTTGAGGCAAGTATCTAACTCTATCACATCACTTCTAACAGTGTGTCAACTGATTGGTTGAAATAATGGTTGTACTTGTCTTAAGAAATTTCTGAATCCTTCATGCTTGGCCATCACGAATGGATATTCATGCTTAACAATCATCTGCACCATTGCCAATCTTGCTGTCTTTTGGTCAAACTTCCATGTTGAAACCATCCCTTTTTCAGGATTCAATAGAGTTTGTATTAATGGTCCAGATGTATCACCTATTTGAAAACATCTCTCAGCATGACAACGGAGGTGAGTTGTTCCTGACTGTCCTGTGCCTGATAGGGAAGCCTTGCAAGATTTGCAGATTGCCCAAACGTCCTTACCTGAAATGTCAAGGATTCTTTGATTAGAACAAGCAAAGCAGGAATGCCATGAGTGAAATCCATACTTACCTGTTTCTTTCCGCTCAAAGAATTCCCAGACGTTGCTGGTTGTTTGCCTTCGTTTACTTGATGGCTGATCATCAACAATAACAACATTGTCCTCCTTGTCGGTAATTGAAGGCATTGTTGTTGCTCTTGATGCGGCGAAGATACTTATGGCTTGGTTGATTGAACGCAGAGGAGGGGTCGATAGCTCAAACCAAAGGGCGCAACAGCACCACCACTCTTGTTGCAGCGCTCCTTCGTAAGTGATGAAGCCCCTACGGCTACCGAAGACGCTGACCGACTTTGAAGCCTTGGTTTCACCCATCTGGAGGCAGTTGGGCCACTGCTCCACTCCCCACATACCAATCCGACACCATACAACCGGTTTCGCTTCTCCTCATTCAACTATCCAAGCCTCCAAACCCCTCATCCAATCCTCAAAACCGCCCTGCATATCTAGTCGGGCGCCCGCGAAGCAGCCCGAATCCCAACCTCCTGACCGAATCCGACCGACCAAGCCTGCCGGGCTTCTCAAAAATTCGGTTTTCCTCCTAGGGGTTAGCCCGAACCCGACCTCTAACCCGACGGGTGCGGGCCGCCCACGGGCTGGCCCGGCCTGATAAGCACCCTGATTTGTACTGCGCCCTATTCACTCCATCAAAACCAACACCCTACGAAGAGAGAGAGAGAGAGAGAAAAAAAGGGGGCATGGGGGGGGGGGGGGTCATGACGAAGAAGAATCCATAGATCGTGAAGATGAAGACCACGGGAGGTGAGATGATAAGAGCATCTTGAAGTAGGACCCGATCGATTGGATTCAAAAAAAAAAAAAAAAAAAACACACACACACAAAACAAACCCCTTTTGACATCTTCGGCTTAGAAATCACTCGAGTAGATCATCCATCGATCCGGGGGCTGATCTAGAGTGACAACATTACATACACCTATATTTTCGACGCCGAGATAGATAGATAGATAAAAAAAAAAAAAAAAAGGAAAGAAAAGAAAAGAAAAGAAAAGAAAAGAAAAGAAAGAAAGAAAGGAGAAAAGAAAGAAAAGAAGAAGAAACAAGGGGTCGAAGGGGCGGTTGGGAAGCCGTCGGAGGGTTCGATGATCGAGGCCTATCACGACGAGGGTAGTTTGGAGGATCGGACGCAGGCCACGAGAGCCGAGGTGTTCGCAGGAAAGTCGAGCCCGCAACTGGTGGGTTCAGGGTGGCCGGTCGGGTCGCTCGGTGGATCCCAAGGCGTCCGGCTGGAGCCAGACCGGCGAGCACAGATGTTGGAACGTCGATCTACACATCGCCCAGGAAGATCTAGAGAGAAATCATGCACGCGAACAAGATAAAGAACTCAAAAGATGAGCAAAGTTCTCACAACAAGTTAGATACGTATATACCTTACTGAAAACATAGAGGTCCCTATTTATCTAAGTAATAAAATCTTTGGACCGGTCTATATAAAAATAGATCGGCATCCATATAGGCCAGGTAGTAAGTACCCAAGAAAAAAAAATTATTGCATTGGATAATGATAAGATTATGTGTGTGTTGTACTGTACACAAAAAAAAAAAAATTACTGCAACAGATTCAAAAAAAAAAAGCACACTTTTTTTTTCTTGGAAGGGAGGTGATGACATAGGATCGATCTTTGAGATCTACACAGCTGAGTACCATACAACAACACCGATGCAAAATAAAGAAAGAATTACAACTAAGAAGGAAAAAATACAAGAACTAAGTCTCTGCGCTGATATGGGACCGATTAAAATGAGTGAATTGTAGCTGGTGGGGTGAGGCGGGGGGGGGTATCAGAGGATAGTGTCAAGCATGATAACCCCATATTGAAAAAAACCCCGGTCGTAAATAATGATAAGCAGAGTGGGAACTAGAAGGGGTGAGATTATTTGTGATCGGGGTGGGAATTTTTATAGGTACCGCAAATCAGTAAGAATTGGTGAAAGTATTCATCTCGATTAATGATATGATCAAAACTGAGAACCTAAAAAAAGGAGGGTAGGGCCAGAGAAAGATTCAGTCGTTCAATTCTCAAGTTCTCTGCGTCGCCAGTCACGATGAGAGAGCGGTTGAAAAGGGAGCATCCGGAAGATAATCCTCCTGACAGATGCCGGTAGGATGAGAGGGATAAGAATGAAGCGCAAGTGACAAAACTCAACGGTTGAATTTTCCAGGTGGAGTTCGATCCCATCACTGATCCGAAGTCCTACCCCCAGGATGAGGGATTTCTTGACCTTTTTAATCTTGATGATATCGCTGAACGGGATCACCAGGTTACAACCATCAGTGGGTGTAATCGAATCTAGGTCTGCATTCGGGAAACCATCCGAATCACAATCATCGGCGTTCATCATCTGGCCACCTGGTACCAGTTTCGGTCTCGGTTTGATCAATAGCAAGAGTGATGAAGTGGACGAGCTCGTCCTTCGTCTCAATGGCAGCGATTCTTGTCGAAGTAAGCTCGGTTTGAGGTTCGATAGCTTAGTCCTAAAGCCCTTGAATGGTTCGAAACAAACACCAGCTTGAGTGACGATTAAGCTACCTGAGTAGATGGCATTTTTTTTTTTTAAAAAAAAAAAAAAAACAGAAGCAAAAAAAGATACAAGTGATAACCCAGCTAGGAGTCAACGCCAGGTCATTTTACGAGGATCGAGGCTCTCCAATTGAAGTAAAAATTACCGGGTAGTTTGGCGTTGAGCGTTGCAAACGTCTTCAATAAGATTGGAGAAGCCTCGGTCTTCATAATAGCACATGGATCTGAATCCTGGGATTTATCTGGAAGCGGAGGCTGTTGGGCAGAGGTTTGAGGTTGATCGAGATCACGAGAATTAGGGTCGACGAGAAGCTTTGGATCAGGAGATCTGGTTTGATGGGCAACTTGTTCGCTATCGCCTTCCTGAGTACAACGACAGAAGTAAATGGAGGAACCAAAAATGGGGTTAACATCAGTGTAGCGTTGGATTTATCTGGGTCGACTTTCCAGCCAAAAATTCGACTCGCTTACGTAGACTTTCTTGGCATGCTTGTATGCCGCTGTACTTCCGTTGGTAAGTTTGTTACCAAGCCGCTTCCAAGTGTCAACTTCTAAAATTCCACGAAGCGAAGACTTGTCGGAAGAGACACTTTCTCGTCTTGATTGACTACAGGAGTTTAGGGAGCTTTGATCCGATGGATAGTGAATGGAGGTCTTAGCACTCAATAAGCAGGTTGAAGTCGAGGATTTGTAAGTTGCGCGATTCTTATGGGTCTTTTTAAAGGCTTTGATGTGATAAGGTTGATTGTTCCTTCCACGTTGTTGTAAGATGTCTAAGACGAACTCAGAATCGGTGGGGATCCCGTACAGTAAGACCCAAATCGGATTCAAGATTCTCCGAAATTTTGGATGCTTTTCGGTAAATCCCAAGATAAAGAAGAACTCGATTCCCAGCCAACCGAGGAAGTTTTTGACCAACCACTTTTGTGAAATACACAACGTATACGCCAGCATTCCAATCAACATAAACGTCGTTCTCCAGCACGCATGAGGTCTTCTCCACAAATAGAGGCTTTTTGGGAGAAAAGCGAGATCAGTAAGTAGATCAAGTATTACCCGGTTGGATCGATGCATTACCGTCAGATCCAGTGAAAGGAAAGAAAGTTCGAACGATGAGGGGCAAGGAAGATTCTCACTTTCTGATTTTCTCGCCAAGATCTGCGAGATCTGCTAAAACGTTCTGAATTTGGTGTCCATGTTCGGCGTAAAGCCAACGGCCGAAGGCATACATCCCTCGATAGTTAGACATATCCGGTAAGGGCTGGACTGGGTTGGGAGGAGGATGGCCAGAGCTTGGCACAGGGGCACCAATCGCAATACCGGCAAACAACATTGGGTTTCCTAGGACACCTTTGGCCACCGAACCGGTGAGTCCGGGCTTGATACCAAACAATCCATCCGATTCGATGGCTTCTGCTTCCTGACCAAGCTGGTGACGTTGGCTGGCCTCTCGCTTCAGTTGTGAAACGGTCGGTGGATTCAGTTGACGGTCGATGAGTAGATAGAGTGCATAAGCTACGATAAAACTTGGTAGGAGATCTACAAGCCAAAGTAGGTAATAGACCTACTGAATTGAGCAACCAAGTTGAGAATAGATCAGACATCAAACCGGGCTGGGAGAGTAAGAAGTTCACCGACCGATACATAGGCAGCCGTCCGACTAGGTTTTTGCCAGCGATAGATCGAGCTGGTTGAGTTGCTGGATAGGATACGCCAAAATTCAGGTAAGATGGTCGCGTAACAGCGCGAGGCATGAGACTTGAGTTGAGTGATGGAAACCGGGGCCTTGTCGGAGCTTGTGATGAGGCCGCTGGGGCAGTATCGTTCCAACTGAGCGGCTGCATAAGCGTCCCCAAAGCCCACCCAATCGATCTTGCGGGAAACGGTGGATCGAAAATCGTCTAGCTTGGGTATGGGAGGGGGTGCATAGTCAGGTTCGGATGATTGAACGTCGATCTCCTGAAGGTACTTGGAGCTACGTCTGAGGAATTCATTAACCTCGAGTTCTTCTAACTCTGCGATCGCTTCGAGATGATCGATCGGGTGGGTCTTACAACCGATCGGGGTAGGCGATCGATCCTCTCGAGTCGAGTTCGGAGCAAATGATGGTTCGGGTAGACTGTCGGCGCGCCGACGGAATCCTTGAGAGGTTGGTGTTTCCGATCGTGATCTGGACGAGTCTGAGTCGAGTCGAGAATGATGCTCGAGGGGGCTAGGATGATCGGATGGAGATGAATGGTCGATGGAATGAGAGGAGTTGCTCTCGATGGGAATTTTATCCGGAAAACGAACGGGGGGGCGAGCTTCTTGGATGGGGGAGAGTAACTTGGGAGGAGTTGCCTTAAATTCGAGGGATGATGATGAAGCAGATGCTAAAGGTTGTGGGGATGACTTGAGGTGATCGGTTGAATGGACAGCTACCAGGGTTGATTGGAGTGAGCGAGCGAGAGGAGTCAACGATAGACTGATCGAAGCCAAGGTTGAGGTTCGAAAGCATCGAGGGCGTCACAAGACCACAAGCCTGGAGGTGAGTGGAGAGAGGGTGAAGACTACTCACAGTTTGATGGTCCATGGACGGTAGGTAGTTGATCGGCTTGATGACCATCTGGCCTGATTCGAGATGTTGGACGAGGTGGAAGGGGAGGAGGAGGGATGGATTGAGGGGATGGAGTTGTGGTTGATTTCATGATCGAGGAGGAGTTAGTCGAGCTGGTCGATCGAAGATGGATGATGATGGTGGGGCCAACAGTCGGTCGGTCAATAAGTCTTGACGAGATCGTCGAGGTCGATCGTCGAGACTACGAGGAGGACTGAGGATGATCGATGATGAGCTGGTGAATGAGTAATACTGTCGATGGGTATGAGAATGGAGAATGGAGGATGGAGGATGGTCAGGACGAAGGTTTGAACGAGGCCGGGATTGGAGGGAGAGAGTGAGGAGGAGGATGGATGGATGGGAACTTTGAGCTGACCATGGCCGACTGGCTCAACTGAGGCCAGAAGCTTATGTTGACCAAGCTAGCCCGTGGCGGGGTCATCGGGGGTGTTGGTTGACAGGCCGCCAGCGCAGCGGGAAGGAAGATACTAATTAGTATAGACAAAAGGAATCGAGACATCCCATCCCTCTAATGATTGAATTTTGTTGACATGGGTTTGAAAATGTCATTTATATGCTCATTTAAGACTGTATGACCAGCTTCTGTCTTGATTTTAAACTCAATATCTTTCATCAAAATATAAATTAAGTTGGAGGTTGGGTAGTTTCTACCACATAGCTTGGCTTTAACAATGTCAAATTTTGTCAAGAAATCCTTCATTATATTAAAGGTTCCAACCAGCCTGCTTCAGTTGGGCAATTGGAATATTTTAAATCAATCATTAAAACATACTGGAACGCTTAATTGAATGATAATGGAGATAAAATCATCTTATAGTACGAGTTTCAACTGGTTGGAACATCAGGAAAGGGCCTTTTCTAGGAAGGAATAATTGATAATTCTACTATTCCATCAAATTTTTGTTTACACTTTGGGCTTGCTTTGATGTACTTGAAACTAATTATTAGCTGGTGGATACCATCTAAAGTTTTCTTCATTTTATCCTTTATCACCCAATTCCTAACATGGGCTGCACATCTAATATTAAAATATTTTGATTGAATGAGAAGTCAATGATTTGGTTGTTCCAACAACCTTTTCTTGAGGCAAGAAATAGCAAGATCATTAATGGAACTGGAATTATCCAATGTAATGAAAGATACCTGAACAAATAAAAATTTGAAAAATACTCAGAAAAATACAATTGAGGCAATAAATAATCAAAATGATTACAGAATAAAAATGATCTAACCTTATCAATAATGTTCCATTCCTCCGTTAGGTTGTATCAAAGTTAAGCAAACCTGCCATTTTTTGATGGCAGGTTTCAACCAAAATCCACCATTTCAAACCTGCCAATCAAAAATCAAAAAAAAACCCACTTATTTCACATCAGACGTGTCAAAGTGACCTGAAAATCAATGGTTTTTTTTTTTTTTTTGGATAAATTATTTAAAGGCTTTCACTGCCTCAACCCATCATTCCACATCATCACCCCTGGTTTCAACCTCCAACCTCATTGGAAAAAATTCTACCTCCAACCTCATCCAGAAATTTGATTCATTGCTCTCATCACTTCATTGCTCTCATCACTTCATTGCTCTCATCAATTCATTGCTATCCTCAATGCTTCATCACTCTCATCCCCTCATCACTTCATCACTCTCACCTTGCTTCATCACTCTCACCTTGCTTCATCACTCTTGTCACTTTATTGCTTTCATCACCTCCATCCTTGGACATTGCTTCATTGCTTCATCCCTTCATCACTTCATCCCCCCTTCATCACATCCTAACTTTCATTTCATTATTGCTTCATCACTTCATCACTTCATCCCTTCATCCCTGCTTCCATCACATTGCTTCATCATGTTATTGCTTCATCCCTTCATCCCTCTTACTCTTTTTAAATGGCCCCTCAGCAAAACTCCCCCCACAAGTTCACTAATGGTTCATAAGTTGGACTCTGTTTGTCCTTTTTATGTTCATATGGATGTAATCTTTGGAAAGAAGGCCAACATCAACCCATCAGCTGCTTTTGACAGCCAACAATCTGAATCTGTTGAAGCTGAGGACTTGACTGTGGATCCTCAGTCTAGGAATGATGATCCAGAAAAAATCTATGAGTGGGCCCAATTGGATGTGGAGGAGTATATTCCAACACAACCAGCCCCAATCATGTCTACATCAGCATTGAAAAACCCTTCCTTGGAGCCCTCACTTCATTCTTGCAATTTCTCTCTTCCTGAGGTGGAAGAACTGGACAACTTGGCTGATGAGGAGCCTCTTATTCCTGTATTGCCACTACCATCAAAATCTGCTCAAGTAAGTAACCAAGTTCTTTTATCTTCTGTCCGGTGTGGTGGTTATTTATAGACACAGAGGCAAGTGGGCTCACCACTGGACATTTGAATAGGAGTGGCTTAGATGTGGGTGGAAGTCCGCAGTACAATAGGCTCAGAGAAGCGCCTTGGAGGACTGTCTATTCCGGAGTACAATAGCTGAGGGCTCAGCATTGGTGCGGCGCGCACTTTTTGCGGACACAATGACAAGAATGAGCCAGAGTTTTTGCATTTTTTGGACATCACACGGTCAAACATAACTTTCCCTCTGCGGTGGTGGGTTCACTAATGCAGAAGCAAGTGATCAAAGCTAAGAAGTACGTATTAGGCCAATTATGGGATATGCACTAAGATTGCAGAGCACTGGGTGGCAATAAACTCTCAAGTTGAGGAGGCAGCATGCGGATTGTTGGGGATTTGTGGTTATGCCGCATGCAGGATTGGGAGTGATCCGCTAGGGAAGATCAAATTAAGAGGATCTGTCGTTAGTAATGCATTGGCGTGAATCAACTGTTAGGGGGAATTGGCAACAGGATCATCAAATCTACTGTAAATCATTGGATTGGGTAAGGATCAGACTATTGGTAAGGAGGATCAGTGCAAACGCACGGTGTGGAAACAATAGAGGTGATACCCCCCAAAGTTGTCCTCAAGTTCTGGAAGTTATTGGTCTAAGCGTCTGTAAGGAGATTGGATGCAATGAGTTTAAGAATAGAGAGAGTGATGACCAGCTAAATTCCTTTCTTCCAATCCTTCCCATACCATTCCCTGGTGGTCCAGTGATTTGATATATGATGATCTCTCTATGATCTGATATCTATAACCCAACCCAGAGTTGACAGTGAGGTGTTTTTGAGTCCTCCCTCTCAACCCTAACCTAGGTACAGCCACAAGCAACAAGATAGATGAAATATGACCCCAAGTACAGAACCCTAGCTCCACCCTAACCCTACCCCGTACCACCCACCCCTTTGATATCACATACGTCCAGTTGGTCCTTCTCATGGTGCAGCCCTCTGCCACGCCCTACTCGGAGCCCCCCAGGTTTATCCATCCGCACCCTTCTGCGGATCCCGAAATCCGTGAGTCGGCCCGCGCTTATGCCCATGCAAACCTTGGATCCTGAAATCCTTGAGTCAGCCCACGCTTATGCCCGCGCAAACCTCCCTGGCGCGTATAACCCCTGATCACCCCGCCCTTGCCTTCCGGACTAGCCACCCGCAAGCTTGGTTGGGCCGGCTCCATCACTTGGTCTGCGTTCCCTGGGCGGGTTGCAGCCTGGGGCCCCCCAGAGTAGGCCCGACCTGCACCTGGTGTTGAGCCCCGCAATCCCTGCTGATGAGCCCTCATCCACTGCTGCTGAGCCCACAGCAGGCACTTCTGAGCCCGACCTACCCAACTTCTGAGCACACAGCCCGCAACGCAGCTCCCAATCCAAGGTTATAAATATGACACCACAACGGAGGCAGTGGGAAAAGGGGTCTTTCATTAGCTGTTCACGTTCCTTTTTTGGAGTAGCAAAGGCAGGTCAGTGCGGAATGCATGCAGACAAGGGGAGTCTTTCATTTGTGGCTTGCATTCTTTTGTTGTACATATAAGGAAGCTTTTCTTTAGTTGTAGGGGTTTATCATCATGATTGGGGGGAGTTTATCATCATTGGAGTTTACCTTTATTGGAGATTATCATGGCAAATTATAGTGTTATTCCTTTCTACTGTTACTTTGGAGTGTAGTTACCAGCAAGAGTTCTTGGAGGTCATATTTTGGGAAATATTTCAAGTGCGGAGCTTGTTGGGGAGTCCATCTTGTTTATTTGCAATTATTTCATTGCAAGTTAGCTTTAGTGGTTTCCGGCTTGAGTGCGGAAGCCGAGTTTGATTAAGAATTGCAGACGTACAGGAGTATGACTCAAGGGCTAGTGGGATTTCCAGAACTTGGAGCAAGATTTTTGCGGAGAACTTTATATTGTTGCAGGGAATTTACCAAACACACAATCTCTTTCCACAAATTGGGGGTGTGGCAGGTAAAGTCCTTTCTCTGTTATGATACCTGGTAACATCTGCGGAGTTATAATTTTTTTTGGTTTTTATTCTTCCTCTTACATCTAAGATGATGGGATATTTTGAGGCCGGTTTGTTCAACTCACTTCCGGCTTACCAACAGGCAACCAGTAGCATGCCACTGTATCAAAGTGCTCCTCACCAGACCTCCAGTCCGGCGGGGCTGCGGCCAAGAGTGGCCACAGGGGGGAAATCAACATATGTGACACCAGAGATGCTGGACAAGTGGCAAGGGAGCGGAGCAAAAATTGGGCCAAGGGACTACCCTGCAGTCAGGTTTGGACCAGAAGATGTTCACCAATTTCTGGAACGGTTTGAGAATGCAGCCAACAGAAAAGGCGCAAATGATGTCAACTGGCTCTGGCAAATAGTCAACTTCATTCTGGACAAGGAGGATCTTCAGGACATGGAGGATATGGAGGGTTACAGAGAACAGAATTGGGAAAATTTGCAGGGGGAAATAGTGGAAAAATGGGGGTCACAGGAGCAGAGGTTCTGCAAAGTGGATCTCAAGCGTCTTGCAACTGATACGGCAAAGGAAGGAGGTTTTTCCTCAAGGACAACGTTTGGTGTGTATTGTTCCTCATTCAATCACATTTTAAAGTACCTTGTCCACAACAAAATTTTGGCGGAGCATACTGGCTCTGTCAAGAGGACCTTTATGCAGGGGCTTAGCTCCGAGTTGCGTGGAAGGGTCCACAGAAAGCTTTACAACAGAGGATTAATTTTTAGGTTGCGGGACGGAGGGGGAACCCTACTCCCAAACATGAAGGACATCCGCGCAGTGGTTTTAGGCAAGTTGGAATAAGCAGAACTTATGGAGGAAGACCCAAAAGCTTTGGAGAAGAAGGATGTGCAGGTGAAAAGGGTAAAAGGGCTGGTAACACCAAAGGAAACTGCTGAAATGAGGGAGATGTTTAATAAAATGCATCTTTTCTGGCAGAAAGCTATAGCAAAACTGGCTGCAACAGTCCCGGAACCATCAAAAACAACGTCTAATGTGCAAACTCAGGGACCATCAAGAGCGCTGCCAAGGAACAAAGGCAAGCCTCCCATATTCCAATGCTATTACTGCCTGGAAGAGGGCCATCTTAAAAGGTTGTGTAAAGGTCTGAGTGCAGACATACAGGGAAAGATAGTTAAGACAGATGGAAGGGAATGCTTTTAATCTTCAGGATAAACTATACCAGATATTCCAGATCAACCTTTGCCACCAGAGCTGGCTTGCTAGGCGTCAGTGGAGAAGAAGGAAGCTACAGCTTCAGCGGGGTACACTTTTCCTTTAACTTGGGAATCCCCGGAAGTTTTGGCGGAGGTTAGAGCTGTTTTCTCTGATGAAAGGAGAATGGAACTTGATGGTCAGACTCCTCTGAAAGCACCAGAGCAGGCAGTTGTATTCAAAGCAGGGGGATCCCGCAGGAGGGCCAAAGAAGTAGCAAGGAGAATTTGCAGAATGACCACCCGGTTTCCCTAACTTTGAAGGAACTAGCGGCAATCTCAGAAGTAATGGCAGAGGAAATGCTTGCAGATTTCAAGCAGTTTGCGGGGAATAACGAGGACAAACCAAAACCCAGGGAAGAGGAAAAGGTTGCTTCTCTTAACGCGGGGCAGACGCTTTAGGAGTTAGCGGTGCTATGATGTACCCTTTGGGATATGTGGAAATTTGGATCAGAGGCAAACGGTGTTGGGCAATGGTAAACGTCCTTCCATTGAAATTGGCAAACAACGCGGGATTGGTCCAACACAAGGAAAACATTGGGTTTCAGACATTACGAGATTTTGAATGTGTGGTCAAAGGGGTAGTGAAGAAAGAAATGACAGAAGTGGCAAAGTTATTGGCTCCGCTATTTTATTTGGTAGTAAGCAGGTCAGAGGTCATACTTGGTAGGCCCTTCCTTTTTGCCTTCCAGGCATCTCTTGGCTTCCATCCGGATACTAGGGAGTAACTCCTTACTGTCACAGTGTGGAAACTTTAGAGGTTGTCCCTCACTAAGTTTTCCTCAGGTTCAAGAGTTTTCAATGGTCCAAGCTTCTGTAAGGACTAGATGCAGTGCCTTAAGGGAGAGAGAGAGAGAGAGAGAGAGAGAGAGAGAATGACAATGTGATTTCCTGGTTCCTTTTCTTTCAATCCCTCTCCATAGTCCGGTGCTAACATGAGATGATCCAATCCCCCCAACCCGGAGTTTGAGAGGAAATTATTTGAATCCTCCCTCTCACCCCTAACCTAAGTACAAGCACAAGAACAACCTGACAACAATTTGAAGAAGAAACTGTAGAACCAGAACCCTAACCCATACCCTATCCCTTCAGCCCGCCTGCCGTTACACTCATCCGGTTTGTCCTCCCATGGGGCAGCCCTCCACCACGCGCTACTCAAAGTTCACCGCGCCTGCCCGTGTCCGCCTGACGCGCCGTTGTGAATTTCCCAATCCTAAGGCCGGCTCGCGCTTGCGCGCAGCCGTCCACACACATAGCCCCGCAATCTCCCCGTTCTTCCCTCCCCAAACTAGCCACCCAAGAACATGATTTGCCCGGCTCCATTCCTAATTCAGGTATCCAAACAGGTTGCGGCCCATCCTCCCTTTAGTCAGGCCCAACCCGCAGACTTGTGCTGGTCCTGCTGGGCCTACCGCTGAGCCTTGCAGCAACTTCTGCTGAGCCCGCAGCGGCCACTTCTGAGAACGCGCGCTCCCCAACTGCTGAGACTGACCCATCAAATGCTGAGCGCACAGGCCGCAATGCAGTTCCCAATCGGAGGCTATATAATGACAACACAACAGACACTTTGGGGAAAAACTACGAGACAACCATCTGTTGGCCTGAAAGTGGCGGATGGGAACATTGGAAGGGCTACCCTCTTGCAGAAGGCAGCCATAACAATTTGGGGGAGGATTTTTAAATGTTGGCTGTGTGGCCTGTGCAGGGAAGGCTCCATCCTCACGCAGACGGTCAACAGATAAGGAGCAGGGAGAAGGAACCCTTGTGGCGTGGCCCAAAATTCTTTGGGAAGTATGGAGAAGAGCAGGAATTTGTGCAACAATGATGGGAGCAGGGATAGGATCAAAAGTGAGTCCTTCCTTGTATGTGCCTCTGATGGGTGTCAGAAAAATCAGCTACCCTTGTGCCACAATCATGAGCTACCCAGATTTTGTTGCAGGTTGAAAATTAAAAATAGAGGAGACAACCAAGGGATCAAAGTTGGTTGAGGTGCGGGTCTTTGGTAGGAAATACAAACTGGTTGCCTATAAGAAGGTCTGACTGCAGAACAAGCCAATGCTGCAGGACCTCAATAAACCAATGATGCCTATCCATTGGTTGTGGGACCCTTATGAGTCACCTTTGACACTTGCAATCCTGGAGAAGGATCCAAAAGGTTTGATGGAGGGGAACATGGCGGAACTCAACTTTGGGCCAGAGGGGTGATTGCGAGAGGAGGAAGTAAAATTACTCAAGGCGGTGATTGTCATGTGGAGGAGGGTGCTGTCTTTTAGTCCGGAAGAGCGGCGGTTACTCAGGCATGAGATTGCAGACCCCTACCGGATACCTAAGGTTCCCCACAACCCTTGGCAGATCAAACCCATTCCTATTCCGGTAGTGGTTCAGGATCAGTTTACAGAGTTGGTGCGGGAGCATTTGCGGATGGGTCTGTACAAGAATTATTGTTCTAGTTATTCTAGTCCCATTTTTGGGGTACTAAAGCAGGACAGGAAGAGTTTGCCAATTGTCCACAACCTGCAGAGGTTAAACTTGGTCACAATCAGAGATGCAGGGTTGCCTCCGCAGGTGGAGGATTTTGTGGAGAATATGACCGGAAGAGTCTGCTACGGGCTAGTAGAAGTCATGGGGGGGAAAGATCATCTGGAGCTACATCCAGAGTCCTGTCCAATGACGGCATTTGAAAAAAGGTTGGGGCAACTTCAGTTAACATGGCTCCCGCAGGGGGCAACTAATTTGGTAGCGGTTTACCAGGAGAAGATGACATGGATTTTGAAGGATGATGTTCCAGAAACAGTGCAGATATTCATTGATGACGCGGGTATCAAGGGGCCACGGAGAAATTATGGCAGAGAAAATATTTCAGGAAATTTGGGAATCAGGCGGTTTGTCTGGGAGTACGTGCAGACTTTGGAGAGAATCCTGTTCCGGATTGAGAAAGCGGGTTTGACCATTTCCGGTGAGAAGTTTGCAGTGTGTGTGCCAGACTTAGAAGTCATTGGCCACAAGGTTTCCGCAAAAGGGAGTAAAATCACTAAGGCCAAAGTTAACAAGGTTTTGGAATGTCCTACTCCGGGGAATACTACTCATGTTTCCCAGTTTTTAGGTTTGTGTGGATGGGTACAGATCTTCATTGAGAGTTTTGGGGAGATAGCTAGCCCATTGCAGAAACTGATTAGGAAGGGGGCAGAATGTGTGTGGAAGGAGGAATGCAATCATGCATTCCAGGAGCTAAAGGAGATTTTTGGGCGGCAAATACTGTTGAAGGACCTTGACTACAAGAAAGGTGGGATACGGCTAGCCATGGACTTGAGCAAGGTTGGTGCGGGCGGTGTGCTGAACCAGGAAAACAAAGGGAAAGACAGGCCAGTACTCTATGAGTTGGTAACCTTTTTGGAGGTAGAATTTTGGTACTCGCAGCCCAAGTTGGATTTGTGCGGAGATTACAGCATGTGCTGTGGGGGGTGTCTTTTTAACTCCTGGTGGATGAAAACACTGGCTAGGATGATTAATTCTCCAACCTTGCCTAATGCTCCTATGACATGGTGGATTGCATACTTATAGTTGTTCAATTTCATGGTCATGCACATTCCGGGGAAGGCGTTTACAATGCTGGATGCCTTGTCTTGGTATCCAGAGGTCTGGCGCCCGGCGTAAGGGGATTTGGACGTGGAGAAAAGGCTTCTGACGGTGGCAGAAACGGCTGCAGAGGTTGGGAAACTTCCCCTGAAACGTTTGGAAGGTTTCAGGCATTGGGCAAATATCTTTGGACACTCCTTTTTCCTGAAGTTTAATCGGCAACCGAGGTTAGATGGGTTTGGAGGAAGGTCTTGCTTTTCTTTTGCCAGGACGGTCAGTTGTGGAAGCAGGCACTTCCAACATCTTTGGTTGTGGTCACAAGGCAGGAGAATCAGGTGGATTTGATGCAGAGTATTCACAATGACTTAGGCCATTGGGGAAAGGTGGAGAGGCAGAGAAGAGTTAAGATCAGGTTCTGGTGGCCCGGTCTGGGGCAAACCGTGAAAGATTGGGTGCAAACTTGGGAAGCTTTTCAGTGGCGGAGGACCAGATTACCTAGGGAGGTGGGTATTCCAACGGGTGAGGATTCCCTTTTTGGGAGGGTCTCTCTGGACGTGGTCCATATCAAGGCAGGAAAGTTCCTGTATCTGCTTGTGGCTTGGGATGACTTGTTGGGGTGGGTGGAGGCGCGTCCGTTGTTTAAGCTGTCTGCGGAGAAGGTGGGGCCGTTTTTGAAGGAGGATTGGTTTGTGCATTTTGGGTTTTTGCGGCTCATAACAGTGGATGGCAGATTGGATTTTCAGGGTGATCTTTGGAGGATGGTCAAATCTTGCGGTGCAAAGTTTGGGCAAGTTACGGAATATTATCCGTATAAGGGAGCAGGGGCAATATAAAGGGTTCATCAGCCAATTAAGGATGCAATGTTCAAGATCTGCAGAAGTAACAGGAAGAAGTGGCAGGAAACCCTGCCAGTCATGCTGTTTGCGGATTGGATATTGGTCAAGCGGGGGATGGGTTATTTGCCTTACAAGCTCTTGTATGGGCTGCAGCCGGTGCTTCCGGTAGATATCAAAACATTGGCTTACCTATCTATCAACGGGTGGAAGGTTAAGACCACGGAGGATCTAGTTGTGGCCCAGGCGGAGCAACTTTTACGGCGGAAGGAGATGGTGGCAAAGGCGGCAAAGAGGCTTTGGGACAGTTGGGTTAAGTCAGTTTGATACTGGGACAAGCGTTATGCCAATCCCTTGCAGGACCTTTTGCAGAGAGGCTACCTGGTTCTGCTGTATAATTGGAGCTTGGAGAGGCAGTGGGGTAAGCTTTTTGCGGATCGCTGGAACAGTCCTTATTGGGTTGTTAGTCAGTTTCCAGGTGGCAGTTATCAGTTGGAGGAATCGGATGTCACTCCGCTCAAGCAGAAAGCAGTGGAGGCTCACGTGAAGAAGTTCCACGTGCAGGGCACTATATATTTTGACAAAAATGCAGGTTCAGGAGATGATGATCAAGAGATGGCCGACTTAAGTGAGCCGGCTTCAGAGGAGAGGAAGTATTTGGAGGAGGAGTACTCAGAGGAATGAACGTTGGGGTCAATGTTCAAGTTGTGGGGGGACAGGGAAACTCAGATCACCGGAGCAGCGTGGAAGGTCTATTCTTAGAGGCCTTTGTCTGGGGTGGTCCAGGTCCCTTAGGTGATATGTATTTGGGGAGTTTTGAGTCTTTTTTTTAGTTATTCTTTGTCTCAGGTGTCTCAGTTTTATTTTTCTCATTCTCAGATACAGAGGGGTTCTCACTAAGGTTTGCGGAGTTTCTCTTGTGTCTCATTTTGTAGGATGGTGCGGGGAATCAAGAGGATTCCTTTCTGGGGCGGGCCAGGAATCATATTTGTTTATTTAGCTATGTACAAGATCTAGGGGGCACAGAAATAATTCAAGAGGAGGGAGAAATCTAGGGAAGGAAGATGACGCGGCAGAGCTCACAACTGGCACAATGATACTCATGGAGGAGCTTGCAGCGCTCCGCGGCTGGGATCCCAACCAAACTTTGGAGGATGGCCAGTATTTTCTCATCCAATTTGCGGAGGTACCAGTCAATTTTGGCTTCCTCAATTCATTGGTGGCCTTCTTTGTTGTCACTTTGGATGGCCGCGTGGTACGGAGAGACCAGGTGGAATTGGGTCAACCTAGAAGGGCAGGAGTCGGAGGTCTGTGAGAAGATCCAAGGAGATGGGGTCCAGATTGGAGACAAGAAACGCAGAGATCTCCAGAACAGCAATGGAGGCAACAGTGACTGAGCATGAGGCGCGGGAGCTGTGTGAAGATAAGCAGGGGTCAGTAAAACAAAAAAAAAACTCACAGAGTACGGGCAGAAAATCGGAGCTAATTGCAATGACCAAGCGCAGGGACTCAACCTCTGCACAAGGTTTTGTGGTTGGAGTAGTGGACACCAGAGGAGTGGGTGAGGACGGACGGAATAGTGGGATGTTGGACTCTGTCAGCGGGGGTATCAGAGGTGTAGCTACTTTGACAAAGACAGGAGCGGTGTTGGGCCTGCATGGTACTTGGCCAAGTCTAACATTCAGGTTATGGTGTTGTCCCGAGGTGGCAGCAGTAGGGAAGTCCGCGCATCAAGGGGGGGGGGGGAAGATGGTCCATGGCCTCTGCAACAGGCAAAAATGAGGCGGCACAGTCTGGCTCCAGAGTCCAATCTTTGGTCTCAATTGAATTGTCATCATCCACCACAAAGTCAGCCATTGGTCCACGGAGGCGGTGTTTGCAACAGGGACTGGAGGAAGAGCAAGAAAAGGGCAGAGGGCGAGTCCAGGAGGATCAGGCGTCAGAGAAAAAAACAAGCACCTGCGGTGGCCTAGATGACAGGCATTGCAGGCTGGGCAACTGGTGGTTCAGGTGCAAGCTCTCCGCATCTTTGCGCAGTATTTGCACGTTTCCATGGTGGGATTTTTTAATTTATTTTGGAAGTTGGAGGGTGTTTAGGAGTTGGGGTTTGAAGGGTTTGGCAGACTTTCTGGTGTTATGGAGCGCGGGAATCCTGGGGACAGAATTCAAGTTGTGGGGGGATGTGGTGGTTATTTTTAGACACGGAGGCAAGTGGGATCACCAATGGAGATTTGACTAGGTGCGGCTTAGCTGTGGGTGGAAGTCTGCAGTACAATAGGCTCAGAGAAGCGCCTTGGCGGACTGTCTATTCTGGAGTACAATAGCTGAGGGCTCAGCATTGGTGCGGCGCGCACTTTTTGCGGACACAATGACAAGAATGAGACGGAGTTTTTGCCTTTTGCAGACATTGCGCGGTTGAACGTAACTTTCCCTCTGCGGTGGTGGGTTTTACTAATGCAGAAGAAAGTGATTGAAGCTAAGAAGTACAGATGAGGCCAATTATGGGATATGCACTAAGATTTTGGAGCACTTTGTGTCAATGAACGCTCAAGTTGAGGAGGTGGCATGCAGATTGTTGGGGATTTGTAGTCATGCCACATGCAGGATTGGGAGTGATCCCCTAGGGAAGATTGTAGAGGATCTGTCATTAGTAATGCATTGGCGCAACTCAACTGTTAGTGAGAATTGGCAAAAGGATCATTGAATCTACTGCAAATCATTGGATTGGGTAAGGATTGGACTATTGGCAAGGAGGATCAGTGAAAATGCACGGAGGCGGTGGAAAAAGGGGTCTTTCATTAGCAGTTCACGTTCCTTTTTCAGAGTAGCAAAGGAGGGTCAGTGCAGAATGCATGGAGACAAGGGGGGCCTTTCATTTGCAGCTTGCATCCTTTTGTTGTATTTATAAGGAAGCTTTTCTTTAGTTGTAGTGGTTTATCATCATGATTGGGGGGAGTTTATCATCATTGGAGTTTATCTTTATCAGAGATTATCACAGAAAATTATAGTGTTATTCTTTTCTACTGTTACTTTGGAGTTTAGTTACCAGCAAGAGTTCTCAGAGGTCATATTTAGGGAAATAGTTCAAGTGCGGAGCTTGTTGGGGATTCCGTCTTGTTTACTTGCTATTATTTCATTGCAAGTTATCTTTAGTGGTTTCTGGCTTGAGTGTGGCAGCAGAGTTTGCTTAAGAATTGCAGAGGTACAGGAGTGTGACTCAAGGGCTAGTAGGCTTTCTGGAACTTGGAGCAAGATTTTTGCAGAGAACTTTATATTGTTGCAGGGAATTGTTAACTTCTGTGAACCTCTCACTCACTCTCATCTCTAAGGCCGTCACGCAGACCATGCGCGCCTCTCCAGGCTCACCTGCTTCAAGCTCAAGTCCCCCGGGGGAAAGGGGGACAACTTGCTCCCTCCTTGACCGGTCTCCTCAGTCTCAGATCTTTGTCCTTTCAGATTCTTCTCTTCATTATTCTCCTCAACCTTCTCTTTTTCCTTCTCATCTCACTTGTCTTCTTTTTACCTCTCCATCTTTACTTGTCTCATTCCTCTCATTCACCTGTTGGCTGTTCTACTCAATAACAACTCATCAAACACTCTCCATCGGGCACTCTACTTCAAACATCTGGTAACTGGTAAGAGCCAGTTCTCTTGTACTCTCAAGCTCTCAACGTCTAACTCCTCAACTCATCATCAACCACCTGTCTCAGTTTGTCAAACCTCTGCAACTCAACCAATGTATGATCCCCTGCCCCAAACATTGTTGTGGAGCTGTCTTGAAGACCAGTTGGTTTCATTTCTATCTCTTCAAACCATCTTTTTTCTATCTCATCTTTGCTCATTTGTTGTTCCTCTCACGCTCCAGAACGCTGGTTTGTTTTCAATCTCAAACACATCTTGTAATAGTAATTAAACAAAAACACAATCTCTTTCAACACCGGTCAATCCCAACTGATTTAGATTGTAAAAAAACAGCCTCATCTGTTCCTGATTTGCCAAAAACTTAATCCAATGGGGCCTCCCACATTGCTGTCAGGGATTTAACCTCTATTGCTATACCTAGCCGTGGTTAAACCTGCAAAAGAATAAAGACAAACCAATATTTAAATTAGTTTTGACTTATATATTCCAAACAGCAACTTTAAAAGTTTACAGACTCGAATAATACCAAGGTATTATGAGTGAATAGCCACACCTTAAACCTTTATAATAGGTAAGGGGCCTTAGTCTTAAAGGAGTAAGACCAAAAGGAGATTTGCTTATAAATAAGCTCACACCCTTTAAAGAGTAACACACAGGGGTTACTTATTCAAGTGAGACCTTCCACTCGAAATTGGTGTTGCCAGATAGGTTATTGATTGAATTTAATACCAAAGTTATAGCCCCAGTCAATCTTCTTCTTGAGATTAAGGTTAATGGGCTTGTTAACTCTTGCTTGTATTCTTGTTCAAATAATAATATATAATGGATGATGAAAGGGCTATAGGGTAAAGACCCCTGCTCTTTTAAGGTAACAGGAGCCCTCAGGGGACTCTAGTAATCACCAGGGGAGTGTCAGGCTCTCCTTGGTTTCGTCCTCAAAGGCCAAGACATCATTACATCATTCTCAATGGGTAATGAAGAACTAGTACCCATTGGGAAGGATTTTCAAGGTAAAGTTTTCATTTTACTTACTAAAAGGTTACTTACTGGGTCTTAGGACTTATACATCACTCAGATGGGACGGTATAGAAACCTTAGATTCCATCATAATGATTATTTATATTTATTTTAATGTAGCTTAATACCTTGGCAATAATTTAATTTTAATTATAAGTATCTTAGCTCATACTATACACATAGAGTATGTATACTCTTTGCAATGTTTATTAAAGGTTTACAGCCTACAGATGAACTCTGAGCCCTCTGAGTGGACGCACTCAAGGCTCAGTGAAGTATATTAAAGCCTTATTACATCCAAAAGGGGATAGTATTAAATAAGTAATTAATTTATAATTATACTATACCTATAAGGTGTATATACTCTTGGCAGTGCTACTAGAAAGTTCATAGCTTACAATTAAGTTCTAAAGCCTCTGAGTGAACGCTCTCAAGGATCAGTAAGGTGTATTAAGTAACAGAGGGAGTATTACTTATAATTACATCCCAAAGAAGGATAATGTGTAATTAATTTATACAGTATAGAGAGTATGGGTTAATATGATTACTGTAGCTCCTTCCCAAAGAGAGGAAACACTTTGGGAACTTCTATATCAATGATTGGGGACGCATCTGAGTCCTCATAACTTAATTTAAAGTTATATTGGGTCCCCTTCTTGGTATATAAATTATCAAGGTTTT